>OX328123.1:51870944-52470944 GCA_946811695.1 Gonocerus acuteangulatus | reverse complement strand
TTACAGTCCTTAAGAGTTGAAAAAAATATAAAATAATTTACTTTACTTTCAAAGTGGCGGAAGATCAGTAATTAGTAAAACATTAGATGGTACATCATGAAGTTAATTAAAATTCTACATGTTTCATGCTCTGATATCTGATCAGTGTCATATTACTAAATTTATATTACAGGTCATGCAGCAAAACTTCCACCGATCATTAAAGTGGCAAGTCGATGGAAGATAATTCTCATGGCCTGTTTGTTAAGAATTATTTTTAAAATGTGGCCAATAATATAATTTCAGTAATATTCCCCGGAGGAGGCGCCAGATTTAGAAACAGATCGTATGGAATTTGATTAAACATTATTAGAATTCTACGTTTTTAGAAATGCCCATGAAAAAATAATAATAGAAGAAAGCGTATTTCAAAAGGAAAAATTAAACAACATTATGTACAGCGTCTAGGAGGTTTCGAAGAAATAGTGATTTGTACAACTCCATTTTTTTTAATCGTTTGTGAGATTCAAATAGAATTTTCTAAATTACTTATTTACTCACAATATTTTATATATAACGAGTTGATGTCGAATGAAGTGTCTCGCTTCTGTTGAGAGACGAAATTTCTAATGCTAATATTCGCTTTTCTCTCTCTACCCCAATCAAAATCTAAGTCAATTTAAAAGAAAGTGAAAGAAGAGAGACAGACCAACTCCTTATTTATAACAGTTCGAATTTGATGCATACACAGCGGCATGGAAAATAGATACTAACTTATTTATTCATTTGAAATCTGTACAAGTTTAAAAGTACAATTATCAAGTCTGATGATACAGATATGCTATGAACAAATTGACAATAACGAGAAAAATAAAATCAAATCAATAAACAATTTGAATCACATTAAAAGGGGATTAAGAAAGTTGACACTTAGGATATTGTGGCAGCTGGGGGTAACTTTTGAAAATCCATTGAGGGCCAATAAATTGATCACCCAGTTTTTTTTGCGGAAGCCATGCTATAACCACATCTAGGCTATAATGTCGCTATCGGCTAGCTAGAACATTTATTTACATTATTTATTCTACAAATTAAAAAAGGAGAATAAAATAATATAATGATGAGTCATCAGTTTTAATGTGAAGTAAAACTAAAAAATAGGGACTAAAAAAACAGGCAAATAATTAAATAAGAAAATGTTCAAGGCACTATTTATAAAAATGACTGCGATACTTCTTTGGAATATTTCAAAAGCAGCAATATCCTTCTGTAGGACCTTAGCTTGAGGATCCTGACGGCCATGTTGAAAGTGAGAAGGACCACGGTCGGCTGGGAATCACCAGGCGAAACGGTTACTATTCCACCACAACAACCGAAGGAGTCTATGTAATTCTCTGTCAACTCGGCTGGCCTCGTTTTTTTTTTCTCTCGTGAAAATCCTAAAAGGAACTACGGACATTTCAGGATGTCGTTATTTTTTTTTCTCCATCGGGTAATTTATGCAGAAAGTATTTCTAAAAATTTAACTTTCTCGGCAATTGTAGTTGAATATCCCTAAACTTCAGAAGTCATGTGTGTGTGTATATATATATATATATATATATATATATATATATATATATACACACATACATACTAGCTGTTACCCCGGCGTGACATGCTACTTTCTGCATCTAGAAAAGCCAAAATAATTTAGAAACCAAATTAGTAATATCAAAAACTAACAACACAAATCTGTAACTGTTCGAGTTCACAGTTTCGAATACGGTGTGTATTTGTATAAGGAACAAACATACAGAGAGACAGCTGGTAGACGTTTTTGACCAAGCCTACGAGTCTTCCCGGATTAAGACCTATCTGTGTGCCAAGTTTGGTCAAAATCGGTCAAACGGTGTGGATTTGTATAAGAAACAAACAGATAAACAGACTGACAAACAGACAGACACATGATTGCTATATATAGATATGTATAAATACATATACTGACCTAACTCAAGGACAACGGACTATATAACCTTACTTGATGACTGATTGCACCCTTAGCTGAGAAACATTATATTTCTAATTATATTATGCAATAATTTCCTTTGTACTCTTAAACGTAAATTTATCCTGATAACAATATTTTTGAGACTGGTTTTCTCTAGTGGCAAAATTTATAATATATTGTTCTTTGTGTAATCGCCAATAAAAACGCAATAAACAAAAAAATATAAACAGCTAATATAAAATTGTATATAATATGAAGTATATTAACATTTAATATTATGTTTAAAAACATTTAATATTTTATGTTGTCTATTATTAGTTCTTTCTAGAGGCAATGCATTAGTCCTGTGTCTTTGACAAGTTAATAAATCAATGGGGTATACTCTAAACCCCAAGACGAAGTCTTCTGAAGTTTTTTGATCGGAGAACTCGTTGTTGTCAAAAAATTATTTGACTACATGATACTTCCGAAGCGGTGTACATAAAACATATTAAAATATGTTACAAATATAAAATGTTAATTTTAGACGAATCTTTTTCTATTCTTAGGCTGAAAGGTATTATGACACCATTAACTGCTGATTGGAAGGAAATGTCGTTTTTCTCAAGATAAAAGAAGTGGCTGAATAAAAACAATAAATAAATACATTATTAGTGGAATTCCTTGTTCAACAAAGTATGATATAAGACACCATTTTGATGAAATAGTCTATGAGAGCTGCCACTTGTTGATAGACATGGCTGGTGGCCATTCCTACACTGCTGGTAGTCAGTCACCATGACGATGCCCAGCCACCGGAACCAGTTAATTCACCACTACCAGCAACACCTACGCCCCAGTTTACGGCTTCAGCCATCAAATATCTCTTCTTTTGTTGAGAAAAAATGTGCTTTCATGATTTGAATGTGTGTAAATAATTTATTGATGTTTAACCCCTCATATTCTCCCAAAGGGGCATAACTGATGGAGTGAGATATAAGACCACGAACTAAGGCAGACAATGGAGATTTATGGTCATCAAGCAGGAGAAGCGCAAACAAAGAAGAAGTCGTTTCTGACTCGACTCTGTATTGGTCATTCCACAGTGAAACGAAACACTCGCTGAGAAATATAAGCTGACATACTGGAGAAGGTGGAATATTTATGCGTGCCAGTGAACTGAAGCGAACTTCTAACGAATGGTAGATATCATATTTAATCAGTAATTAAACACCTACGATTATCAGATTTATAAATCAAGAAGCTTACCATTGTAAAATTGAAGGAAGGTCTGAACCATTTCTGATTTTCGAATATTTATCCCAAGAAAAAATACAGAGCTAGTGGAACATCTAACATCTAACACAACACCTAAAATCTGAAACCTGCTATGTTCTCAAATGGCGAATAAACAGTTTTCTTCAACAATGCTCTCCACCACAAAGGAATCTTTTAGCTTCTAAACAGAGAGTAGAAAAATCTTTCATAAAACAGAATTCAATCGAAGCTCATTACCCCAAAACAGCTTAAAAGCCTATGAATCCATGAGAGGATTGTTATTGCTATATTCTACTGGTCTTGGATTTAGAGAAACATTTTATCTTCTCTTACAAAAGATTGAGTTGTGGCATCACAAGCTCTAAAGTAGAAATAATAAAAAATACTACATTTGAGATGTTCTTTTTCTAAGCCATTTAGATTGTGAAACTCTTAAGATAAATATCAAACAAGTTTTAATTCTCTATAGATTTTTTTAATAATTATTTTTTATGTCGTGATATTCCTCATTTCAGGACCTTTGAAGAGAAAGGGCGAATCACGAATTCCGGATATTGGGAAAGTGCTTCAGGATAGCAAAGGCGAATGTTTACTCTATGAAATGCTGATTCATAAACCTGATAATCGATAACCGAATGCAAGGAGGAGACCTGGAATTCGCCCTGAATTTTTCATAGACGATGGTGCTATTTACTTTAACTAGAAACAGTGAGAGAACTAAAGGTGAGCCAGAGAAATAAGATAAAGCGTCTTGTTACATACATCTTTCTGACCCCCAAAAAAATAAATAAAAAAAAGTCGATTTTTCAGATATGCCCTTTCTCTTCCAAGGTTCTGATTTTTCCTGATTCCTCATTCCCACAATGAAACTATTGCATTGTATTAACGTTGATTATGTTACGTAACGATTATTTCGGAGTGCTCATTGTACCTACTTGACGGACGACCTTGTTTGTACCCTTTGAAGGGAATATAGCAAAAATATAATGTTAGAAGGAATTAAATGAATGAAGGTAATAATATTTCAACTGAAGAAGGATAAAGACTACTTAAACTATTTAAGCAATGACTAGACGAGCAATTGAGCGGAGGAATGATGAGTCTATCTAATTCTGAAAGGAGCTATCTATCCTAAACGATGATGCGGGATCAGCCGGCCATACAGACGCCCGGTGGGGAAAGGAGAGGGTGACAATAGACCTTGAAAAGCATAATTACATGTCAGGATGGTGGGGCCTGCTTTCTGGTAGCCATCGGCTTCCCAGTTATCTATCCACTCGACTGGAGTACAGTAAAGTTGCAGGAATCGTGCATTTAACTATTAGCAGATTAACAAACAAAATAGCTTGTAGAAAGGGATTTAGACAATCGTTTTTGTTAAAAAGTCAGTATCTCTTATAAAAATATCGAAATGTAGTTTCAAGATTGTATTCAAGAAATAATTTTGAATTATTAACCAAATATGACCCATACAAAACCATATATATGTGTATATAAATATATATATATATATATATATATATATATATATATATATATATATAAGTATGTATATAATGTATTCAGGTCCTCGTAACCAAAGAGGAGGTGATTCTACACATAATTTCAAACAAAAAAGTTCATTTAAAATATGGTCAGATTCCGAATGGAAAAGGCGTTATGTCCAATTTCCTGTTGTTTTTGTTTTTTAAACGTAAACACATTTTTTATTTATTAAGAAAGGACTGCTGAGAAACTGTTCAAGATAATTGAATTCCAATTCTGCCATCATAAAATAGACAAAATGCCATTTAAGACAACAGTGATTTTAATTCACTAAACTCATTGATGGAATATACTCTCTGGATGTCCAATAACGCACTTTTTTCGCACTTTTTTTCTCGATGGATCAGAGGTTTCTTGGAAATTTGTTTCGCAATCCCCTAACGGACTACTGGATTGACTACTTACAGGAAAACGTGTACACAGTGACATGTATGAAAAAGGTACTTATATACAAATATTAATATGTGTATATATATATATGTATATGTGTGTGTGTGTGTGTGTGTGTGTGTGTAAATATATCTACAAATATATAAAATCTTCTAATTATGACCTTCTTCTTGATAAATGCTTGCGTTCTACATACATATATTATATTTGAACTTAACTGTACATATTAATTTATTAAAGTGAGTGTTTGCCAGCTAATAAATAGCATACAAAATTTACGTTAAGTTGCAACAATTTTTTATGCACTTGCACCGACATTCGATTTGCATCTAATTTGAGAGATATTTGTCTGAAAATCTGAAGAATTAATATTATAAGGAGTGAGGGCCAACTGTCCTAGTGACGTTAAATAAACCGGTTGCAGGTAATTGCAGTTAAGCAGTTGTGTGACCGCCAGAAGAAAACACGTACCTTTGGTATTATTAAAGGGTGGTAACGTATACATAGCCCGGCTGAATAGCCCAGAACTTGATGTGTCGTAAAAAAAAAAAAAAAAATAAGAGTGAGGATTTTTCTAAACTATCCATAATTGAGAATTTTTTTTTTTATTTAATTTTTAACGGTCCAATCAAATCAAAAATTTTTATTGTGATTTTGTTTTATAGTCTTGAGTATTCTAGTTTCTTTTTTTCTCTATTGACTTTCTTAATACAAACAATTAGCACAATAGACTCACCATCGTGTAGCTTCTTATCACCATCCTCACCGTCGTTTCCTCGGAGCAGTCGTGAGATGGCGCTCACTGAAGGTGCGTTACCTCTATCACAGAGGCCTTCTTTTATCAATCTGTAAAAATCATTCAAAAAAAACAAGTATTAATATAAATGATATTTAGAGATCATAAATAATATTAATCTTGTAAAAAAACTGTAAGTACTTGGTGAACAATCTTCCTATATGTATAGATTGATAGATATAAAATACATTAAATCATGTAAAAATACATAACTCATAGAAGTAAACTTTTGTTATAAAAAGTCTTTATAATACTAATTCTAATTACAATACAGACCCCCTGGGCTATTTATTAGATAAAAATACATATATTCCGCCTCATTTGTAAAACTGATAGACGTTTTTTATATACAAACTACTAACAATAAACTATGGGAAAAATGAAGTTATAAGAATTCTGAAAGAATTAATAATATTTAAGTATTTCCTACAAGCATTTAAGCATGTAAAATAGTTGTCATGGTAAATAGAAATAATAAAAATTTGTTATCTAAATTTTGTTGCGGAAACCCAGATATAAATAAATATAATAACAGTTGATTAAACAAATTTAAAAAACACATTAAAATAAATCGTGTAAAGAAGTATAGTTGATAAAAAATAAACCGAAACATACGTCATAAACATTCGGTGTTTCATACAGTCCTATATTTAGGAAACTTTATCATAATAAACAGCCAATTTCTGCGTTGGAATTTATTTGAGTATTCCGAAAAAATATTCCAACAGTTTCGAATCTCTTTCGTCGATTATGAAATGGGAAATTCTGCACCCATTAAATTTATAACACCAAATCATAGTGCAAATTGACCTGTTTCGTTGAACGTTTTTTCTGTAAATTTTCATTGACGAAGAAAGTGTATTCTTGGATTTATTTGTAAGAAATAATGTTTTGTTTATTTATTTATACTATTAATGGGATATTAACTTATAAATTTCATATATATAATTTTCTGCTAGCTCTAATGACCCGTTATTGTGGACGGCTGAATATTGTAAATTTTTTTGAACGTATTCGCTTTAATTGGCTTCGATCTATTTACACAATTTCTTTTGTAATTAAATTTTTAGTTTTAATTTAATTTTTATGCGTAATTATATGTTTAATGATTATATGTTTATACTAGCCGGTTTTTGGAGTGTGTCTGCGGTGCTCCCTCAGGGTCCCCATCACGCCAAGTCTCGTTTTTCTTCTCCGAGCTAGAACCATAAGGGATATTGTTATATATTTCAATTCTAAAGGGGGACCAAAACTTTTATAATAAACTACAAGCATAATCACAGCAAATTTTGAATTTTGATATTAATTTCAAACATAAAAGGAGTAAATTTACTTATTTTTACCTATTTCATAAGTAAAGTGTCATTATTTAAAATAATGAAGTTGAAGAGGCTTTAGGGCGAACTTAATGCGTTTTAAAGCAACTTATATACCCTGTAGCAAAGAAAATGTTTATACTAACGATCGATTTGTAACTTATTACAGTTTTTTTAATGTATTTTAATGCAAGGAGAAGAGAATGAATTTCTCAAGATTTAATATTTTGACGAATTATCATTTAAACGTGTTTAGAAGAAATATACTTATGTACAACGTCGGCTTATTTTAAAATATATATAATTGCTCATATCAAACCTATGTGTCTGATGTAAAGAGAAGTTGTAAGGCGGCCACACACGTTCACTTGAAATGTATGTATGTAATTATCATTTAAACGTGTTTAGAAGAAATATACTTATGTACAATGTCGGCTTATTTTGAAATATATATAATTGCTCATATCAAACTTGTGTGTCTGATCTAAAGAAAAGTTTTTAGGCGGCCACACATGTTTACTTGAAATCTCAAGGCAGAGACTGCAGTTTGGCCTCAAGGTTTGTACTGAATGGGTCTAGCACACACACGATGAGTTATTAAACCTCTGGGGCAGGACTGCACAGTCCAGTTATAGTAGAATGTGAAGTAAATATCCTCTATCCATACAAGTCAGGCCTGGCCTGCACAGTTCTTCGATTCTACTTCGATGGACTGTACAGTTCAACCAAGATCACCTGTGTTTTTAATCGTTTATTTTCTATCCTGTATTGATTTTTGTACGCCTTTTCAACATCTGGGCCATTGGCGCCGGCGTATCTACAGGTTGCCACCCTTTTATAATGCCAACAGCACGTGGTCGGTCACCTATTCAGAAAATGTTCACGGCGACGTTGCTTAACTTCGTTGATAAACAGGAACCGGTGTATTTAATATGTATTTAAATAATGTATAACACAAATATGTGATGTGATGGATTCTTTGGCCCTTGACAAATCCGAATAAGAAATAAAGTTACCATTATTTATTTTATGTAACAATCAAGGAATTATTGGAAAGGTGATAGCTTCGTCATCTTCTCTTTTTACTACACTATCAAAATGTTAATTAACACTTTATGAACGGGTTTGCGTTCCTTAGGGCTGTCTAGGGCTGAGATATTCATACCGCAGCTACTGTCTAGAGGGTGCCTATTTTATACAGAATTTTGCCCTATAATTTTCATATGAAGTATACTTAGTTATTATAATAACTTTCTTATCAAGTATGGACATTGTTTGAGTGGGGATCTTGAGTCTTTATATATAAAGCCTAGCAAATAAGTATATTTACTAATCAAATCTTTCTTGTCAATGATATCATAAAATACTGTGTTCAAAAAGAGGATGCAATCCTAGACTTTACTACACTATGTAAATAGCCTAAGGTCTTCAACATTGTGCTCTTAGGCCATCCAAGGTGTTACGTACAAAGAAAACAGTTTTCTTTTCGCTCCCTGGGAGCCAACAACCAAAAAAAAAAAGAAGAAGAAAAAAAAAGAAAAAGAAAAACAGAAAAGAAAAAAAAAACTCGCCCGCTTTCACTGAAGGAAGGCCCTAAATTCTGGTTTGATCCCGGTATAGAGCCGTGACTTTTCCGAAGGCATTGTCTTCTCCGGACTAAAGAAAACTAACAATAGGTGCCTGCGGATCGGCTCCTGATGGAAGCCTCCACACTCCTGTTCTTTTTTCACTCATCCACTCTTAAATAACTCACTCTCTCAAAGGAAGGCTCACCATGGACCCAAGGAAAAATTCAAGATATCAAATAAAAAATAATCTCCTACCGCAGGAATATTTTGCTCTTCACGGCTCTAAAGTTCAAGATTAGCATGCTAAACTAGGACTCGACAATGTGTATTTGTTTTAAGAAACATTAACTCGTCAGTCTGGGATATCAATACAGTTCTACGCTTAAATGCCTTCATATGTTGAGTATATTCATCAAATAGAGCAAATATTTTAGAATTACTGCTTAAATCATATTTGTCTGAACCATTAGTTCACACTAATTCCAGCTCAATAATTATATAATTTCAAAAATGAGACAACCCACAACGAAAAATTAATTTCTCAAATTGCCTGCTGCTCAAATTCAGGAACACAAAAATGCTTCAGGTCAACCTGAAAAACCCATGTAATGCACTACATACATGCATACAGTTTTCTTTTTCGTACATGGCCACCACGCAAGCGCTAACGCCAGCGGACGCTTTTTTGTGACAGTTTTTTATAACGCTTTTTTCTAACATTTTTTTCAGGTTAATCATCGCTAAAGCATATTTATGCTAAAATGTACTCTAGTTGAGTTCGCCCTTATGGAAGAAATATTCAAACGCATTTTCCTCAAAACTACCTTTTGTTGTGTTCGCCCTTCGTATCCTTAATGCCTCAATTCTCCTAATAGAAAATAAAGTTTCATCGGTCGGAGTTTGTTACACAATAGCATCTTGAGGGCGCCATTTCTTTTTATGACAAAAGAGTTTTCGTTTAGAAATTCCATTTGATATCAATATAACCAGCATAGGCCTTCATATCAAGCAAATCTTGGATACTTTCTAATTAATTTTGTACAAGGTTCTACTCCACTTAGATCTGGATTCAGTACTAATATTGCTTAGATCGTCTAGCTCGGTTTTATCTCTTGTAACATTTTTTCGATTTCAAACTCCTTCATCCATCAAAAGCACCTAGTAAAGATTCTAACCTTTAGAAAAGATTGTTCAGTCCGACTTCACTTCGGATTCCCGTGGCGACCTTCATTCCTCTGTCGGGCTGATGCTCCCTTCCCAGGACTCTTAGGTAATGCCGAACAATAATCCATTGTCCAGCGGAGGATGTATGTACGTCCGAGGCTGTCCACTGATGTGTGGGAGCGACGGGTGCCTGAAAGGACGAGTGGAGGGGGCTGTTACGATGCCTATCCCGTGAAATCAGTGTATGTCCTGCCGTACGGTACAGCCCCTTCGCCACAATGACACCAGGTTCAATGCACCCACACACTCTTCAGGGATCTACCTGACAAAGGTGGACATCGGGGATGTTCTAGGCAGACGTCCGACACTATTAGGGCAAGGTAGAGCACAATGGAAAATATGCACTTTTCTATTTGATTGCTGAAATGTAAAAAAAGAACCAGGCAACGGGTTTAGTAATCATATAAAACTTTATAAAACGTAAGCAGCAGAAAAAGTATTGTGACATTAGATATGAACCTTTTCGAACTGGAATATCGTACAATAAAGTCAGAGAATTCTCCACAAACGTAAGCAGCAGAAAAAGTATTGTGACATTAGATATGAACCTTTTCGAACTGGAATATCGTACAATAAAGCCAGAGAATTCTCCACAAACGTAAGTAGTTATGTGAAACAAAAGAGGCATACTCGAAAATACGCTAAAGGTATCTCGCGTGGAAGGATGCTCTAGCCTACAGACAACAAAGAAACCGGTCGTTAAAATACTCATTATATACATATATATTTGTCTTTTCTACGAAAAATGTTGTTGAAATTTGGCCCAACAAATTCTTTGCCTCTCCCGAAAAGTCAATTTTGTTAACCAGAAGATCCTCTATAGGATCACTGATTCTTAGAAGAAATTCGTGCGTCAGTTGTTAGTCTCTGTTATAGTGGTTTTGATGTGGTCAAACAAACTTCCAAGGCGGTCATCCGTTAAAGATTTATTTATTTGCAACCAGTGATGTGGGGTGGGTAAATACCCAGTGGGTAGGTAAATATAAATTGGGTATTTACCCACAGGGAAGGTAAATACCCAAAAAGTGGGTATTTTCAGTTTTTGAGCTTGATACGACTTCTTTGAATATTTTTTGGTGCAAAGAAGAACTGAAACTTACCCATTTGATCATAAAAGCTTAATGAACATTAATACTTACCCAGTAATGTTTTAAAGAAAGTTAAAAGTAGGTCCGGGTATTTACAACTTAATGTATATCTATGAATTTTCATGATTACTTTTACAGTGGGGAAGGTTAATTTTTTTTTTTTCGGCGCATCAACAAATCATGGCTATTAGCACCGGGGAAGGTTAATTAATTTTAAAAAGGTTTTAATGAAGCCTATTCAATTATTAAGGACTAATTTAAATTTTAAAAAAGTGCCAAAAACATTTTTAATGTTTATTATAATAGTTCAAAACCATTTTAAGTTAAGTTTAAGTTTGCGACCCTTGTTAATATTATTCGAAATTATGCTCATTCAGTATTAACAACATTACAGTAAGCGGAAATCTCACCAGAAATTAAAAGGTAGCTTCTTGATGACAGAGTGTTTTGAGTCCGAGTTGGGAAACTAGTTAACATCCTTGATCCAATTGATGAACTTATCACTGCCATTCAGTTAAATGCCCCTTTGATTCACACAGTTCATAAGAGATTTAAGAATTACTGAAAACTCTTCAACAAGAAACCCAGAATCTTCTCTTCAAAAAACGGAGGAAAAACTCGTGTTAAGTAAATAGGAGAAACGCATTCAGTTTGGTGTTGGAAACGCACATCTTGCTCCAGACTTGTTGAACTCTTCCATTTGTTTTGTGTGTGAGTTACGCAGAAGCATGGGATTGAAATGAGTTAGGAAAAACATAGCTGGCTATAGGGACCAAGAGGGATTATGGCAACGATCCTTTGTTTGGGAAGGTCTTGAAGACAATGGGAAAGAAAATAATAAAATAAGTCCCATGTTATGGAGGAGAGGCTTGTAAGGTACATGTGTTTTGTTCAATGAGTAGATAGCTTTGTGTTTTGAGAAATTGATATAATCCTAGTCGAAAGTTTTAGCTGAGGCAAAATTTTTGTGAATGCAGTACAGTAGTATAAAATTTAGGCAAACAACTCGTTTTATTGGTAGTCGGAAGGTCCATGGCAAATTTTCAGGTAATAATTTATTAACCTCTCAGTGATCCTATTTTATAATTTATTATTGTTTTAATAGTTTCTAAGTGTTGCAATAGCTCTAAACTGGCAAGATCCATGACATTTTACAATATTCGATTAGTAAGTCGTGGTTTAGTTAAATACCTTAAATACCCGGGTATTTATGAAATTGGGTATTTACCCTGGGTATATATCCTGGGTATTTACCCTTAAGAATAAATACCCGGGTATTTTACAACACTGTGTGCAACCACCTTCAAAGTCCGTTTTGAAGAAAGGCAGAAAAAATAGACTTGTGGTTTTAGATATTCCAAAACGCCAGATTGCTCACTCGTTGGACATACATCCAATTTATTTAATAAATATGAACAGAGAATTAGCAATATATCTACAGGTTTTACAGGGAAGCCCACTAAATTCCAATTCAAGAAAACATTCCTTGAAGTTTTGAAAATTGGCGAAACATAAGGAAACGGCATTGTTGGCTTTCCAAATCACGCCCAGATATGGAAACACTCTCAGATCCTTACAAGTTCTAGAGCTTCCTACTACTAAAGATATCTTGGGAATTGGTCTACTTTGGCTCCTCCTTGTTGAGAAGTTGAGGAAACGAAATATTTGCGCATAGCCGGTGATGTACAAGTGGTTTAGAGACAAATTGAGACACAACTCCCTCGTGTCCCCTCACACCCTTCCAAGAGAGAAGTCAACTTCAATGATATGCGATGACAGTTCAAAGGAACCTCCTTGTTCTCCTGTCAAGCCTCTAAAGGGCCGAAGCCACAATGTTTACTAAGGAGTCGGCTGTTTGATTTACAACTTGTACGACTTAAGTCCTTCTATTAGTTTATTGGGGTTTAGTAGGGCAGGTAGTTCGGGGCTCTTGTTGTTGTTTTAGTCTGTTCATGGGGTATTCTATGTCGCTAGGAAATTTATGACGGTTTCAACCTCAATGGTTTATGGACCTTGAACTCTCCCCTAGGTTCCAAAGCAAACATTTACATTTCAGTTAATAACGCCGCAATCTCTTCATTATGGGAATATTATTACATCTTCTTAAATATTTGATAATTTTGTATCTTTGATTATTGAAACAAGTTATTTATTTATTTTATATTCATCACATCCCAAGCATATTTATGGACTATATGAGCAATTGTTGCAATTTTTTTTGCTGCTGATAAATGATATAATATTAAATAAAAGGGCATAGAAAATAAGGAACAAAACTTAAACATAAAATGAATCGAGAGACCCAAATTAAATTGTAATACTATAATTTTACTGGCCCATTAGTTATGGTTTCTATCTCAGAGTGGATATGCTCTTTGGAAAATATTTTAGAAGGTAAATATTGTTTTCGTAACAGATGTTGAGTTTTATATCTGTACCCCGGAACTAAAGGACTCCAAGTCACATATTTGTAATTGTTCAGGAGAGCCAATTTTCCATAACTTTGAAATATTAAAATTTCTTTCTTCGTTACTTATAGAAACCGTTTGAAGACAATTTTTCACATTATTATTGTCATTGATAGGTAATTGTAAGTATTGATAATTGTTAACCAAAACCAAGTCCTCCACATGCTGTCTTTCACCTCAAATGAAAACGGACATGGTTTTATTTTTCACTGTCTTAACTTCATTATTTATGGGAACAGGACATAATGTCCAATACAATTATATGGATTGAAAAATCGACATTAAGAAAATGTTGTTAAGTCGATTTAATAAAAATAAATGGACATTCTGTCCTTTACCTCCGGAGTGCAGATATGTGTCTTCGAATTTGGTGTCATATGTGGTTGATATGGTGGAATGACTGATCAGTCTTTTATTAGATGTACGTATTTTCGTAGTGTAATGCCCGCAGGACATGTTGTTGGTTCTGTTAGTTTATATCTGTTAAAGTAGAAGATGGTTTTTTCCGTGCGAGTCAAAAGTTGGGTCTTATTTCAAAGGAATGTAGATAATTTTCATATAAAGTATTGATAGTTGTAAATGTGATCCTATATCTGTTTGATTCGAACTCTGCTCCAATTTGCTGTCCTAATCGCAAGTACGTTAACAGATATATTTTTGCAAAGAAGTGATACTTAAAGGCAAACTTTTTTCCAACGGATTATTAGAGCATCAAGTATAAGTAATATTGATAAACATAAAGATCACTTGCGAGAAGCCGTTAATCAACTTTAAGAAGAGAGTGAATAGTAATGACAGCTGCTAACAAGCCGTCAAACGCCCAGAAGCTGACACCGGCTCTTTTGATGTAGCGATCCGAAGGTGTCAGGCAAAGCACTCGTTACCGGCTTCACTGTTTGTTCAGGATTTGTTGAGAGTTTGTTGGCTTTTTTGTTGTTGTTTTGCCTGCTAGAACGAGAGAGGGCCGAGAGAGCTGGCTACCGCATCCTTTGGATTAGGACCGACAAATATAGACCTCATTCGTCCCGGCTGTTATACACACTTTTTTATGAGAGGTTTTTATAACTTCTCCCGGATTTTTTAAATATGAGGGCATGTGTATTTCGGAACGGGTCTACTAAGAGGCACCTTTTAGCGTGGTTCCGCTAGGAAATTACTATCTACTATAGGGCGTACCGAGCTTCAGAAGTTATTCGATGAATGATGTCATGGTGAATTATTTGAAATTGATCTGTTCAGCGAGATTTGAATTTTGATTTTTTTTTTAATTGAGTGGATATTAGCTTTACAACCAGAACAGGCAATATACGTGTATTTTCAATGCTTCATATATTTTGATTTGTTTTAACTCGTTGAATATCGGGTCTATTTACTGGCGCTTATCCGGAAGTAATTCTACTGTCTTAAGATATCTGTCTTCACTTGTAGATTTATTTATTTTTTTTTTTAGGCGAATCAACCTCTGCGCTATTCGCGTCGGGCTATCTATAGGTTGCCATGGTATCTATAGGTTATTGATGCTAGTAGTACTTGGTTTTTCCTGACGGTCACCCATTCAAACTGCTTAACGTCGGTGATCTATGGCGAGCCGGTGTATTCAACATGCCTATGGATGTTGGACCTTCCTTAGTTATGGAAGATACATCGCAACAGTTTGGTTCACCCTTTGGCATCATGCAGTGAAAATAAAATAGCTTACTCTATGACCGGTAAAAACTACACCATAGAATTAGCAAAGTTTTATTTCCGTGGTAATAAACATTTCAATAAACTATGATTTTGATGTATGTTTTTCCTAAATTGGGAAATATTTTAACTACCGTAAAATGGGGTCAGATTAGTACAGTGTGGAGAAATTGGTACAGACAGTACTACCTACTTGTATATTTATCTGAGAGCGAACAGACAAATATAAAGTTTTATATTTGTCTGTTCGCACTCTTTGAGCAAAGTTAGAAGTTGAGAAAGTTAGGCATGAGTTAAGTGAAAATATCCTAGCAGTATAGGGTTGTACCTATTTCACAACACAGTAACACGTTTTTAATGTAATCCCCCTCTCTTTCTCTCTCATCTATATTTCTTTCTCTCTATCTCTTCTCCCACTCTCTTTGCCTATATCTCTCTCTCCCCATCGCTCTCTTTTCTTATGTCTCTCTCTCTCTCTCTCTGTCCCAGAGACGTGTACACACTCACACACGCATAGCGACACCGACTCACACAGAGGAGTGACAAAGAAAAACGATCATAAGACCTTAAGAGACTCCGAAATGAAGCCAAGGCGGGCGAAGAGCTACAAAAGTTTTAATAGCTGCCGCCTTGAAGCTTTATAGCCTTGTAGGAACATTAATATTACCTTCATTTATAGCCCAGCACCGATAATAGTCTTATTAATAAAACCGATATTAGTTCTCTTCTAAGCAAAATCCATTTGGTATAAAATATTAATCTTAATTAATCTACTATTTTAACAATAATAGCTAAATAGGGTAATTACTTGTAAAATTTATTGCTGATAATCAGTTTTGTGAGTTAAACGAATGCAATAAAATAGTAATAATGATTTGTTCAGGTGGATCTAATCAATTAATTGTTTTCTAATGCGTTTAACTTCATTATAATTGTCAGATTAATTCAGTTAATACATAGTTGTCTTTTACCACAAAATTATTTAAATGCCACAAATCTTCATCCTTTAGGTCTAGAAGCAAAGATGCTGCGCGAAATTTACACTAAATATACATATATGTACATTTTATTTGTGAAATACTATTAATTATAATTATGAGTTCGATCCCCACTAATAAGTTCCGACGCTGAAAAATAAAGAATTTCTTTATGAAAATGGAAGAGAGACCACTTTATAAACAAAAAACCCTCCGCAAAATATGTTTTCCTAAACTACCTTTAATATATTCATAAAAACCGTTCGATAGATAAAAAAGAACGTGCAGGTTTTGTCGGGTTGCAATAGCTAGGAAGGAGTATGGTTAGGAATTCACACTTGACAAGTTTAAACAAATGATATCCAAAAATGATTATTCTGTCCTAATTATTAAATTCTACCTTATATTGTTGGTAGTATAAAAACTGGTGTTAATGACCTCAAAAGTTGACACGCTTTAAACTCTGACCCCCCCCCCCCAAAAAAAAATTATAGTTCTGGATTTTAAACTGATTTTTAAGGCTATTATTGTTCTGTGGACTTTCGAAAGCTATATTGATGAAAGTGCGATCTATGCAATGCCTTTTTAAGTAAATAACTAATTTTGTGAGAAGGAATTCATATATTACTTTCTCGATATGTTATCCTTCGCAAATTTAATCTGTCTCATGAGCTTACTTTATTGAGTCAACGACGCCCCCGCCGGTTTTTCTGGTGATCGCCCATCGAAGTAAAGGCCACGCCCGACATCACGTAACTCCGGTGAGCGAACGGAAACAGAGTATTCAACGTGGTTTGTCCATTAAATTACATATAGTACTAAATGGGGCCTAAATAAGAGTGAACCATTTTTTTCACATTTTTTTCTAAAGTATACAAAAAGAAAATACAATGATAATAACCCTCAATAACTATGCCAACAATAATTGCAATGCAACGGTTGGAAATATTTACCCATCATGGTTCTATCGCCATGATTTATTGTTACTTACATTACTGCACTAAATTCAAAATTTAAAATTTTGAAGAGAAAAAGCTTTGAAAACCTATTTCAACCATTGTCCTCGTCATAACGAAACCAAAACAAATTATGAAAAATTTATCGAATCATTTTTCACGAGGGAATGAAGGGAACAGAAAACACCCCGATATTGCTGTGATCTGTTGTCTCTGAAACACACCTATGTGGTGCCCAATTTTCCCTAGTTTTATGCTATCGATTTTTCTTTTGGTTCTACCTTCTAAAACTATTTATATTCTAAAAAAAATAAAAATCAATCTTTACCTGTCTCTTATCTCCCATGAGAAGATTCCAGGATTCTCGCCCTTGTACTCCTCTATCCGCCTCTCGACGTCGGGTGTGGCAACCCTCGGCTTGCTGCCTCCAATCACACCCGGTCTGATACTCCCCGTCTCCTGGTACCTGTTGAGGATCTTGGAGACGCAGCCGTGCGACACCCTCAGCTGACGACTGATGACGCAGGGACGTACTCCGGCGGCGGCCATTTCGACGATCTTCAGCCTAATGTGGTTCGGTAGGGGTCGTCCGTTGATGAACACCCCGCCGAGCTGGTTCACCCGCCCCTGCCCTGTTGAGCAGACGTCTGGTTCGGGTAAGACCGGGCGTTCTGACATACTGTCTTCAGGGGTTTATTTTGTGTATCATTTAAAAGGGTAGGCATGCAAGGAAAACAAGAGTAACATACATTTTTTTGCAAGAGTCTCAAGTAGACATATATGATCCTTATGTCATATAATAAATTTATATAATCCTTCTTCTCAATACTTATATAGAACCAGGGCCCCCTAAGGGGAATGCAACTCGACCTAGAAGGTCTCTTGGCCCCTACACCATACATAGATAATATATATCTTATTAAGCGAATATATAACATTTTTTTCTCCACTAATAAATTTTACTTTATTTCTTTCTGGCCTGACCGGTTTTGAGCATTCTAGCTCCTTCTCGAAGTTACTCCTTTAAGACGAAGTGTTGCCTGGGCAAGTCCTTTCGAGGAGGAGGTAGAAATCTGTCAGAGCAGAAGGAAATAAAGAGTTTTTCTAGGGGAGAAAAATGTTGCATTTGTTGGCCTATATATGTAACTACCCAGATATTTCTTATCTAAGTAGACTGCTTTCAAGTTTATGGAAAACTGCTATTATTTTTATATCGTCTTAACGGGCTGATAAAGGCATGTCATTATACATCAGAAAACAACAAAAGTACCTTAAAAACACGTATTCTTTATCTTTGAAGTATTTTCGATGACCCGACCTCATCCTCCGCCACGTGGAATATGGTATGCTGAGGATTGTTTTGACTAAGTTGACAAAGGTCTAAATGCAATTTCATCAAATTTCGAGTAAATTAGCAAACTAAAATTTAGTGCCAACTACATCACGTAAAAGATTGTATCAATGAAACTTTGGAAAACACAAAATGTGACTTATCTCTCAAATGAACAACTTTTCCAATCGTTTCTTTCAGTTACGTTTTATTGATTTATTGATTCCCACAGTTAGGCCAATAAAAAATTAATAATTTATAATTTCTTCACAGAAGATATTTGAAAGTAACAAAACTACATTCCAAATTTTTTTGACAGAGGGAGACAATCGTTCAATTTATCCCTCAATAAACTTCCACTTCATTTGCTTAGATTTAATGCTTACTGAATGAAGAAGTTTTCCTGTAAGTATTGAACCTGTAGTCCTTTAAGGAGCTGAGGAAAAAAATTGCAAGGAACGTTTGATTCATCGAGAAAAACAGAAGCGCGTTATTGGACGTCCAGAAAATATGTTCTGTCAATGGATTTAGTGAATTAAATCACTGTTTTGTTTTTTTTTTTAAAGGAAATTTTGTCTATTTTATAATGGAATCATAATTAGAATTTCATTATCTTAAACAGTTTTTGAGAAATCCTTTCTTATCCAAAATAAAACATGACAACGTTAAAAAAAAAAAAAAAAAAAAAAACAGAAAAATTGGACATAACTGCTTTTCCCTTCGGAATCGGACCATACTTCAGATGAACTTTTTTGTTGGAAATGATGTACAAAATTACTTCGTAGAGTTTGGCTACTTAGACCTGAATCACCCTGTATATATTGACATAAGGCTATTTTACTAAATTATGGATCTAACTATATATTTTGTGTATTGTTCGTGATACATATCCCAAATTAAAGGTAGCACATTTAACAATCAGTGACTAGAACAAGAAAATGTGAACTATCTTTGACAAATAGGTAGTAGTAGGCACAACAAATTTATATTTTTTACAGCATCAATTGTTAGGCTATTACTATCGGGCTATCTTTTAGGGGGTAATACCACCTTGTAACTTTTTTTTTATGGGATAAAATTCTTCCTTAACTAATCAGAAATTATATCCACGAGTGTTTATGTGAAGAAAAACGTTTAAATTGACAAAAAAATACTATTTTCCGAGTGAAATCCCGATGCCGAGTGAGCGCGGTGCTGATTTGAACATCATTTTTTGAGCGAACTTCGATTGGTCCATTTTTAATTCCTAAATTTGGTTTAGTCCTCCTTTAAAATATTTTAAAATTAAAACCCTTTTTTTTTATCTTTATTATAAGAAAGTACGACAGCAAAAAAATTAAATGGGAAAGAAATGAGCATTTCAGAACATTAAACATTAAAGTCGGTTTCTCAAAACTATGTTTTTCAAATCGGGCTATACTCTGGCGTCTTCAATTTTCGCTCTCTTGGAAAGAGCCCGATCTCTTTCCAATTTTAACTGCAGCTTCCTCATGGTATTTACTAGAAAAATACGTAGGATTATTTCCATTGATTGAATTATGACGATTTTATGACCAATTTTCGATGGATTTTTTAATAGAAAATGAATAATTGTTCACCATTTTCAAAGAAAATGAATATTTCTTAAAAATCCTACGTACTTTACTAGATTTAACCTTCTTCTTCCGAAATAATTTTAGTTTTTCGTTCTAGATTAAAAATTGCTGCCTGCAGACTATCGCTCGGGAAAAAAGAGGGGTTTCGTTTGTCAGACACAGCGCGCCACCATTATTTTTTTCGAAGAATTGAAACTTGATATAAAAAATTGAAAATATTGTTTTTTTTTTATTTATAATTTCAAGAAAATGACTTTGATTTTTATCAAACAAGGTAGTATTATCCCTTTTAACAACACGGATAATTTCGGTTGTCCAACGGCAGCAGGTGCATTGAACATGTTGGCTTCTTTGAAGAAAAATAATTATGTCAAATAAAAATCTGAAGAAAAAAGTATTTCACTTTGACAGGCATGGGAACAAAAATCACAACGGTACAATGAATAAATCTGGCAGAAGACCGCATGAATAATATTTCCGGTAGTGAAATTTTAATTTAGAATAAATTTCATAGGGGATTACCCACGGCCCCAATTTCAATAGACTCTTACTGCGGAAATGCACTAATAGAGTTTTCTCGTTTAATTAATTTCATCTCCACCAGCCTGGAATTCTGAGCAATAAAAATTAGGAATTAACGTTAAAAATATCTCATATAAAATCCTCTTTTTAATTTATTCTCTCCACTTCTCTTCGGCAATATAATTATATTTTAAAGAGAATATTTCACGCACGTTTCTCCAACATCCAGATATTAACAAAAACTTCAAAAATTAAATTTTTAAATTTACATAATACCATTCTCTCTATTTTATCGGTTCTTATACAGCAAATACATTGAGAATAAAAATAATGGCAGCTAGTGCAGCATATTTGGATCTGTAGTGGGTTTTTTACAATCAACTGCTTAACCGATTAAGAATATGTATATTTATTTATATATATATATATATATATATATATATATATATATATATATATTCTTAATCGGTTTAACAGTTGATTCCAGAGAGAGAAATAGAGATTTTCTAGCTCCAATAAAAATTGAGATGAAATGGAAAAGCAAACATCAATCTGAAAACGTATGCATTTTAAGAAGCACATAGCTACATGCTATGATCAACAGAAGATGTGTCGTTTCACATTTCGCATAGAGCAGATTAAAGTTTGTAAAACGACAAAAATCTAACTCAAGTTAGATGGAGTGATATTTAAGGGTGTTTTCGATGTAATTTCCACCAAAATGAAAATGAAAGATTTCTGAGTTTTAAATGAACTATATATATATATATATAATTATTTATATAAGAATAAACTAACGGTGGGTCGTTTTCAGGTGAAACGATGACAATTTGAAGGGAGTTAAAAAAAAAAAAAAAAAAAAAAAAAAAAAAAAAAAAAAAAAAAATCATTCATAAGTATTATCGAAGTATCTTCGATAATAATACATTAATTTCTGGATTTTAAATTTTGTATTATATTTATTATCTAATCTGCTATAAATCGTTTTAAAACTTTGATCACAAGATTGAGTTTCTAGAAACGTGGTTGCATTGGAATTAATGTTCCGCTTACAATGATTCATTTCTAAGCTTGTAATAAATGCATCGTATGCTTGTAAATGCATGGTTATTTTCGTAAATCGACTGTTTCCTTGAATACTATTTCGAGAAAGCTATTTCTAAATAAGTTTGATTTACAAACATTGCCTTGCCGATATCGTATATGGACTATAGTAATCGTATTGTGATTTTAGTATGCAGCTCGAGAACAAACTCAAAAAAAAAAAAAAAAAGACCAAACGTTTGTCAATTACACCTCTGCCAATTTAATTAATAATGTTGAATTTTAATGTCACTATAACTGTCACTATATTTGTTGACTGTACTATTCGTATTTGTCTGAACAGGAAATTCAAATTATCAGCTTTTTCTGGTCTGATGTAAATTATCAGCTTTTTCTGGTCTGATGTAAATTATCAGCTTTTTCTGGTCTGATGTAAATTAATATGTATAAACTTTTTTTTTTTTAAGTCCTCACTGATTTGTCCTCTTTACGGGTTTGTGAGTTTCTATATACTACAAATGATTTTTAGTTAATCAGCAAAATAGGTCCATCTGGAGGCTTAACTTACGACATACACTAATAAGATGTCCCTTATTTTCGATATTTTTGTTGTAATACAACGAACCTTGGTTTGCAGCTTGCTCAAATAAAGAGAAAAATGTATTGTACAAAAAGGAAAAACCATTCGGTAAAAGGCCACGAGGGCCCAGGGGGTGATAGCTTAAGGTATCTGCTCTTGAACATACGACAAACTTGGGGGATAGTTTGGTTAGTACTAAGCTCTGGCCGCTTGATTTTTTCCCTTTTAGTCAAGCGATGAGTCAATCTAATGTGTTAAATTTATTATGTTCATTTATAAAGAGAAAATGGCTCCCAATATTCTAATGAAAAAAACAATGTTCAGTATAATTTATTATAAAATCGCAAACGGATTAATTCTGTTGTTGTAATGTCTTTTCGATTTAAGTAAACAACCCTCTAATAAATAATCTTCATATATCTCACTTTATTTCATAGGACGACACGATATATCTATTCCACATCTATATATACGCTATCAGTGATTTAATTTTTGTAAAAAATTGAAGATTTAAAAATCACTCAAGGTGTATGCCGTCAGTAACATTTCTTCGAGAAATTATAGCGGTATATTTGTCTCGCGAGCTTGCTAGATTCAGTTAATTTAAGAACGTCTAAATTGTAAAAAAAAAAATGTGTTAACCTGAAGATTTCCCGTCTCAAAAAATCTGAGTTTTGTACAGGCGGAAGTTAAAATTTAAATAATAATAATAAAAAAAAAAAAAATCAGTCCCGTAACAGGCCACGAGGGCCCTGAGGGGCAGATACTATAGAGGTATCTGATTCATGACCATACGGCTCAATAGGGAGATAGTGTGGTCAGAACTATGCTCCGGCCGCCTGATTTTCCCCTTCGACTGCTAGAGTCATTAGCACCCAAGGTACCCATTATTAAATTAATTAAAGGCTGGGTCGGCCTAGCGACGGTCAGGGAGGCCGAATTCAACCCATGAACGAAGACACTAGAAGAAAAAATCTTTAGTGCTTGCTCGGGATTTGAACTCAGGCCTCCAGCTTATTAGTCCAGTGCTCTACCACTGAGCTAACCTCGCCCCCAAATAATAATAATAAATTGTCAAAATTAGAAGCAGCATATCAACATGGGTCCGGAAATGCTTTCTGAAGGCAAAACAAAACCTGCTAAAATCACGTTTTTTTAGAATCCAAATCTCGGTAACTTCTCGACGTATACTGTTAGAGGAGCAACACAATAATAGCAATAAATGTAACATCAATAAATGTTGTAGGCCTCTACATTCTGCACATTTTGGTGCCGAGGGATCTAAGTATCTTGTATCATGGGATCTGGAGATTCGTTTGGTCTATCTTTAATAATTAGATTAAATTTAATAATTAGCCTTGATCAAGGCTCCCTTTGGTGATGCAGTTATACTAATGTTTAATAGCAACGCTGGAAAAACACTGATTATTAATGATAGACCCAACGAACCTCCACATCCTGTGATGCAAAATTATATTCCTTGGATCCAAAATTTGTTGGCGTATAGATTTCATTTGTGTTTTTTTCTCAAACATCTGTAGGTAGTTAAGACGTTATTGGCATTGGAAGCTTGAACAACGTGATTTTAAGGTCCCAGGAAGCATTTCCGGAACCTTGTTGATAGGAAATTCTAGGAAAATCGAATTCCTATAAGTACCTTGAAGCTTAACACTTCATTGGGGCCGCCCTGTAGAACCCAGGTGGCCGAAAGAGTCAATGTGTGACCACCGCTATCGTGGGTTCGATTTCAAATATAGGCGATCGCTTTTATTTCGAAACAGAAAAGCAATTATGATAGACAAGGGTGATAACCTGTACATATTCCGTCCCAGAATCGTTAAATCCTCGGCCTGTTCGTTAAATCCTCTCGTTTTTTTTTTTTTTTTTTTTTTTTTTTTTTTTTTTTTTTTTCTAACGCCTTGTATTCTTCCTTGGAAGGTGGGGGTTCCGAGTCCCGCCGTCAGCAGGAATTATGCTCATTTCAGAGCCCGTTGGGAAAATTCCCTGCTGCAGCATGGATGTCGGCACATTCATGCTATTATAATAGGTGCAACAACAAAAAATCTGTAATTTAATTAGAATTTTAGACGTTTACCGTATACGAAAATATGCCGTATGCAATCAATCAATTATTACTGTTTAAATACGAAGATGTAAATATAGTAAGTATGAAACATAACTAACGCAAGAAAGATAAAATTAATTTTCCAAACAAAAAATTGCCAAGAATCCGCTAGAGGCTAATGTCCTATTATTTGTTTATACCGTTCCGGTGTGTTTTATGATCCGCACTTGGACTGCGGGTAATTTCATCGGGACACTTTATTCCGACTTCATTGTTCCCAGAGCCCATTTAATGGATCATTAAATTACTAATGTAACTGCACATTATTTAAATGACTTTTTCTCTCGTAAGCTTAGTTTAGGTGATGGTCATTTTTCACAATCAAAGAGCCAAGGTGCTTGAGCAATTTTAAATCGATCAATAAACAATGTAATCATATGTGTAATCATATAAAAATTATATATATATAAAATGTTTGTTTTACCAGAGAAACTGGCTTAGATAAAATTAGAAAACAGAAGGGGAAGTTGTTACCAAAATATTAGGATCAACTAATACTTACAGTCTTCGAATTAATAACGGAACAGAACAAATATTACACTTAGACAAAAAAAAAAAACCGGAGATTTATATTCTACAGGCACATCAAAATAGTGGCTTCTTTGAGACTAACAAATCAAATAGTGTAATTCCATAAAAATCCAAATAAGAAATAATTAAATCGATTGTTGCATTAAAGGAAGACTTGGAAGCAAAGCGTAACGCGCAAATAGATTTTCAAAGAGAGACAAATTCATTTTTGATCGGAAAGTCGGTCGGAGGGAGATTAGAAAAAAATAGTGGAACACGTTGGGCTGATTACAGAAAAGCTACTTCAGAAGAAATGAAACAAGTCGGGGTACAAAGAAAAGGAAACTTATCAAAACAGCGTTAGTTTTCCCACCAGGCCTATATGTGAATAATAATTAAAATATACATGTATGTGTGTGCATGTTTATACACACACCCTCCCCCATTCTCTCACACACACACACACACACACACATATATATATATATATATATATATATATATATATATATGTGCCTATATATTGAGACCCAAGGCTTGAACGCATGAATATCTATATGAACAGAGGTATAAATGGTATATATGATATTTTTATTTTTTTTACGGCGCATCGACAAATCTAGGCCATTAGCGCCGAGCTATATATGTTATTATCGCGAAATAATATTCGCTGTTTATTCTTCAATTTTTCAACTTTTAGTCATTTTATTTATCAGTTTTCTCGTGTGTTGCATAATGATTTCTGTCAAAAAGGGAAAACCACTAGCATTATTCAAAACTTTTTGGATAGTATCGGGGTTTGGAGTTAACGGTTTTATATTAAGACTATTCCTTAAACGTACTACATGTACCGAAACATTCAGTTCCACTTCTTTCAAACATTATTAACATAGTGATGTATTACTAACAATAATCCTATTACTATTATTATGTTTACTTTGATCCATAATAATTATCTTTCTGTGTTTGTCGGAAGGTTGTATTTTACTATAATATGAAGAATGTTTGATTTTTATTCCAGTAAGACTTATTAACTACGAATATCCAATTCAGGCATATTTTTATGCTTGCGGGGAACGCTAAAAATTGCGTTAACCATTGGTCACGATTATTAAAGTCAGCAGTTGGTGAAGTATAAATGTTGCTTAAATTATGTTTTTACACATATTTTCCTATTTCATTTTTTTTTTATGCTGTTGCATGCACCATTAATCTCCTTTGATGTAGGAACATTGAATTAGTCGCATTCAAATAACATTCATCTATTACATGGGGACTAAAATATTAAGGAATATATATATATATATATATATATATATATATATATATATATATATATAGTGTAATTTGAACATAAAGGTACCATTTTACTTAAAATACTTCTGATATTTCAGTTCTTTTAATTTTATTTACGTTATTTACATTCAATTTCAAGTGGATTTAAAGTCAAAATTTTAAAATGTATATTACAGATCTCTTGACCTCATCATGGTATATGTAAAATTGGTTTTCATCTTGTATTTAAATAAAATATACTTTGTCATTTTATCAATTTTTTGTCAGTATTCATTGTAATAGCGGAACAAAAATCGTCACAAATTTGGAAGGATAGATGATAAATATCATATGCCTACATGAGACTTGCAAGAAAAACATAGAAAAAAAAAAATTAAAACTCTTAAATCATGCAAAATATAAAAAATTGTACCATAAAACCATGCACTAAAACTATATGTATTTGTTTTATTCTTTAAAATATACAAAAGTTTTTGAAGTTCTGAAGTTTCCTAATTTAATTATTCTTTCTGTCATCGTTTAATATTTAAATTGTAGACTTTAATTAGTTCTTAAAATCGAATGAAAATCATCAGTTTAAATTATGTACTTAATTTTAGTGAGATATAAAACTTCATGATACAATTCATTCAGTAAGACAACTTTTATTCTAGTTAGTTTAAACATTTTTTTAAAAATAATAAATCATTTGTGTTTGTTTATTATTTTTTATGAATAAATATTGTGTATTGTTACTTTTTTTTAAATAAGCTATTTTAATTTTTTTTTTTCAAAAATAATGTTGAGCTTTAAACTAATGTAACTAAATAGCCATGTAGATATGCCATGTTCACTCATTCGGAACGTGGAAGACATTATTGGAAGCACTCTTCGCTTTATTTTACGACTGAACCGTGAGATCTGAGCAAATAGTCTGAATTCCGCAAATCGAGGTTCGGGATATCTTCGAACAAGTCATGTATGAACGAAGGATAAATACTGAGAGATACATTTTATAAACTTGTTTTTTTAATTTACTTTTAGTGAGCCCAGTTCGTTAAAAAAAAGCTAAATAGTTCATAAAAAGTTTTATTATTTTATGAATCGAACGTCCAATCAGTGTTTAGATCTATTCGCTTGAACTTCTGTAATATATTCTAATTTTTTTTTTTTTTTTAGTCTTCAATAGAAATTTATTTATACTTAAACCAATAATTTACACAGAAATTGATTGCAATCGTTTGTCGAGAAGTATGCATTGTAATTAAACCCTTCGAAATCTATCATTTTGTTTATTTTATTTGTAGTAAATTATGAAACATGAATTTTATCATATTATTGTTAATTTGTATTCAAATAACTTCCCAATTTGTAGACAAATTTTACATAAAACGTCCTATTAAGAGATAGACACGCATTAGTAATATTTTATGCTATATCGTATGTTAAAACTGCACTAAAAGCTAAAAATATATTACTATAAGTATACTCTTTTTGGATAAAAAATTGAAAAAAAAAAAGTACTTGAAAGGGTAAATTATATTTGATTGTTTTTTTTGTGTGTGGGAAACGTTCAAAAGCTCGACCAAATCGTTCGAGGGAGAACCTGAAGATGACACGTTATTCTCGAAAGGTGTTGTGCCTCGAAAGGTTGTTATTTTTGGGTATTTAAGATACATTCAAACTATTTATTATAACTGTTGAGGAGAAATACTTTATTAGTGCTTTTATTTATTTTGTTTTTCCTATCTTGGACAATTAACACACTGTCTTCTAAGATACAAGGAATATTAAAAGGATATTAAGTATTAAAATTTATTAGGACAGTTAAGAAGCTTCTGTTTTAATTGTTGTCAACTGTGTAATTATTTTTGTAGAAACGTCTTTATTTATATTTTATTATTTGATTGAATTAATTCAGTTTGAAGAGTCCAGATGAATTGTGGACGAATCTCAAGATTCTTATTTACAATAAGTTTAAGCCTTGGTTATCGGGTTCTGCTTTATATTTAAGTATGGAGAAATGAATATTTTAGTTTAAGAAGTACAAAATTATGTTGGATAATTTAATTATTACAGTTAGTCCAAGATATATCATGCAAACTAGTTTTCTACTGATTAAGCATGCTAATTATTTGGTAATGTCATTGTTTTTTATTGTTTTTCCTGAGTAGTCACGATGTAGGTATTTTGTTTAATTTAACATTAGAAGCGCATACGTCTGTACATTGTTTACAAAATGCGATATCATTGGATACATTTATTATTATACATAGCCTATTAAAAAATGAACTTACCCATTGTTTTGTCAAGTAACAAATTGTGCATGGCAGCGGTCAGGGTCATTTCGAGTCTTTTTCCTCAGTGAAAACAACAAACAACAATAACTTTAACCACACTTAAACAAAACAAATGTCACACACAAGTTCCAAGACGGTCGGGTTTTTTAAATTTTTATGTTTTGAGTGGGTTTTGTTTTTTTGGTTTAGCTATGAGAGTCTCTCACCTTGGAAAGGATATCCAGTGAAGCAAGGCCGCATCATGTCGTAATTGGTGACCGTCATCTTTTCCTCTTGATGGAGCGTCTGGGAGTCGTTTTGGCACTGTATTTTGGCGTCCTCTTATTGACGTTTTCAACGCGGTTATTGCTATCTCTGGCTTGCAAGTCACTAAGTGTAACGTGAAACGGTGAGGCGTTGCTTCTGGTTCCAAGGCAGGCCACTGACTGATCCTCAAGACCGGTGGGAGGGTT
This sequence comes from Gonocerus acuteangulatus, assembly GCA_946811695.1. Taxonomy (NCBI): domain Eukaryota; kingdom Metazoa; phylum Arthropoda; class Insecta; order Hemiptera; family Coreidae; genus Gonocerus; species Gonocerus acuteangulatus. The sequence goes on along the minus strand of OX328123.1, from coordinate 52,441,971 downwards.
GGTCTGTGTTCGGTACGCCCACAGGACTATTTCGGCCAATGGTATCGTTCCTTCTACTCCCCACCCCTATACGAAGACAGCCAATCGGATGCCGACGACAAGAGCGTGATGGCACACAGCTCCTCCTCGAACCACACTCTCCTACCTGCTATCACTACTTGTCCTATCAAAGGCGGTGACCAATCCTATTTCAGGCTATAATCAGCTATATAAATGTCTCTACTCTTGGTGGCTAAAGACGTGACGATACACCGAGGTAAATTAATTGCCGTGATAAATAAAGTGAATTAACCAATAAAGAGCGTTACATATCTCGTTGAATAGTCCTTTCAAGAAGGATGCTGCCGGAACACTGTCAACCTCTTAGCAAACATTTCTCGATAATCAAGCTAACAACAAGCCATACACTAACTCTTATATACACAGAGCGCACAGTGGTATTTTTAACTGATCTAGCTGGACATAATTATTTTATTACAGATTCATATAGAAAATGACTTGCTGATCACGAATATACCCTATTTTAAGGGTCGGAAATAAAGTCTTGCCGTTGTTTTCTAACTTTTTCAGCAGAAAAATCCGTTTTTTATTACGTTTTAAGTGTTAAACAAAATTAAAATTAAAATATTTTAATTTTTTTATTATTATATTTTTTGAAATAATTTTTTTAACTTTTTTTAAAGGCAACAAAAACAAAAAGCTTCAAGACTAGGTATTACAAATAATAAAAATTAAAAAAAAAATAGTACATCGAAAATAATATTTGAAAACATTACAATACAACAAAAAAATATAATCAAAGTTAGGTTATCAAAACTGAATAATCATTCTTTGCCAAGTAAAGTTTCATTCAACAAAATAATTATTTTACCTGGGAAGGAATGAGACTCTTTCTTATGTCGTTGAATTTCCGCACCCATACTAGAAATACACGGATCGCTCGAGTATAGTAAACAATGAAATACATCTTGAATATTCGAACCCCAGCCCCCCACTACTGGCAGATATACTTAAATCTTCTTCTACATCTGATTGTGTATCGTAATCCAAACTTGTATCAAGCCATTCACCAAAACCTTTCTTAATAACACTTACTGTTCGGTTTGCTGTTTGCCCTCATTGCGTAAATGTCTTTAGAATGTCCCCAATTTTTTTTTTTTTTTTTTTTTTTTTTTTTTTTTTTTTTTTTTTTTTTTTTTTTTTTTTTTTTAATTTTTCTTCTCTTCTGGTAAACCAAATTGTTGGTGTAAATTTATTCTGGCAGATTCTGGCAGCTAATTCTAGCTTTTCCAAGTCAATACTGATAGAACAAATAAGAAAAAAAATAGAATTAGACCGGACGAAGCCGGACAGCAAAAGTTCTGTCCCATAATAACGTACACATAAGGGTAAAGCAAATATTTAATGGTAATTTTCTATGATAAATAATGAAAGAAGGTCATACATACCTTTCTGAAACCTGAAATAAATTTGTAGTACTGACAAAAGCAGTTTTTTAATTGCAGTATTTATTCAAATATGGAGTAATGAAGTTTATGGCAAGACATACCCTAATATAAACAATCCGTAATCCATAAATGTTGACGTATTCTTGTTTTCTAATCTACATACTATCTAGGAAAATACTGCAAGGTCCAATTTTTTTTTTTTTAAACTTTATTGATAATTACAACAATATGCTATAAATATTTCCAGTAATTTTCCTGGTTATGGAACAATGGCTTTGTGAGACATGATGTGGGAATATGTACAATTACACAACCCACTAGAATAATAAATTTTGAGCATTGCTGATGGCAAGTTATAACAAGTTGTCTCTAGGCCACCGCCGCTTCAGCCTTCTATGAGGATTTTATGGATTATGGAAGGAGGATAGAGAGTTTATCAAAGGATTTGGATGGCCAGGGAGATTGGAATGAAACTTCTGATAGACTGATTTGGCCAGGGATTGGATAAAGGGGATATTGAAATCATTATGCAGGGTTAGGTTCGAGACGTAGCAACTTCTCTGACCTAAGTTTAATTTATAATAATATATTAGAGAAATAAAAATATATTTTCTTTTGTAAATTGTGCTCAGGAAATAATATAAAGGTCCAATTAGAGATTTGTTTTCATGAATTTTTCGAATTTTGTCCAGCTAGATAGGTTAAAAATACCACTGTGCAGCGTATGTATACAGTGCCAATACCAGATGAATATGAATTTATATGTAACTTTTTTTTACAATTTTTTTATGGGCTAAAATTCTTCCTTAACTAATCAAAAATGATATCCAAGAGTGTTTATGCGAAGAAAAAGTTTTTAAATGGGCGAAAAATACCATTTTCCGAGTGAAGTCTTTGCGCTGAGTGAACGCGGTGCTGATTTGAAGATAATTTTTTGAGAGAGCTTCGATTGGTCCCTATTTATGTGTTTAGTTTTTTTTGGTCCTCCTTTAATACATTTCAAAATTAAAACTCATTTTTTTAATCTATATTACAAGAAGATATATAAAAAAAAATAATAAATAGGAAAAAATGAACATTTCAGAACTATTAAAGGTTAAAGTTCTGAAATGTTCATTTTTTCCTATTTATTATTTTTTTTATATATCTTCTTGTAATATAGATTAAAAAAATGAGTTTTAAAAAACTCGTCGTTTTCTGAAAACTATGTTTTTGAAATCGAGCGATACTCTGGCGTCTTCAATTTTCGCCCGATGAATTTCAAACTTTTACATCAGCTTCCTAATGATATTTGCTAGTAAATGACGTAGGATGTTTTTGATTCACTGAATTATAACGATTTTATGATCGAATTTCGACGGATGTTCTAATATAAAATGAATAATTGTTCACCATTTTCGAAACAACTAATATTTCTTAAAGCATCCTACGTAGTTTACAATATTCCTTCTTCTTTCGAAATAATTTTAGTTTTTCGTTGTAGATTAAAAATTGTCTCCTATCGCCCGCCGCAATTTTTTTTTTTTGTAAATTGTAAATTATTTATTTATTTTTTATTCTTTAACATCCCTAACCATCCCTAACCATCTCTAACCATCCCTAACCATCCCTAACCATCCCTAACCATCTCTAACCATCCCTAACCATCCCTAACCATCCCATATAAAACGTTCGATATAAATTGATTGGTTGATTTATTTATTTATTTTTCTTCTTTTTTTTCTTTTGGTGCATCTACTGATTCATATGTTATTTATAAATTCAAGAAAATGATTTTGATTTTAATCGTACATGGCAGTATTAACTCTTAAGTTAATCCAAATTTTCCGACATAAGATAAAGTAAGAAAAAATAAATCTGTGTAATAGAAAATTTATAATTATTTAAAAATTGTGACGTGAAAAGTGCTTATAGTCGTAAATTGAAATGAATAATGAATTCAACCACCAAAAGGAAATAACTTGTATCGTTAGCATAAACAAATGACATGAAAACATGAGTACATCATACAAAATTGTATAATGGTTCCCTCTTGAAGATTAGCCAAAGCAGCTGTTCCAAGAGGGAATCATGCCCATAATGAGGGGTTTTGGTGGGTGAGAGTCCCACACAGTGGGAGATTTGGACGAGGCAAACCTCTTGAAGGCCTTTTAGGTTTTCCCCTTTTTGGGAGAAAAATAATACAAAATTGCATAATAATGAAGAGAAAAAACGATTTTATTAGCTACATAACGAGATGTCGAAAAATTAATTAGAGAGCTGGGAAAAAATAGATAGCAAGATATCTATTGAAACAGAAAGTAATTTCAAATGGCTGTTTCTATGTAGGTATATATTATATTACTTTTGCTTATTATTCGTGTTAGTAGAACTGTTAGTATTTTATGTTGTAGGTATGTATATGCAGGATATTTGACCTAAATCTTCAAGAAGCTCAGGGCTCTGGTCAAATTTATAGAATCTATGACTATTCGATATTATATATATATATATATATATATATATATATATATATAAATATATACATATATATACACACACACACATATATATATATATATATATATATATATATATATATATATATATATATATATATGCTTTGCTGTTTCTATTTACGGAATCATTGATAATAATCAAGATAATTATCAATTTACCGATTATTCGACGTACTATGTTTTCTTGTGTTTTAGATTTATCAAGTTACTTTTAATATTATTTATTTTTATGTTTTTGTAACCTTTGAAGTTTTCGAGCTATTCATTTTCATTAGTACTTTTTCTGTTTTGTTTTTTGACTCAAAAGAATTTTCTTGACGCCTTTAAAACATTAAGTATATTTGTATTCTTACTTACTTCTTTTTTTTTTTTTTTTTTTTTTTTTTTTTTTTTTTTTTTGGTTTGTTAAATAAAGTAAAATACATTAATCTTAAAATGTAAAAAAATGGTTATCTTTTAAATTGTTACAATGGTTTTTTCCACATAGTTGTAAAAAAATGTAATGATTAATAAAAAATTAATTACTTAATTAAATTACTTCATAGATTACTGAATATAATTTCATAAAATTATTTAAATGAATCAAATATTTTATCTACTTGACTCAATCATTAATAAAATAATGTCTGTAATAATTTCAAGATATGTAGCTAAGCGTCCGTTTACTTCTGAAACTTCTCGCAGAAAATATATGACAGGTGTCAGAGAGATAATTATCTATCCGACACCTGAGATATATTTCCTGCAAGAAGTGTCAGATGTAAGAGCACCCTTATTGCTCGTGATAGAAATATATACCTCAGACATAAATTCTTTCTGACATAAATATCCTGCAATAATTATCAGATGTAAACGCACCCTAAGTGTCGGGGGGTTTACTTACTACGAGTATAATACTCTGTAGTCATTACAAATAAATAAAATAAAATATGTACATGAAATGTGTTATAATTTAATCTTCATGCATTATATATATTCTCGAATACATAAAAATGCCTACTTATCGTAATTTAATAAATAAAATAATACTCAATGGGGACATTCTGGACGTTTGGTTTCATCGTGAACACCAATTTACATCATTTAGCATTTTCTAGATATACAAATAATCGAGTTATTGCTAGAGCCCTGCCTTAATAATAATTTATTAAAAATAGGTATAGAATAACAATTTCTAAAATTTTTATACTTCAGGCCGGCGTAATACTAATTAAGGCGCGTCTTCCAAATCGATATTTTTTGTGTTCTTGTTGTAACACACGAATAGACTGTTACGTACCTATTACCGATTTATTTAGCATCAGAAAGAACGTAATTCCTTCATTGTGGATCTGTACCGAGAGAACTGCGGTTACGTCGGAGGTTTGATTAAGTTGTATCACAATGGGAACAATTTTCGAGTAATGTTCTCGCCTATGTCATTTTGACACAGTTACGACTCCAGAAGGTGTTTTTCTGTTTTTTTTTTGTTTTTGTTTTTTCGGGTCACGTAAGGAAGAACTAGCTTTGTGGTAATAAGTTAACCCAACTTCAGGAAAATGGGAGGCTAAAGTCTCACGACAAAAACAGAAGTTTTTTTTTTTTTAATTTGTGTATCAGGCTATGTTTATCGAGGAGGATATATGGTACAGTACTCGATTAGGTATCAGGAACCTGAAGAAAATCTGTACATCTGAAGATTGCGCTTTACGCCGATTATTAACTTAATAGTTGCGAAGGATATAACTATTTTCGTTAAACGATTGGTGTAGGAAAATTAATATTCAATAGTCAATAATTAGAATTATGCATGGGATTTGCTTTGATCTTATTGACCAATGAGATCTCGAGCCTTTTGACACTTACCCTCTCTTGACTAAAGTATTTATAAGTCAGTGACAGTGGCGGCTAAATAAGGGGGGTTAACCCCCCCCCAGAATCAAAATTCACAATATTTTTCGCTTAAGTTAGAAAGGTAAATCGTTTAGGCAAATTGATTGTAATAAGTTCTGATTAATGTATGTTTTTAGTTTAGCAAATATTTCTTGAATGATTTCCAGGTGCCGGGTTACAAAAATTTGATTCTACACCCCCATTCACCGCCCATACTAAATTAGCCCCCCCCTAGAAATGTTTGTCTAGAGCCGCCTATGGTCAGTCACCAATTTTCTTAAACTTCGGACGTATATATACGTCCGAAGTTTAAGAAAATTGGTGTGTTCTAATATATTAGAACACAGAGGTGAGCGTATATAAGGGGAGCTGCCCCCCAAATTTTGATTTAATCGGTAAAATTATGTCTTAAAAACCTTAAAAATAAATGAAATAAGATCACTTCCTTCAGATTTTTTTTTTTTTTTTTTTTTTTTTTTTTTTTTTTTTTTTTTTTTTTTTTTTTGGTGTATTAGCGTTGTAGTTGTCTAACTATTCCAAGCATAGATTGTTTGTATTCTATACCCCCCAAATGCTCCCAGCCCCCCATTGTCTCCCATTCCCCCGAAATTATTTTTTATATACGCCCGTGATAGAAGATGAATATCTATAATAAATTCTAATGTGCTGTGTTACATTTTTTTTTCGTTTGGGGAATCTGCCAAATTTCAAATTGGAGAAAGCAGCACTTATGATGGTTTAGGATCTCGAGTTAATGTTCATGATGCCTTTTTTAAAACTCTTATGGAGCCAGAGCCGCAATTATCAGCGGATCAGAAGGCAGAAAGGATAGATCCATCTCGTGGATTAAAAACACCTCGCGAATGGTGAATGTTAACAAAGCGTTGTTTTATCATGATAATTCTCCAAAAAAACGCAAAAAAATAAAAAAATATTGAATTTATATGAGAGCTTTTGCCGTATTCCCTGGATATTGTGCGAAGATACTTTCACTTATTTCGTACCCTACAACAATGTTTTACTAGTCAAAAAGATCTAAACAGGATGTACTAAATGAACTTTTAAATTTATTTGCATCTAAACCAGTCTTTTTACAGCAATAAAATGTAAAAACTACCTGGACGTTAGCGAGAAAATGATGATAGTGAAGAAAAATACATCAGTGATTTAAATGTTAAATTGTGATGTATTTATTATTTTGACACATGTCCCATAGCTTTCTGACCGAACCTATAATTTGGTTCCGGAATAAACCCGTACTCCTATAGGAGTACCCCTCAATTTTTCTTATTCTCACTACTATTTCTTATTCCTTATTGGGAACGATTTATTGCCGAGTTTAGTTGCGTGGAAGCAAAAAATTAAACCTGGCATGACCACATTGATAATTTGGTTAGAATGGGAACCCCCTCCCCCGAACAAGTTTGCTTCTCAATAGACCTCCGTCAATAGTTCTACGGAACTATATGAAGAGCGCTTTTGTTACAAGACAATTCAAATCACTCCCGGTATGAGTTTATTAATAAATTTTCCTGGACCTGTCGGTTTCGTCCCCCCTCCTGTTGAACTGATTTTCCTGGCTAATAAAATGAACTAACGGTTTGTTGTGAGCATTCTGAATGTCAGGGCGCACAGTGGTGCCAAATGCCCGATTTTGGGGAAAAACCTTTAGGTACTTGAATCTTTCTGATTTCTGGGTCATTTTTGAAATATTTATTGTGCCGAATCGAATGAGACCAGTCTCAAATCGATAAAACATTTATTTTGAAAGATAAACGGGGTTTATATTACGAAAAGTGTGAAAATCAGCAAGTATTCAATTTCAAAAAATGATATTTTACTCAATTAGTAGAGATATGTACATCTCAAAACGTATTTTCTAGTGCTGACTTGAATAAATTAACAACTAATGTACTTAATAGTGTTAACTGTTCTTGACGTATTGCACTTTATTACAATTTTCGCTAATAACAGATAAATGTTGGCAGTTTCACACGAGCTATTAGGTAGATCCCACTGTTTTTGTTTGTAGTCCGTCGGCCCGTGTACATTTCATGCAACGATTTTTAAGATTCCTCATTTTTTCACTATTGATTGTACAAGTCTTAACTAGAACAGTGCCACATGTCAGCTGGCTAGGTAGCGGTGGGTTTGGCTGCGGGGGCGTTGCGAACTTCGGAAAAATATGAAAATGTGAAACGATTTTAAGATTCATGAAATTTTTTGGAGAAACACCTTTCATTATACAATAATCATTGGCACTTGTCAGCTGGGCGGCCAGCGGTGGGCTGCTTGTCAGCTGGGGGTCTAAACTTGGCAAAAATACGAAATTCTGAAACGATTTTAAGATTGCTGAAATTTTGGTGGTTACTAGTATTTGTAGTGAGATTAGCGAAAAACATTGTCAGCTGCTCATATCTTGGTGGAAAACTTGTCAGCTGGGGGGTATAAGCGCTGAGCGTATGGCGCGCGCTCCGCTTTATACCGCCAGCTGACAACTTTTCCACCCACATATAAGCAGCTGACAATTTGTTTCGTCAATCTTATTACGAATACTACCTACTAACAAAATTTTAGGAATCTTAATATAGTTTTTGATTATTTAATAGCGAAAGCATGCTTATATTGATTACAACTTCTGAATATATTGATTGTAAATGAATATGTTTATTGTCAACGTTAAAATATATTATGTATTTGCATTAAGGTAAGATGAAAAAATATATCATTTATTTGTATAAAATACATAGCACATAAAAAATTTTCGCCTGTGAATGCGTGAAAATCAGGCAACGCTTGGCACAGTGTTTCGCCTAGTGTTAAAAATAACTTATTATTATCTAAATAGTTTGGTTTGTTCACGTTCCCATGTTCATCCAAATTTTAACATCTAATGGCAAACAATTACCTCCAGTAGTTGAAATGATTGTTCGAGATCAGTAATTCACTGAAGATATTAAAATTATTCATTTTCTTTGCTTTATTAATGTTTCATCATTTTTTCAATACCAATAATTAGTATTTTCACATGAGAGACAGCAGGATGACCTCACAAACAGTACAAATATCGAAAGTAATGATTCTGAAGAGTCAGACTTTCTTTTTATTAAAAAGTTTTATTACGTAACTATTATTATTATAAATAAATTATATAATAATTTTTACAGTATTTTATACAAATAAATAATATATTTTTTCATCATACCTTAATACAAATCTATACAAATAATACAATTCTAACGGATCGCTGTCTGTATCTGGAAGATGGGGAAAAATACTATTGGGGACCTTTATCAATGCAATAGTACCCAAAACAATGATTTTCAAAAACATTTTTCCCGGCTTGTCTGTTTATCTATGCGCGCTAATCTCAGAAACGGCTTATCCGATTTAGTTGCAGTATTCACTAATATATTGTGGTACGTTTCACTTAATATTTAGTGTTTGTTTCATGCGAATCGGTACATAAATAAAAAAGTTATGCCAACGTAAAGAATCACGTGCAACATTTCATGAACTATCGTTAATTCGATACACACCAGAGGATTTTTTTTTTCACGAAACTTTGTATATAGTATTCTCTTAGCAAATGATTTAACGAGTTCTTTAACCAGAAAAATTGGTTCATCTGGAGGAGGGGTTTACTCCGGACCCAAAGTCGCTCGGACGAAACTCGATATTCGTTTGTGGAAATACTAATAGAAAAATATGTTGTAAAAATAAAGTAAATCGGTTTATTAGGAGGGGGGTTTATTCTGGACCCGATTTACCAACTTACCACTACTAGCCGTAATCTATCTTCACATATAATAAAATTCTAACGGATCGCTGTTTGTACATGCAAGATATATGAGTAAAAATACTATTGGGGGCCTTTATCATCGCAATTGTACCCAAAACAATGATTTAAAGAATTGTTGTCTGTTTGTCTGTATGTCTGCTGTGTCAGACACTCTATACAGACTAAAGTTAAACAATCCTTAAGAGGTGTAGAGCTTCGCCACGTTTTAGCAATCCTAGCAGCCTGTATGCTTGATCCCCGATGGCTATACGCCTAATATCGAGTAGGTATAAATCTATTGTAAAGTAGATTGAAAAAAAAATACCTGTACGACGATGTTTAAAATCTAAAATAAACAAACAAGAACCTTCAAGTTTAACTCCTCTGGATTACGGATGGGATATTGAAGATAATATATAAACATGTAAATGGTTTTACCATTCCGTCGAGTAGTTGATATGATTGTTCGAGATAAGCAATTCACTGAAGATATTAAAACTATTTATTTTCTACACTTTATTAATGTTTAATTATTTTATCAATAACAATATTTAGTATTTTCAGCTGACAGACACCAAGAAGATGATGACCGCACAATTACTGCGGGGGGGGGGGGTTGATGATTCTGAAGGTGCAGAGTCAGAATCAGAAAACGATTGACTTTCTTTTTATTATTATATTATTAAGTGTCTTTAGTATACTATTATTATTATTATTTTGATTAATTGTATAATACTTTTTTATTACCAATACAGTATTTTATACAAATAATTGACACATTTTTTCATCTTACCTAAATTCAAATACATAATATATTTTAACGTTGATAATAAACAAATTCATTTACAATCAATATATTCAGAAGTTGTAATCAATATAAGCATGCTTTCGCTATTAAATAGTCAAAAACTATATTAAGATTCCTGAAATTTTGTTAGTAGGTAGTATTCGTAATAATATTGACGAAACAAATTATCAGCTGCTCATATGTGGGTGGAAAAGTTGTCAGCTGGCGGTATAAAGCGGAGCGCGCGCCACACGCTCAGCGCTTATACCCCCCCAGCTGACAAGTTTTCCACCAAGATATGAGCAGCTGACAATGTTTTTCGTTAATCTCACTACAAATACTAGTAACCACCAAAATTTCAGCAATCTTAAAATCGTTTCAGAATTTCGTATTTTTGCCAAGTTTAGACCCCCAGCTGACAAGCAGCCCACCGCTGGCCGGCCAGCTGACAAGTGCCAATGATTATTGTATAATGAAAGGTGTTTCTCCAAAAAATTTCATGAATCTTAAAATCGTTTCACATTTTCATATTTTTCCGAAGTTTGCAACGCCCCCGCAGCCAAACCCACCGCTACCTAGCCAGCTGACAAGTGGCACTGTTCTAGTTAAGACTTGTACAATCAATAGTGAAAAAATGAAGAATCTTAAAAATCGTTGCATAAAATGTCACGGGCCGACGGACTATTGGTTACATGATATCACAAACTGTTTAACAACATTCTGCAGAAAATATTTATGGTAAGCTCGTTTTTCGTGAAATAGTCACCTCAATTCATTTTATTAGGCTGTGCACACATACGGCCGAGTACGGCGATAAAAATTATAGGACAGCAACTTCGAAACATGTACTTTTAGGCAAAACTATGCGGAGAGGATAGCTATGTAACGCTTTTTTGTCTACACCAAAAAACCTAAGGATAACTTAGTTTGAATACGGATATTTTCACAACCTAAATGCATCAATTTCATGGTAAAAAAGAAAATTCTTTTAAAAGCTACATATACTCATGTAACATCCTGGGTAATACCAATTCGGTCGTGGGTTCGATTCCCATTAGGAGTTGTGGCTTTCCTTTGGAAAAAAGAAAAGGCATCAACCGTATCCTGGCTATAAAAGGGTGGTGACCTTTAGATAACCCTTCCTAAAATTGTGAGTTAATTATAATGGAAGTTAAAATTTAAATAATAAATACTAAGTTTGAAGATTCAGTGAGCGCGAGAGATTCAAATACTGCGAGTAGATGAGTCAAAGCACAAAAGGATGAGTTAGATTCAATTTTTTTGAGTACAGGAGTGAACTTTGAAATGGCTGCTCGAATATTTTATAGCAGGATAAGGCTGAGCAATACCGCTACTTTGAGTAGGCGCAGGAAGATTGACTACCTTTACTAAATGTAAGAACATCAGCGGTGTTCCGAAGTGCGTAAGCTGAGTACACTCTATCATGGCGTGGAGTTTTATTTAATAGGAGCGGGAAAATATATAAAGGTGAGTCAAATATTTATTTACTCTATTTTAGGAGCTTTGTTATATAGGCTATTTCCTCCTTCAAATTTCTTTATTGCAAAATAATATGAAATGCCTTTTAAAAATCACATTAATTCTATAATTTTGTCAAAATTGGAATAACAAACAAATAAAAAGAATGGTAATGCAAGAAAAAGAATTTAGACTTAACTATATGAAAGAACTAAATTATAAGAAAAAAAAAGTTGTGGAAACAGCTGTGCTCACTCTATTGAGCTGGCCAAAGAGAGAAAACGATACACTGATTAACTTTTGTTTTGTTTTTTATTGATTTTGAATCACTCAAGGCTTTCCCTGGCGCTAGTTTGCGTTCTTTCAGTTTTGGGAAAAAAACTGAAAGAACGCAAAGATATTTTTATGTTTATTTCGTAGAGAGATACTGTTTTGAAGATACTTGGTTCTACTTCGGGGTCTCCCGTTGTCTAATGGTTAGCGCCTTGGATTCATAAGCGGGAGATGGTGGGTTCGATCCCCACCTCCGGCAGGAATTTTCTCATCTCAGGGCTCGTTGGGAAAATTCCTCGCTGTACCCTGGATGTCGGCGCTAATGACCTAGAAGTAGATGCGCCGTAAAAAAAAAAAAAAAAAAAAAAAAAAAAAAAAAAAAAAAAAAAAAAAAAAAAAAAAAACTTGGTTCTTCTTTTCGTTCTTAATCGTCCGATTGCTGACGGAAATATTTTAAGCTTTAAAAGTCCAACAACCACGATCCAGCTAAACGGTCGCGATATATTTAGAAAAATATGCGAAAAAAGAAACACTGCTCTTGTGTTTATATAAGAAGTATTTTCTCAGTGATTTTTATAAAATAGGAAAAATATCATTTAATAAAAACTCATTTACATATTAATCATTTTATTAAGATTTTGATGACCCTTCGGGGAGGCGAACCTTCTGCTATAAGGGCCATGTCCAAATTTGGGGTTAGTTTTGAGAAAGTATTTTTTGTTGATACGTCGCCTTCTCCTAACGTAACTAAAATGTATAAATCTTATGTTGATTAAGGCTTACAGATGTGGGAAAATAATGATGCCCAAAATATTCTAAAAAATAGACCAACCAAATTAGATATTTGTTGCGAAAAAATTGGCGTAATTCTGGAATATATTTTATGTATATTATAAGACGGTGACCCTATTTCTCACAATGTATATAATTTGGCAGGTCAAATATCTGCACTTCTTCCTTTACTATTGCTTTAGGTGTTTCTTGTTTGTTTTTTTTCGGACAGTCTAGACGTGGCTCTGCCTGCAGGGGTTCTCGAAGGTAAGGGTTGTAATGTTTCATCATTTTAAGTGCTCCTGAGGAGACGTAAAATGAAATTGAGAAACATGTATAGCGAAATAAAGTAAAAGAGATGGAAGTGGTTTAGTTATATAAGTTCGACCTTCTGCCAGATTGGATACATATACGGATTTATTTATTCAAATAAGCACCAAATATCCATGATATCATTTTTGCCACAATTTCTGAGTTGAGCTTAGCCATTATGCGGGAAAAACCTCGAAATGTTCAGAGTTTTAATGGTTTTCTAAAATTACTCTGAAATAAAGCATTTAATAGAAATGTTTACGAATAACAAACATTTAGATCATTAAATTCTCCGTCGATTGAGTACCGAACAGTTTCCTTTCGATCGAGTGGTTCAAGAAACGGTATTAAAAAACAAACAATGTTTTCCAATATTGTCTAATTTCATATTTATCTGAGAAGAGGATGTACTCGTGATGTTTCCTAGATATCATAAACGTGTGATTACTAATAGCTGTGACAGGTAGCTAGAGGAGTGATGAATTGATTTTAAAGCCGTATAGTAACGGTGACTTGAGTCCATTCACTCTGAGCCGTGGGCCCATTGAGTCTTGCCTCTTATTAAAAATCTGGAACGAATATCGTCTTTGTGTGTCCTGCTGTGTAGCAGCTATTTCACACATATTTGTGATAATGTGGAGGAGCAGGTTTTCTATCTTCAATCATTGTCGTACTCAAATTGTAAACAAATCGCCTTCATCGGGACTGGAATCGTAGTTTTGTGTGAGCTAAGTATTTCGTTGATCCAATATGATTAACCGGATCTTGCAAACCGCTTAGTTTTTATTGTGTTGTATTGAAGTTCAAACCTTCAATGATTTATTGATACAATCTTGAAATTTTCATCGACCGAGTCACGATATTGAGCAGCGTTAAAACATTTATATCTGTACCCCGGAGGTAAGGGACACACACATCACATATTTGTAATTGTTCAGTAAAGCCAAATTTCGATAACTTCGAACTATTAAAATTTGTATCTTTGTTACTTATAGAAACAGTTTAAAGACAATTTTTCACATTGTTGTTATTGTCATAGATAGGTAATTGGAAGTATTGATCATAGTCAAACAAAAGCGGGTCCTCCTCATGGTGTCTTTTACCTCTAATGGAATCATGATTTTATTTTTCACTATCTTTTCACTGTTCTGGGAAACAGGACATAGTGCCCTATATTAATAGAAAACCATTATATTAATAGAAAACTCCACATTCAGAACATATTGTTAAGGCAATTTAATACAAAGATGGACATGTTGTCCTCCGGGGTACAGATATATTTTATTCTCTCTCACTCTTTCTCCCTCTCTCTCTCTCTCTCTCTCTCTCTCTCTCTCTCTCTCTGTATACACACACACATATATGTATATATATATATATATATATATATATATATATATATGTATATATATATATATATATGTAAAAGCTGAGGAACGCTTGCACAGTTCCTCCGAGATTGACTTATAATACCTTAAAACGTAGAAATGAGAGTTAGGATCTCCTACGTGAGACTTTCTATCTTAGGGTACACCTACATTGGATCCGTATGTTTCCTGATCCGAAGTCTGTTCACCGACGTGAGTGCCTACTTTGGTCCTGACCTCGAACGATCCGATTTAGTCAGAGCTCGTCAGTAATTAACTCGTAGTGGAATAAAAATGAGTGATTAATTTAAAAAATACCATCGTATGAGCTTAGAAAACTTCAATTACCTTGTTAGAAGTATTAAGGAGGTGTCAGCCAATTAAACTTCGTAAGTATATTAGTCCTAAGAATATCATTACCTAAATGAAGAATAATTACTCGAAATGAAAACAAATGTTGCTTAACAGATTAATAGCAATCGAATATCATAAAACAGTTTAGGTGTTTAATGGAAGAGAATTCCGTAAGAAATAAACGTTTACTACATAAAATTATTAAATAAAAAAAGTCAATTTAAACCTCTGGATTGTGATAGGATTTATCACTCTTTTCCCAAAGGCAATGATAATCATTTCGTACCAGCACTATGAATAATTTCTTTTCAACTCTTGCAATCAATTGTGAAGCGTTCTGCGACCGATATTGGTCTGGAAACAAACATGTTTGTAAATCGGGATAACTTTTTAACCTTATTTAACAAAATGTTTGAAATATTTTTTTTTAATATCCTCACTCTCTCAAACATTACAACAATTTGCAAAACTTAGTGTAAATTACTATAAACCAATAATTATTAAATTGGTTAATTAGGTGCATGTTCAGCTAAATCAGCACAGAACATTTGGGGTATTTAGTCTTCAAAAATCTATTTTAATTTTACAGATATCGTTCTACAAGTGGCTTCATTCGATTCCGCTTCTTAAATTACTCCTCCATAGAGTACCTGAAAGCTAATGAATGCAAAACTATTAGTTTTACGATTTTTGTGTAATAATTCCATTTTACGAGCAGTGCATTAGAAGATCTTTGTACAAATATGGCATCATACTGTACTAGTGTTTCAAATCCGATGCTGTACTAAGTGCCACAAATCCGATTGTAACTATGAATGACATTGTTTCATCAACCATCAAAACTGTATGTACCTAGCTTCAGAGATTGTACACCAGAGGGCACGCTTGTCCCCTACATAGGCGAGATTGACACATTTTCAGTTGAGTATTTTTTATTACTTGTGTCATTTTTGAAATACTAGTGCGATATTGTCTTCGAAGTTTTTCTTTTTGACGTATGGTAAATTACCATAAATAATTAACTTTTTTCCTGAGGACGATTTTAAAAATATTTTCTTTCGGGAAATTACAAATGAAATTCTTATTTCGCAGTAGCTTTTGTAGCGCAAAACGTTTTTCTGTTGTTCCTGAAACAATAATTGTTTTGTGAACATAGAAGCAGTAGGATTTGAAATGAAATGAACCGTTAAAGATCTATACCTACCATTTTCTGTAAGCCTGTACAATAGGAGAATAAGTTATTCTAGCAAACTGTCTCTCCATAAGACTAAAGTAACAACGAGTATGCTAGAAAGGAATGGAGCTGGGAAATGTGCAGTTGAGATTTATCATTCTCAGAGGTTCAGGAGGACCCCCCATGGTGAAAAGATGACAATGAATAAAGCAGACACTACAAGGGAACAAAATAAGGTAGGAAGGCCTGTCATTTAGGTGTGCTCTTCCGCCATTACATTTAGAATGGTCTCCAGTTCGCTGCGTGTATTATACACAAACAGTTGGAACGAAAACAGAAGCATCCGACGGACGTGGAATGAATCGTGTTCATTTAGAGCAACGTTCCAAGTCTTTGTGAAAGTAACAGTTCCAGGATGTACTCCCGAATAAGAAGGGTACTCCAGTAGCCCATTGTAACAGGTCTGTCTTTTCTGATTGTTTTACAACTCGGCTGGAGATTTCCCATGGTCCCTTGGAGCCTTTCCGACGAAACAGCACTAAATCACAGGGACCATAGGCTGGACGGTAGCCTGTCATCAGTTGTACTAAACACGGTGCTTGGCGTGACTGATACGTTAACAGTACCCAGTGGAAAGGGCGGTCATTTGCCACAGCTACGTTTGTCTTTATACGTTTTTACGATCCAGAGAAAATCGGGTGAGGGGGTGCCTAAATGTTCCATTTGTCTCCTGAAGTGAGGTCATGACGGACTCCTATTGTGCCATTGACAAGGGACAGCTTCTGCGAAGTTGTTGCTTGGGCACAGCAGGCCCCCAGCGAAGACTCATTCCTGTCTTCAATTACAGTGACAATTTTGTCTTCAAGCTGATAGACTTAATATTAGAAAAGTAGTTTGGTGTAAATAAAAGTATCTATGAACAGAGAAAAATGGTTCAGTACTGTTAATAGAAGATATATTTGTTTCGACTCTGGTCCATCACAATTTCCGTAAAATAACATTGTATATTTCAAATATTTTAACAGTACGACGAAATACTCAGTGGAAAACCTACCCGAACAAGCTTTAGAAGATGAGAACATATAGATCTAAATTTTGACTCGACTGTTCTTCTAATAGATGGTAGCCACATTATTGAACAAAACCCTTATAAACGTTAACATGTAGACTACAATTTAAATTGCAAACACCTTTTTTATACATCAACTATCATCATCAAAAATAACACTTGAGGAAATAATGTTTTCTTTTTCTCACACTATTTAAGCGAACGGGGACGATAAACGTCCCAAATAGGGGGAAATATGTAATTTTTCATTATTTTAAATAAAATAAAAATCCCGATTCGGAGGTACTGCGTCATCTTAACGCATGTCCGTTCTTATCATTAGTGTCATTTGGAACAGAAACAATATGTACTTTTAATATTTCGTACAAACACGTTTTTCTTTTCTTTATCGTGTTCTAATGTAAAAAAAAAAAAAATCCAGATCGCTGTAATTATGTATTTGATTAAGTGCTCCTGAAGAGGCGTCAAAACTACGAGAAACATGTAGAGCAGTATAAAGGAGTAGTGAAGAATTTAAGTGTATTGCTTTGAAATATACTTATGTATAAAAGATAATTTGTAAAAAAAAAAAAACATATTTCATAATTTATGAAAAATTTAAAATGAAATAAATGTTTTATAAGTAAAAAATAAAATAAAAATAAAATCAATAGGAAAGCCCATGTCATGTCTTTCTATGCAGTGTGATTAATAGTTAGTGTGGAGGCCCGGTGGCCGTGAGCGTTAAGGTGTGAGCAGTTAACACTCCGTGCCAAAGGGTCGTGAGTTCGATTCCCCCTAGGGGTGGTGTCTTTTCTTTAGAAAAAAGAAAAGGCATGAGCACTATCCTGGCTAGAAAGGAATGGTAACCTATAGATAACCCGTCCTAAAATTCGTAGTTAATAATAAATGGACGTTAAAATTTAATAATAGTTAGTGGTTTGTCCTATTTTGTCATGATACTCGAATAAGTTAAGTGCGAGTGTCCAATACGTAGTCTAGTAAGCACGACTTCTTCTCGCCTTAAAATCCAAATACTTGATTTGCAGGCTCCCACAGTCGGCTATATCTCACGTAATTTGTAGTCTTGTTTGTAGTCCAGTCAGTTTGCCACTTGCACATTATGTGTCTTTTATAACATTGTTTACATTGCGACGTCGCCAGAGATGACTTGTAAAAGCGGGTTTTTACAGTTGGCTTAATCTCTAATAACTTGTTGATTTGTTTGTATGAAAAAGAGACTTGATGCCCTAATTCCAACTTCCAATCTTGACGTGTTCCTGACTGGTCCGGGATGTTGGGTGTCGTAACGATGAGTTTTCCAGGCCGGTGGAATAGCTTTCCCTTAGACTGTTGGCCAACGGGGAAACTTGGGAAACACCGTCATGCACAACCTCCGCTTCTTCTATGCCGTTTCATTAATATCACTTAGCATCAATGGCAGACTTGTATTTGATTTATTGTGAACTCTTAGCTCATCCGGTTAGAAATAATGTTATATTCTAATTTACGGGAAAATAATGTATTGATTTAATAATAATTATTTGGTTGAGGGGTCTTCCCTCCTCATGGAGATGGTGGGCTCGAAACCCACCGGTACCAGGGATTTTTCTCAAGTCAGGGCCCGTTGAGAAAATTACCAGCTGCCAGAAAAAAAACATTATTTGGTTGAGAACGGTAAGTGAGTTTGAATTAACCGAACAGAGATATAGGAAGTTGACACGAGCTCAGCACCTTTCACCAGTGGTAGGCAATTACTCGAGAAAATGAAAAAGAGTAAATCGTGAACTATCTATGAGTGATGAGTAATGATTAAATTACTCATTACTCTCATTCATGAGTCATGAGTGATCACTATTTAATTTTTTAGGCATGAGTAATTCACTCATAACTCATTTAACCCATTGGAGGCGAGGATTTGTTTCGAACACGGTCCCCAGGAGCCAATTTTTTATTCTTCTTTATATTGTTCATTTTTAATTAAAAAACTTGTTTACTGTGGAAATCACCCAATTTGTAAGCGAATTCACATCAATAAGATCATTGCACACCAGGTGTGCAACTCGCTCCTCGGAAGAAAAAAATTTTTTTTTTTTTTATAGCGGATTGGGTACGTGAGCAATGTAAGGTAAAATGAAAAACAAGATAATTTTTAATTTTTTGATAAACACTAAAACCAATGCTAAATTTTGTACTTTCCTGTACTTTACAGATTTCATTAGTCCAAGAAAAATCATATTTCGACGACTAGTTTACTCAGAATAACTGATAATTGCTTATTACTGTTGTACACACGGTGTGCAGGCCGTCTTCACTCTCGGAAATCTATTGCACTCACGGTATGCAATCGGTCTCCAATGGGTTAATCATGAAACGTTATTAGAAAAAAGTGGATTGATTTTTAATTAATTCGGGTAGGTAAAAATATAAAATATTTTATTTCCACGAAAACTTATTTCTTCGCATAAATTAAAACAAATGCAGTACAATACTATTACCAAATTAATGAATACAACTCTTTCTCTTAGTTCTCAAAAAGAAAGAAATAATGAATTATAAAATTGAATTGCTACTTGTTAAATCAAATTTAAAGAAAATTTGGCATAAACAAAAACAACTGGCATAAGTTCTCCAGAAATAAAAGAAAATATTTTTAAAATAATATCAAGAAAGCAAAAGCCCTGAATGAGATTAAAGAATCACTTTTAGAAAAATGATCACATTGTTACTAATTTGACCTAATGCACAACTTTCTACAGCTTCACTTACTAAAATGGCTTAACTAGTAGAGGGGATAAATACTCTGTGAATTATAGCCTGTAGAAGTTCAAACCTTGTAGATAAATGTTGTAAATGTAAATAAAATTCAAAGGAATAATAATTTGCTCCTGAAAAATGATTAAAAAATTGTTATATTTAGTAATGAATGATGAGTAACGATTAAATTTTCACTCATTCCTATTACTCGAGTAATTGTCCAACAAGTAACTTAGTGCCAAGTATTATTAAACGCGGTAGGTGCAAGTAAATAGGGAATGCTTCTATTTACTAAGCGACATCAGCTCAACAAGTGTATAGTGACTACCCAGTTTGCATAGTTACTTCTAATATTATTCTGTTGGTTGTAACTCGGGGGTAAGTTTCCAGAATAAAACGTTAAACTGGTCGGATTTAATTCTAATGAAAATGTTGTAACTCATTTTCCTAGCAACCAGTGTCTGGTTCACAACCTCTTTGCTTTCTCCAATTCTTCGTCGAGTTCTTGTATAAATGTCTTGGTGCAAACGTTTGTTTTAGCTTGATGTAATCACGTCAATGGTGTCTCAGCATATGTTCCGTTATAAATTTTAATTCAATGAAAATCCCCCTTCTTCCTCTAAAACCTAGTCATTATTCTTCTTATTTTCGTGGTAGGCGGAAGGTCAAATAATAAAAACTTCACCATATAGTTTCACTAACTTTATTACGTCCCTACATGTTTCACACCTTTATTGGTGCCTCTTCAGGGGAAAAAAGCTACAAATGTAAAAATTCTTAATATTAAAGATAAATTAAAATTAAGGGAAACTAAATACAACATCTACAAAATTAACTGCAATAGCTGCAATAAATCATATATAAGGGAATCCGAACAGTTACTTCGAAAACGAATTAAACAGCATGCGCAATGTATTGATAAAGGAGAGAATAAAACAGCGTTGTCTTATCATGCTATAAAATAGTTGTATAGTTTTGATTTTGAAAATATTAGCACATTAGGTAAAGAAAGGAATAGATTGAAAAGAAGAATAAAGGAAAATATCCATATCATAAAAAATAGAAAGAAAGTGTTAAATAAAAAAACGGAAATACTACATTTGAATACTATTTTTATTAACTTGTTTGACAAAAAGTAAAATTATGTTTTAATTAGAGGGTGGGAAGATGGTTTTAATTTTTAAGACTATATTTCTTCTGGAAATTAATTTTAAAAGTATGAAAAATCGATTATCGATCAGCTGATTATTTTTCGCCATATTGAATTCTTTCAGACCATGATCAGTCTAGACGTGGCCGTACTGGTGGAAGGTTATCCTCCTCAGGTTGAGTCTGTAAGTTTTACATTTGTAACTTTTTTCTCCTGAAGAGGCACCAATAAAGGTGTGAAACATGTAGGGACGTAATAAAGTTAGTGAAACTGTATGGTGAAGTTTTTATTATTTGAACTTCCGCCTACCACGAAAATAAGAAGATTAAGAAAAAGGGCCAGTTGAAGAATAACTAGTCATTATTATTAAGTTGACCTTTTCCTTATCCTTAGGTTTTGACCTTTCGCCAGTACTTGGCATAAAACTTGCTTGCGGTCTTCCACGTGAGGATTATCATCTCACCTACATATTTCGAAAACAACGTTGGGAAGATTAATGTTTTACTCAACCAATCTTCGTATTTTGTTAAAAATTTTCCTAAAAACCTCTAACAGCGGTACCAACTTTGTTAGATATCCAGAAAAAACAATGGTACAAATTTACTTATATTCTCCTTCACTTTATCCAAACTTACAGATAAATTATATTCTTCCACAATTCTATCATATAAAGCATGGTATTTGATGTTTGGTTCATTACTGCGGCAGATTTCATACAGTTGTGCTTTGGTTATGAAATCTAAAACCACAATATCACTGTAAGAAGCAGCCAAAAGCAGGTAAACTAGGTATCAAAATAATCGTGAAGCAATGTACTATTTATGGTTAAAGTATGGAAAACCCGTTATTTTACGGGGTTTTTTTCTTCAATCTATTCCAAAGTTGTAAAAATGATGGTAATTTCTTGCATAATTAAAGCTCTAGAACTTCTCCATTTTTGCACTGTTGGCCAAGATTACTCAGTCAACGAGTCACTTCGGACTGAAACTTGAACAAGTCAAAAGTAGAATGAAAATGTTCAAGTAATAAGATTGAAACAGCCAAAGTAAATATCTACTAACCGAGCCAGTTTTAATTGTTTTTATATTCTAGTTTTGACATTTTCTTTCTGCTCTAAGATTCTAATTTTAATATCATCCTCCAAATTTTTTTTTTCGAACTTCATTTTTCTTATTTTTGAAAACTGCTCGTGACACTGTGCGGTGGCAGGAATTTTCTCATCTCACGGCTCGTTGAGAAAATTCCTCGCTGCACCAGGATGCCGGCGCTAATGGCCGAGATGTCGATGCGCCTTAAAAAAAATAACAGAATTTATAAACATAAATGTGGGGTGTAAATGGGTAATCATTCATCTTTATCGATCGACGGTATGGTTATGAATTCCTTGCTGGAAGAAATTAATTTAGGATTACGATATACACATACAGAGTTCGTACAAATATGTTGACGACTTATTATTTGAGTAGTAAATCTAATCTAGGCTTCACGAAAAAGGTAGAAATTGACAATAGAATTTCTTGAAAACTCGTAAAAATCAAACGACGCACGGTGGGGCCGAATGGCCAAAAGTCCGTCACGCAGAAGCTGCATAACTAAGCACTTTCCTCAGAATTTGGGTAGTGTAGACTGCTTTCCAGAACAATTTGCTTAAAATATCCTACATAAATAAAATAAAAACATGAGTAGTTCTCTTTTAATTTTGTAATGAATAACTGTTCCATTATTAATTTTGTAATTAATTTGCTTCCAGAGTTATGTTTACACATGGTACCTACTACACTACTTAATAAATACAGCAGGAACAGGATACAGTCCCTCTAGTGGTAGCAAGCGCCCCTTGCGGCGGCCTTGCGGGACTACGTCCGGCGGGCTAATTCTATTGAAATATATTACAAAGTAAACCCCCCTTTCCAATTGACCGATTTAGCTCATTTTTACAACACTTCTTTCCCATGAGTTACCCACGAAATATACCGAGTTTCGTTACAATACAGCAGAAATTAAGACCGGTATATTAGTAATTTGGGTCCTGAGTAACCCCCCCCCTCCTAATGAACCGATTAGTTTATTTTTACAACCCATTTTTACCCGTATATTACCACTACGAATACCGAGTTTCGTCGAAATATAACAAAAATCACGGCTGGTAGTGGCGAATTGGTATCGGGGGTCCGAAGTAAACCCCCCCTCCTAATGAACCGATTTAGTTTATTTTTACATCTCACTTTTCTCTCTAGATTACCACTACGAATACCAAGTTTCGTTGAAATATAACAAATATTACGGCTGGCATGGTCAAATTAGTGTTTTGGGTTTGGGGAAAACCCCCCCTTCCGGTGGACCAATTTTGGTGGTTAACGAACTCGTTCAATCGTTTGCTAATTGAATGCTATATAACAAGTTTCGTGACGAAAAAACAAAAACTCTGGCCGATATTGTGTTAACAGACACACACATATATATATACATTTTAACGGGGGTCATTTTCGGTGTCTACTAGGTAGGATCGATAAAGATTGAAGAAATTTTTCAAAAATTCCGTCATGAGTGGAACCTCAATAGCTACTTTCCTTCGGAGGAAAGTGCTAAAAAGCGGGGAAAATTCAATATCTCGAGAATGGATTAACATAGAAACTTGAGGCCGGGTTCATTGGACCCAGAACAAAAAAAAATACATCAAGTTCAATTATCATTTTGAAGAAAGGTATAGAACAATTAAGGAAACGAAAGACAATTGAGACCTTAATCATTTTTGAGATATTTGTAATAGGTTGTTCTCATCAAAACAAGTTTCAACAACTATTTTGAGTGTATATTTCAATTATTTTAGGGTGATTTTGTTAAAGAAATACGTCGAAGTTTGTACTAACCCAGAAGCACTCACACAAACCACGGTATTTGATGTTGACTCATGAGAGCTCATGACAAAACAACGTTAGCACGTAGAATAAACTAGAATTAAATGTGTTTTAACATGGGGATATGTATTATCTGAGCCAATTGTGTAAATTAGATAGTGCAACAAACAAAGGCGTACTCTAATCATTTCCTTCCTTTGCGGTGTTATGATCGGATAGGCAGATAAAGGCAGATGATTTTTCTTCTAAATTTACTTTAACATGTCTAGTTTGAAAAATGATTTTCCACATTTCGGAAGAATCCTGAGCTCCTTTCGTAATCATAGCTGAATGATAATTGTTTTGTCTATGTTATACAATTATATATCATTCATATAGAGTAGTGTGTAATTTGGTAAAACATCCATTCTTCAGATATGCGGCCTAAAGTAATGGGAATACCCTTGATATAGTCTGAGAATATCAAACTGGATAATCGAAATCAGCGCTTTCAAAAATTCATTTTTTTCCGCCCTGGCACTACTGTGCGACGTCAAATCGGGGCCTTTGCACGGAACCAAATCACCCAATCCCTAGTCCAGAATAATGGTGATTTAGCCAGCTCATTGTAGCTTGTCCGTTGTGAGCTGGACACTTTGCTATCACAGTTCTTCTTCAAGACGCATTGCGTTGAGGAGTGCCTGAAGGTCATCATAAAAATTTATTTAATTTAATGTAATTTATATTAGAATTTAACCATCCAGTTAAAAAACGGGCTATGACATGATGTTAGTTTTAATTATTAGTTGTGTTTCCCTATTTTCCAATTACATTATGAAATTGAGTATACCGTTGGAAAGGTAATACAATTTTAAACTTCTGTGAGATTCGGCAGCATGCTGAATTTTTTTGGTAGAGTAGTGATTTTTGAAAATGTGTCGCTAACTAGGCTTTTGTATTAATATCAACTCTTAGGCCAGCTATCGCGGTTAGAAAAAGAAACTTGTGAACGTTGAAAGGGCATTAGCCTTAAGGAGTTTAATGCTGAAAAAAGTAATGTAGCGTTTAAAAATAATGTGAACAAGCAGCGAAAATGAGGTGTTTTTTGGTTTTTTTTTTGTTTGCTTTTTTTTTAAATAACCTTTAGAACGGCATAAGTCTGGAACAAGACAAATAGAGCTTGGCAACATTTAATTACATTTTTGAGTTATTTTTACCCTCGTGAGTATTGTCATCTACTATGCACCCTGTGTTATAATAAAACCCTCGTGAGTATTGTCATCTACTATACACCCTGTGTTATAATAAAACCCTCGTGAGTATTGTCATCTACTATACACCCTGTGTTATAGTAAAAAAAGTCCGACTCGCAGGAACTGCCTCATCTTAGCGCAGTTCCGTTCTTATCCCTAGTCTAATTTCGAAAGATTAAAATAGAAGCAGTTATTATTTTGTTGAGAGGAGATCGTTGACCGTTGATGATGCAAGGTAGGGATTGTCCGGGTTAGGTCACTGCTACTTAATAATACATACCCCATATGTGTAGGTATGTGGGCATATATATGTACATATGTGTGCGTGTATATGTGTATGTGTATATGCATATATATAAATATATATATATTATATATGTATATATATATATATATATATATATATATATATATATATATATTTACATAGATATGTGCATATATTAGTGTTAAATATGTCCTACTTGTATTTACAGCCCTGATGAAGGCTTGAAGTTCAAGCCGAAACGTCGGCACAATAAAACCATTTTTACGATAAAATATAGTTTTATTAAGTAGCAGTGACCGAACCCTGACAGTTATATTTTGGTTCCACCAGTCTTGAAAGGTAGGATTTACAATCTGACCTGGAAGGGTCGGCAACACAAGAAACCGTCCCGCTAGTTGCAAGGTCTTGGAATCTTGGAAATCTATATTTCTAACAATAAATTGTTTTTGTTATTTTACTTAACCTGTTTTATTTTCGAATACATTATCCAACTATAAGCAATTAAAAAATAACAAGGAATAAAATACAGGCGAAAAGAACACTTCGAATAAGCGAAATCAATTACTTTAAAGCTTTAAGCTCTTATTTCTCCGATTGACATCGCCTAATCAAAACTTTCATTAGAACCTTTTATGTAGAGCATTTAATAAGCTTTCTAATGGTATTCTTCCGTTTACCAAAATTCTCAACAGTTTTCGAGATATTAAAGAAAGTTCCCAAAATTTATATTATTTCTAGCAACAGAAAATTGGCCTCATTTTTCATATCCTGTTTTACACACAAAATTTTCGCAACATAAGAAATTAAAAAAATAAAAAGCAATAAAAAACGAAGGGAAAGAGACAAAAATTACAACAAGAACGACAAAAACCCGTTCATAAGAACAAAACAGACGTATTTGAAGTTTTAAGCACTTATTTCTCCGATTGACATAACCTAATCAAAAATAGTTTTAGAATCTTTTTTGTAGAGAATTTAGTAAGCTTTCAAATAGTTTCTATCCACTTACCACGATTTCCCAACCGTGTTCGAGATATTAATGAAAGTATACGAACTTCCCAAAACTTTTCATGTCTGTTCATAAAATATTTTATTCTAACCCTTCCTTAACTCCAAACGTAACAAAACTTTCAACATATTAGTTTTAATGAAAGTAGAACATGCAGATAAAGTTTCAACTGAATCCCATGATTCTAAGTACCCAAACCAAAAACGGTATTCAAAAAATATTTTTCCAATTTTCTCAAAAACGGTTAAAGCTATCGCCTTGAAAATGGTTCCATTCGTTTTCCTAATCCAGGAATCATATAAAACGAGTACTTAGAAGCTTATGAACTCAAAAACGTAAGCGTTACGATTTTTTTTGCGCGAATTTCGCCCCAAACGCCATCTTCCGGTAGGCGGATTTCGCTGGTTAACGAACTTGTTGTGTCGAACTTGTTGTTGGTCGTGACCTTTCAAATTGGACGACGGATTTTTGTACCAAATTTCATCAAAATCGGACCATTCGTCTTCGAGCTAGAGAGCGAACAGACAAATATATATATATATATATATATATATATATATATATATATATATATAAATAAATATATACATATATATATATATACAAATTTGAACCACCATCATTTTCGGTCTCTAGGGGTTCTGAAACGCAAAATTTTCTAGTCGGCACTTCCGGATTGTTTCATTGTATCAACCTTATAAGCGGGGTTCCTCCCTATGGGGGAGGGAGGAACCGCGCTAAAACCTCGTGAGTATTGTCATCTACTATACGCCCTGTGTTATAATAAAACCCTCGTGAGTATTGTCATCTACTATACACCCTGTGTTATAATAAAACCCTCGTGAGTATTGTCATCTACTATACACCCTGTGTTATAATAAAACAAATTTAGTTTTATGAACTATCATGATGGAACCTCTTCAATCTTCATCTTAGCCTTTCTTTTTGCTTATTTGGAGAAATTACTTTTTTCATATTATGACCCGTGGGGCCGATGAAGTCTAAGATTTTATTTATAATTAATGGAATATTGGAGGCTAGTTATAATTTTTTCCCGAATACATTACTGTGAGTTATAATTTACTCATTATAAAGTAAATTAAAAAGTAGACTTATGTTATTGAAACTATAATGAAATGTATTTGGGAAGATCGTTAGAAGTATGATATGATTATTGTAGTTCGTGAACTAAGAGAAACGTAGATGTATTATGGTGATACTTATTTTTATTTTTTTTTATTTTTTATTTTTTTTACGGCGCATCGACATAATTCTTGGCCATTAGCGCCGGATACTTATTACTATACATTTATATACAAGATACTTATTAATACACATTTATACCTGTATATAAAATTCTAAAAAAATCTAAATAATTATTTATATATTAGAATAAAAATATTATGTAGTATTAATATGTACCTAACTGACGGAGAAAAAATTACATATCTGAAATAACAATATTTTTTTGTTTTGACAATTATATTTTCCTTTACCAGAAATCAAACCATTATTTGCATTAATCACGCGAAAATAAAACAAGAAAGTAGTATTTTTTGGAGATTTTTTGGAGTTGTGTATTGGCAAACGTAGCTGGCACTAATAACTTTTTTTTTGTTATATTTAGCGATTTGCCTGACAATTTATGAATTAAATTAGATTCAAATATAAGTAATATTACAATTGTAATACAAATAAGTACATCTGGTAATAATAACTAAGGCAATCATGATATAGATAAAATTATATAGGGAAGAAATAAAGGCAAAGCTAAAAATAGGAAAAAAAACGAATCGATTTTTGTTTTATTATAATAATAGTTTTATAGTAATCATTAGTAACTCTACAAAATTAAACTCACAAGATATTTAGAAACATTAGTGTCAAAATTGAAATTGATAGTCATAATGGGCCTAAATATATTCAGACCATGCATGCATACACTCATAATCACGTATGACAAAGGTTTAAATTTTCAAAAGGTTAACTTTTTTTTATTCATATTTATCTAATTAAAATATTGTAGTATAGTTTTTATATGTTTTCTATCCTGTGATACCTGTTGATTGGGTTGTGACGTCTGAAGATGCCTTTTATGTACATATTTACATAAATAATGTTATATGCATAACTTATGTTTAACTAAGAATGAAATTATTTCCATTACCAATGTACATAATTGATATGAAATCTACCACTTAAACATGGAAATATTAATATAAAAATAAATTCTTACCTGAGACGCAAATCATAGTTTTTCTCGAGCTTGTCTTTTTAAAATTAAAGTTTATTTTATGATGGTTAGTTGAAGATAACTAATTAACTGATCTTATCAAAATTAACAGAGACAAATGTTTCTGTAAATATTACTGGGTACGTTAATGTTCTGGATTAATGTTGTGCAACAATACAAAGCACAGGCAAACACATTAAGTATAAAAATAACAAAATTGTTCTTTTCTAAAGAAGAAAAGGGCTTCCACCAACAAACTAAATTTTGAACTCCTCCACTATGGCTTTTGAAACCTACCCACACTGTTAACCGATACCTGTAAAATCTGCCTTCTCAATGGAATCCTGACTATTCTATCACAATTTTATTTATTATTCTTTGGCTTAAAAGGTTTAGAGTGTTGTAAAGTCCAATATTAATTTATTAGAAAATGAATAATCAAATTTCGTTCTTTTCACGTGAGGTACATACAAATAGAAATATGTACATAAAACGAAATTAATTTGACTGCTCTTGATAATCATATTAGTAGTTTACGTAAACGTCGAGAAAAACGGAGCATTGCTATGAAAAATATCTAAAGTCAGAATATTTTGTGGATAGATCGATTATCTATTAATGTTTTGTATTGAATGAAATTATTATATCCCAAAACAGACGTAACCTAAAAGTACAGGATTTAAGGGGATTCTAAAAAAATAAAATGATAATTACATTGGATCTAGTGAATAAACTTAATCCAGCAAAATCTAGCCGTTTTAATTCACTTGATTATTTTTCTTAATTTCTTTAGGACGATGGCTTCTTGTAAAGATTGTATCAAAAATTTTGGTTTCGTCTATTGTTATGCTTACTGTGTATTTAAAATTATGTGTACTTGAGGGATTGGTTTTGAGCCTAAATTTAATAAATTACAAATCTGCATAGAGGGTGAATTTATAATAAGAGTTCGCGAAAATAAATGTTGTTTATCTAATTAAGAAATAAATGCTGAATCTGTAATTAATGCGTTTCTTTGAAATATTTTTACATTTTTGTAAAACGTACCTTGTATGAAGTTATTTTGTATTTTATGAAATTTTAAATGCTCATTTATCTATAGATTATATACTAAGATTATTAAAAAAATTGATTAAAACTATTGTTCCTAAACTATACGTTCCACCATCTCCGACATTATTGAAAAAAATATATTATTTTTTAATATGTTATTTCAGTTGCTCCGACTTACAAAAATTATTGAAAATCCAAGATAGTGTACTTACAAATACTTATTTATTATAACAATTATCTCGCGAGGCTGGTATTCGAAACCGCATCCTATTGTTCATGCTTCGAGCAATTATTCGTGCGATGACAATTATTTTACCGGACTTTATATAACAGCGTGGCAATATTTTCCTATCTGGACTGCTTAACTTAATCATTTTTAAATTTGAAAATTGTTATTAAATAATAATTAACTGGGAAAATCGACGTAGGTAAAATAAAAATCTTGAAAATGAATTTAAAACCAATTTGTTTCGAAGGACATTTATGGCAAGTCCGGTCAATTAGTGTTTATTTGAAAAAGTCATGTCATAATTTGGTTTGCCTTTTTTAAATTTATTAAAACTACATTGTAAAATTAATTATTTATTTAAGGACGTTTACGAAGCTTAGGCGATAAAACATGCTCTTATTAATGAAGTTTTGGTCTCATTTGGTACTTTGGGTTAGTTTGGACTAGTTGAATATTCATATGCCATTGTATCAATGTTATTGACTATCAATATGTATATGTTCAAATGTGTTTGTGTACGAAAAGCTACAAAGCTTAAGATTGTTAGTCTATGTTTATATCAGTTTTATATGGTGTTTCCAAACTATCAGAATATTTTTGTTAATTTTAGGCTATAAATTGATTTAAATTGGGTCATAGAATAAAACTAATTGAAAATATGTCGAACAATGAAGGCTCCGAGGTAATGCAGCTTTCACTCCCGCGAATATTTTTATTACTTTTTGCAGTCTGCTCTTGTCTGAATTTGACAGGATTTGCAAAAACAATCCATTCTTAATTATAGTGTAACATGACTTACCACTTTCCTCTTCCTCATTTTACGTAAACACCCCGACGGATGATGAAAACTGAAGGGGATTACATGGCCTGTCAGTGCACTCCACCCGCCTCTTCTTACGTCATTAACCAAAAGGTAAGAATACAAGAAAAAAAAAACAACTAAAAAAAATCTAGAACAAGTCCTACTCTTATGAACAATGATTGTAGAATGAATTGACTCAGAGTGACCAGGCTGAGGACTGACGAGCGACTGGCTTTACCGGTAGTTCTTGTGTCGAATCCGGTTGTTTATGTGTTCTGCTTTCATGTTTGTTTACAGACGTTTGTCGCGTACGGGCTCGGGGGAGAGGGACTTTAATGGATACCGACATGCTTCTCTTCCTGACGCCGCACTGTCTACTCTTGGTCACTCAAGACTTACTGCTCTTTTACTTAAGCTTAGTAAAAGCCTCTATTTTATTTTGATGCAATCGTTAACTCTTGTTTGTTTTGTTTTAAGGGCAATATCAACCACACTGGGTCACCCTGTGAAAGTAAGACCGAAGAGGAAACAGAAAAGTTGTCATTTTAATAGGAAGAACTAGTTATTCATGTTATTGTTTGTTGCAATATGGAGATACTTACAGATACTATAGGTTGATATTAGAGAATATTGTGTATCAGGAAAATACAGTTTTATGTTAAATTTTGTCTGTTAAATTTGTAGCCTCTAGGAATTTAAACAGGTTAATGTTTTTTTCTGGATAATCTCCTAGAATTTCGTCTTCTTTTTCAAAGGAGCCATTCATTTGAATCGATTCTTTTCAAAGTGATATGCTAAGCACTCAGTAAGTATGTGTTTCACCGCGAGGAGGACTCCACAGCTTATACAGTTGGCCGGTTCATCTTTGGACATGAGGTATGAGTGAGTAAGCCTTGTATGCCCTATTCGCAACCTGTCCAACACAACCTCTTTCTTTCTGGTTGGACAAACCGAAGTTCTCCGAAGTTAACTCTTCACATCCGTTGGCCTATTGTAATAGACCAACGGATGTGTAAATAATTATTTAAACGTGGCTAGCTAGCTACTATGAGAATTTCACTGTTTCAACATACCTACCTTTATGAACCAGCATACTGCAGCAAACAGAGGTTAGAAAATCTCTGAGATACGCTCGGAGGCCATTACTGGTTATTCAGCAGATGTCTGCAAATGAGATTGTATAGTTTACTGCTACGTAAGTAGGAGAATATTGATTTTATATACTGGCTGCTGTTCTTCAACAATTCTTGATCAGCTACGCGCGTTTAAGCGATTCTTGACCTGATTCTTTCAGGATACCTAGAAAACGACTTTTGAAACAATTTTTAGTGGTAAGAAAACCTGCAATTTTATGCGTAACGTTTTATGAATTTTTCAATTTTGAAAACTCAATATTAAATAAGAAAAACGTCGATTAGATATTTTAAAACATGTTTAGATAATTTAAAATAGTAAAAAATATATACTTATCACTTGTTGAGGCCGACTAGGCTTTGGTATTCACGAAGCCAAAATATCGCAGACAAATGTAGAGTCTTAGTCAACAGTTTTGGAGCATTCAAAAATCGTTAGCTGACTTTTAGGTAAATATTGAAATCCCCACTGGAGAACATAATACAGAAAGACATCCGTTTACATTGTGATAGGTTTTACGTCATTCAGTCGATATAAAATATTCCAATTTTTTCACGGTATAAGTGCGTCAGGATAAAATGTTGCGTTCTGTCTCCAATCTGACCTTCATCCCCATTAAAAATAACCTTTTATTCAGGAGAACCTTTCCACAGAGACAAGTGGACTCCTGGTGCTTTACCCGGGTATTTCGCGTTAGTCACAGCCCGTACCCGGGCGGAATTTCGCAAAACCAACCGCTGTTAGGGAGAGAATAACAATAGGCCGACAGTGGATCGCACAGACAGCGCGGCGCTCATGTAACCCTTCAACAATAGTTGTGACGTAACAAGATGGCGACGAGCCAGCCACCCGCTTTTTTTCTTTTTTTTATACTTCTCTGCCTCCTTCGTGGCCAACCTCACGTCCTTCTGTTATATTGTAAATCCCCTGGTAAAGTTTCACAACTATTGCGACTTCAGCTAGGCTTTATATAGATAAAACTATTTGCTGTTTCACTACTAAGGAATACTGGACAAAAAATAAGCATGCGATGTCGTGTACACACCCTCGGCCCTGCTTGTGACAGATGCAACCCAGGGTTATAATAATAATACTCCACATTGAAAAAGTATCTTACAAATTAAATCCCAAATATAATAGATTTATAAATAAATACAAGAATTTTATTGGCAAAAGTATAAACAAATTTTACAATCAAAGTAATGCAAGTATCCAAGCTATGGCATTTATAACTAATCTAAATTACCTATATCTATTTAATTTTTATAACCAAAATATAAGGGAAAAATACACAAAAAAAAACAAAAAAAAAAAAAAAACCTATACACATAAACTTAAAAAGTAATATGCTTAAGCCTCTTACATTTGTAACGCTGTCGTAATTAAAGTCAACTATATCAGCAATATACTGATACATGCTGTGCTTGTACGCCGATTCACAAATATTTATTTATTTATTAGTGAGACCGCGACAATGGCAATTCATCACTTAAAATACATACATAAGAATAAACAATAGTAAACAATTGTTAACAAATTTGAAAATGAAATAATTAAAAAAAATATAAAAATAAAAAAAAAATTACTAATACATATATATACATATAAAAAGGTACGAACAACACAGAGGCAGATAGGGCAGTCTGTAAATACAATTATAGACTTAGATCTTTATGAATTTCAAATCATAGTTTGTACATAATTATTAATGATAGGAGGTCGTAAACAGAAAAATAAATATACATACACATATACACATACACAAACAGATAAGCTCGTATACAAACATAGAAAACCATATACTTATACGTCATATTTCTTCAAATAGTCCAATTTTCCTTAAGTATCGAAAAACAAAATCTATAAATTGGCTTCCTTCTGCTAACAACTCTGTTAGATTTATAGCTGGGAGGGGAAATGAGTTAAGTCTTAAACAGTCCGTTAGTAAGTGTTTAATCGTTAAAAAGGTGTTACATATTGGGCAAATCGGTGCTTGTTCTCTCGTCATTAGGAATGAGTGTGTAAGTCTAGTGTGTCCAATCCGTAAACGTGTCAGTACTACTTCTTCTCTTCTTGTACTTCTGTCGCTCGATGGCCAGTGAGTAATTGTAGATTTAATTTCACGTAGTTTGTTGTCTCTTGTCCTGTACCATACATCGTACCACTGGTTTTCAATGTGTTTCTGTAGGTCAGTGTATATATCTTCGTATGTTATGTCTGTGACGTCGTATTGGTTTCATTTCTATTCACAAATAGAAGAGTGCTTAATCGATGAGTCTTTTTGTTAACTTTTAATACACTACGAGAGACTGAGTCATTTCATTTATTTACAATTTTTTTTATGTTAGGTATCGTCTATTTAGTTTAGTTATTAAATGCTGCCCTATTGCAGAAACGTAAGAATTAAATCTAGCACTGACCTGATAAATTGCAGCTAAACAGTGTTCTGATGATATTTGGTGCACTTCATCTATGATTCGGTCTCTTAATTGCTCTCTTGTGTTGATATATACAGAATAAACTTCCTGATTCAAGGTTCCCATACGAAGAAACCAATTACTGAAATTCGACATCTTTGCATAATTGTCAAGTAATAAATTCTGCAATATTTGAAGATGGTACAGGTGGCGATTATCACCTTTCAAAGTTCTTCATATCGTCTGCTTCGATATTCCTAATGCTGGAGTTGGACTCCAATTCTTCTCCGACAATCTGCTTTTAATGCTGCCTGGAATTGGTCCTCTCCATTATGAAGCAAGAATGACCCAGTCTCTTGTTGTCTATTAAAAGTCAACGAAAAGACTCGTCGATTAAGCAATGTTCTATTTGCGAATCGGCGCGCAAACACTCGCACCGCTTCTAAAGCATTACCGTTGCAGAAACCTTACCCGAAAACTATATCAGCATCAAGAGATTGAATTTTAGTAATTGGTTTCTTGAAACAATTCGCTATGAAATTTTTTTTTCCATTGACAATTTAAATAAGTCCGTACAAAAATGAAAACTTCTTTCATTTCTAGTTGTGCGATTTTCTCCAAAACGAAGCAAAAACGAGAAATCTCTAAAGGACATTTTGTCTTAGGTTTTTGGCCCCCTATACGCACCTGAAGTTTTGCCATTTAAAATCGGAACACTCTGTATATATGAAAGTAATTCTTTAAATATCACGGGATTGACCCGGGCCTGTTGTCCTCCACTATACCTAGAATCCAAAGTCAAAGCAAGACACTTTTATAATTTTCTTCTCTTTTATCAGTTTTCACAACAAAAATTAATATTACCATGAAAATTGTTTTTTTTTTATTGACACAATAATTATGGGCATTTGCAAATCAAAAACATTTTGCACTAGACTTTTTAAGAAAAAAAAAAATATGAATTTTCAAATGCAGTAAGACAGAGAGGATGTAACATACTACAAATATATAAATATAATAAAAATGTAACGGATCGATGTCTGTAGATGGAGATATATGACATAAGAATATTATTGGCTGCCTTTGCCAACGCAATACCACCCAAAAACAAAAATGAGTGTTCGAATTTTTTTCTGTGCTTTTCTTCTCGCTAATCTCTGATCGGCTTATCCGATTTAAATACGGTGCTCACTAATTTTTGGTATGCTTCACTTAACATTTCGTGTTCGTTTCATGTCAATATAAGGGATCTAAGTACAGTAGGGTTCCGATTAACCGAGTCGATGGGGGCCAAGGTTACCTCGGTTAATCGAAATAATCGGTTAATCGGAACCATACCAATAGCGATTGGAAATGTAGGTTGTTTTTGAATAAAAACTACTTATATGCTAAAAAAACTAATATTTAATAATAATAATGTATAATAATATGTAGTAATAACAATAATAACAGAAACCGTGACATTATTTTTTAAAAAAGAAATCTTTAATTGTAGCTTGTTCTTGTTACAGAATGCCAAGAATCAGTAGCCATATAAATCATATCCTTAAAAGATATTTTCTTTAATTTTTGCATTAACCCTTCCTCTTCTTCTAATTATTTTTCAGACAAAATCTTCTTTTTGTAGTTCGTTTGAAGGCCGAAATTACTCCTTGGTACATGTCTGGATTATTGATATGACATAGTCTTTTTACGTCCAGAAATTGTTTTACATGAGGTACAAAATGGTGCTTAAACCATTGCTCAAATATTTCAGCACTCATCCATGCAGATTTTTATAAATAACCGGCAGATTATTAATATTTATGTGTTTGTTGAATTAATATTGATATAGTTTTCGGGTTTGGCAGATTTTCCAATTAAAACTAACTTTAGTTTATCTTCCCCACTTGCATTTGCTCAAACCAAAACAGTGACTCTGTCTTTAATGCCTTTGAAACCACTCGCGGTTGTTCGCGTATTTGCCGCGAGAGTTTTTTAAGACAACACTTTGTACCACAAGCCAGACTCATCCGCGTTGTAAATTTGGTCAGCGCATAGTTTTTGAGTTTTTATTAACAATTCAATATCATTAATAAATTTGGATGAAGATTCGGTATCCGCTGAAAGTTTCCCCCCCTAATGCCGTGTCTGTTTATGAACCGATTAAGCCACCCTTTACTCGCTTCGGAAAGTGAACATGTAAACAAAATATTCCAGGACCCGCTACTAGAAAAAGTTTCAAACAGGAGGCATAGGGAACTGATTCTTGGAAGGAAATTAACGAGAGGGTTCTTGCGCACAACACCTGCTTCCGTCCTACGATTTGACTCTCAAATTGAGAGTTGTATTTCTTCTGAGAATCGGGATGAAGTTCCCGTCGTGGCCATTGGCTCAACTTCATATATATACACATAGCCACCCCCCCCCCCTCAGGCTTAACACCTCGGTTAATCGGGATCTCTGTTGACCGGACCTCGTTTAATCGGAACCCTACTGTATTAGCTGTTTTTCGCACGGACACCTTTATGTGGCTCTGTCATTAGCAATCCTAGCAGCCTTTGTGCTTTGATCCCCCAATGGCTGTACTTCTAATACCGTGTATAGAGAAGCATTACTGTAAAGTATATTTTTTTAAATGCCCAAAATACGGTGTTAAAAAAATAAAAGATATATCCAAAAGATGCTGCGCAAAAACACCATTCCACGCGGACGAAGTCGCGGGCACAGCTAGTGATAAAGTTCAATTGCCAATCATCACGCATAAAATGCACTAAGGCATATGAATTATCGTAACACAAATAACAGACAGAGACTTGACAAAAACTCCAAAACAACATTGACACAGCTAAGTAATTGACAGGAAACCTCGGTAAATAAAGTACACAGTCGAGGAATGGTCATCTAGTTACTGACAAGAAAACAGGAAGAACTATTTCTCGGTCGACTATTGATTGGACATAGACTCGTCTAATACACGAATTCATAGTAGAAAAACGAAACAGAACTTTATGATGACGCTGAATTGAGTGCCATTTACGGACGTATTATCAGAGATGGTCTAATTTGAAGACCCAGATGATGTGATTCCGCAACGATAATAGAATAATGACCGACCGAGTGCACAAATCTATATAACCATATTTAATGACCCGAGCACTTTCGGCTTAAAATATATTATACCAGCTGAATACCCGTGCTTCGTCACGGCAGATAAGTAGTTATTTTATTGCGTTAAATTATATATTCCTCAATTGATAAGTAATCAAAGTAATAATAATAATGTTTCTGGACACTGGGGCGCTCCGGACCAGTGTCAAGAAACAGCTAAAGTGGAGATAACCCGTTATCTATAGGTTAGCAGTAACAGCAGTTTAACCAGTATAGGTTAAAATTCGTTGTCAATAATAAATGTACGTTAAAATTTAAAAATGTATGTTTTCAAGATGCTATTTTGAAACACCCATTAATTTGAGAGCATTGCCAAGAAGTGCTCAGACCGGTGGGTGGGGAGGCTTTGGAAGGTGTCGGGATATTATTACCTCGGATGGACCATCACCAGGGTACACTCTATGAGGGACAAACTTACAGTTTATTTCTAGTTATCCAAGGTCTACCGTCATAATTGAAATTAACCTCAATTAAAAATAATACTATGAAATAGATACAGTACGGTAACAGCTGTTTTCTTATCGTCCTAGCAACGCATGCTGCCTAGGCGTGCATGCTCTAACCAACTAAAACATTAAACCCCTCTAAAAATACTTAAAAATTCGAATATCAAAAAGTCATTTCTTAGCGAGTGTCTACGTTCTATAGGGAGTGTCCATGCAAAATTTCAAAATTTTCTGTCGATTGGTTTGGGCTGGGCGATGATAGGTCAGTGAGTCAGTGATTGATTGGTATTTGACAAATATATAGTAGATATAAGATGCCTGATGATGAACTTGAACAGGTTCAATCCTTGCTAATATAAGTTAATGTTTTAAACAATTTTGGGGACTAGCTGAATCCCGTGCTTCACCACGGCCGATAAGTATTTTTTATATTGAGTTAAATAAGATATGATCAAAATTAACGCTACTACATAATTTTGTACAGCTTATTATTATTATTAAGTTAACCGTGCTTGTTTCCGTTGGAGAGTAAAAAAAAAACAAATAAAATAAACAAAAAAAAAAAAAAAACGCTAAGCAAACAGAGACAAATACACGTTGAAAAGCATAAAACTAAAAAATTTGAAGTTTTAAGCACTTATCTCTTCGATTGACATCGCCCCACCGAACATTACAACAGAATCTTATTGTAGAGAATTTAGCAACCATGGAATGGCCGCCTTCCACTTACTACAAGTTCCCAACCGTTTTCGAGACATTTTAGAAAATATATCGTGATCCGAAAACTTTGTATGACCATTCATACAATTTTTTTTCATATACTTCGTTTCTGAATACCCAAACAGAAAATTAGTTTTGGAAAGTATTTCTATCAATTTCTCTGGTAAATGGCTACAGAACTCGCTTAAAAAATGGTTTCATTCGTTTTCTTACGTTAAGGAATCTTTCGCACAAATTTCGCTCCAAAAACCATGTTCCAGTAAACGAATTCAACTGGTTAATGAACTTGACCTTTTAAAAGAGAAGAAAGATTTTTGTACAAAATGTTATCAAAATCAAAACATTTTTGAGCCGATGAGGAACTTCTTAATAAATCAAAACCCCCTAAAAGTATGTACTTAAACATTTGAATATCAAAAAAACCTTTCATAGCAAGTGTTTGCACTCTAAACCTATTGTCCGTGCAAAATTTCAAATTTTTGTGTCAAGTGGTTCGGGATATCATTATCTCGGAGGGATCATCACTTGCTTGCCCGGGATTTGAACTCAGGTCCTCCAACTTATTAGTCCAGTGCTCTACCACTGAGGTAACCTCGCCCCCTAAAGCTAAAATAATCTATATATATATATATATATATATATATATATATATATATATATATATATATATATATATATATAAACCACGTCTCTGTCTGTCTGTATGTTTGTCCCTTTTACAAATCCACACCGTTCGTCCGATTTTGACTAAACTCGGTACACATGTGGATCTTAATCTGTGGAGTGTCGTGGGCTAAGCCAAAAACGTCTACCAGCTGTCTGTCTGTATGTTTGTCCCTTATACAAATCCACACCGTTTGACCGATTTTGACCAAACTTAAACTAATGGTAGGTCTTGATATGAGAAATCTCCAAGGCTAGGTCAAAAACATCTACCAGCTTTCTGTCTGTATGTTTGTCCCTTTTACAAATCCACACCGTTCGTCCGATTTTGACTAAACTCGGTACACATGTGGATCTTAATCTGTGGAGTGTCGTGGGCTAAGCCAAAAACGTCTACCAGCTGTCTGTCTGTATGTTTGTCCCTTATACAAATCCACACCGTTTGACCGATTTTGACCAAACTTAAACTAATGGTAGGTCTTGATATGAGAAATCTCCAAGGCTAGGTCAAAAACATCTACCAGCTTTCTGTCTGTATGTTCGTCCCTTATAAAAATCCACACCGTTCGTCCGATTTTGACTAAACTCGGTACACATGTAGATCATAATCTGGGGAGTGTCGTAGGCTAAGTCAAAAACGTCTACCAGCTGTCTGTCTGTATGTTCGTCCCTTTTACAAATCCACACCGTTCGTCCGATTTTGACTGAACTCGGTACACAGGTAGATCCTAATCTGGGGAGTGTCGTAGGCTAAGTCAAAACCCTCTACCAGCTGTCTGTCTGTATGTTTGTTCCCAATAAAAATCCACACCGTTCGTCCGATTTCGACTAAACTCGGTACACAGGTAGATCCTAATCTGGAGAGTGCCATAGGCTAGGTTAAAAACATCTACCAGCTGTCTGTCTGTATGTTTGTTTCCTATAAAAATCCACACCGTTCGACTGATTTTGACCTAAGTTGGAACAAAGGTAGATCTTGATACGGCGATTGCCATAGGCCAGGTCAAAACGGCTACCATCTGTCTGTCTATATGTTTGTTCTTTATACAAACCCACACCGTTTGACAGATTTTGATCAAACTGGGCACACAGGTTGGTCTTGATCAGGGGATTGTCATAGGCCAGGTCAAAACCGTCTACCAGTTGCTGTCTGTATGTTTTTTTGGTAAATGTGAAGGAGCGCGGTCTCCACACCGATTCTTATGAAATGTTGCACTATAACGTATTTTGATGCACTAAACACGTATCCGTTAAAAAAAAAGCTCGCTTTTCACTAGGAAAGAAGTTATTAATTACTAAAGTTCACTGTTATGGAAGTTATAAAAGACGGGGTAACAGCGTATTTGTAAACATGCGCATGCGCAATAGTCCTTAATGACGAAGTGTAATTGAAATTTAGACTCACCTTGTGGTAGCTGACCTGGTCGTAAATTGTCGCTTTTGGGCATACGTGCTAAGCGTTTCCGCTCGCTCAAGAAGATATCAAAACCCCTAGCCAATCCAACTCGCTAAAATTAATAGAATTCTATTAATTTTAGCGAGTTGGATTGACTAGAGTTTTGATATCTTCTTAAAATTTAAAAAAAAATTTAAAGAATGGTTTATTATTTAAAAAATATATTTTTGAATAACTAACTGGAGATAAATTGATAAATAATTGATGGTAAATTTCAATTAGACATCCTTATTACGAACTTTTCCATACCCGCGCATGCGCATGTTGACAAACATAGTAGGTTACATTACCTTTCAGAACCCGCACAACAGTGAACTTTAGTGTTTCATAACTTTTTTCCTAGTGAAAAGCGAGCTTTTTTTTCAACGGATTCGTGTTTAGTGCATCAAAATACGTTATTGTGCAACATTTCAAAAGGATCGGTGTGGAGACCGCGCTCCTTCACATTTACCGTTTTTTTAAAAAATAAAAATCCACACCGTTAGACCGATTTTTACCAAACTTGGCATATGTATGTCTTGATACGAGGGGTGTTATAGGTTAGGTCAAAGTCGTCTAGGACTCCCAGTTGGGAGGTCACGGGTTCGAAACAGTTACAGATTCGTGTTATTAGATTTCAATAATACTTATTTGGTTTCTAATTTATTTAGGCTTTTCTATATGCAGAAAGTAGGTGTAGCATGGCACGCCGGGTAACAGCTAGCAAAGAATACAAAATATGACTGCCAATAAATATTCTATTGATTCATTATATAGTAGTCGGTACTTAATATAATTGAATAAATACTTAAAAAACTGATCTAAAGGAAATAGAAATATCGAAACACAGGAACTGCATAATAATTCCGTGTTTCCATAATCAAATAAGCGGTGTGATTGGAAAAGCTTAAAATGAAATGAAAGAAAGTACTACAGAACTTCAAATGCCGTGTTCTTCCAATGAAATGGCCCTATCGAAATTCAAGTCTGAAACTTTTTCGGGAAATTATTATGATGCAGAATTTTCATGCTCCACCTAAAACAATTTTTCAAATGTTTTTGAGACATTTAAGGAAATATACGGAACCAAAATTTATAAATGTAAAAATATGTATTAAATTTATGTACACACCGAAATTTGAATCGCCTAGGTTATAAATCGAATGAAATTTCTTCCTAGCATTCCGAATTGTGTGGTCAAATCGAGGTCATCAGAATGTTTTTTTTTTCCATATCGGGGTGAAGGGAAGAATCACGTTAAAAGTTACTAAGCGGGTTGTGAAAGTCGTCTTTTAGTTACGTTAAGTGCTATTTGTTTAAGCCCGAAGTATTTATTTAAAATAAACATTTACCAATTATAGCGGTTATGAATAAATGAGCGGGAGAAAAACTACTGCTTCCTTCAGTGACTTCTCTCTCTTTTGTGTTTCGCAATTAACATTTAGTCACAGATAGGCATTTCCCTTATTCTTGGCTTTCAGGATTATTAATAGCTGGCTAGAAATTCTTGTCTTCTAGGCCTAATTTGACTATTTTAGCATAAACATACTGAAAGCAAAAACTAATCATTACATTTGAGTTACATTACAAGACAAAGTGAAAATTACATAAATTTACTATAATTTCAGGAATAATTAAAATCTAACAAAATATTAGGGATTAAGTATGCAAAAGGTTGAAGAGATTATTATGTTGATTTGTAGTAGCCACATATTATAACTTAAAGTTGTTTTTCTAATAATATAAGTCTATGCTTGTCTAAACAAGCAAATACATATATTAAAACATGAAATATTCAGAACGAGAAATCGGCGGGGGTTGCTCCCAAAAATTGTTTAAAACATTAACTTATATTAGCAAGGATTGAACCTGTTCAGGTTCATCATCAGGCATCTTATATCTATTATATATTTGTCAAATACCAATCACTCACTCACTCTCTGACCTATCGTCGCCCAGCCCAAACCAATCGACAGAAAATTTTGAAATTTTGCATGGACACTCCCTATAGAACGTAGACACTCGCTAAGAAGGGATTTTTTGATATGCGAAGTTTTTAGTATTTTTAGAGGTGTTTAAAGTTTTAGTTGGTTAGAGCATGCACGCCTAGGCGTTCTGCTCGGACGATAGCAGAACAGCTGTTACAGTACTGTAAATATTTCATAGAATTATTTTTAATTGAGGTTAATTTCAACTATGATGGCAGACCTTGAATTACTAGAAATAAAATGTGATTTTGTCCCTCATAGAGTTTACGTCCTGCTGATGTTGCATCCAAGGTAAATAATATCCCGAACCACTTGACACAAAAATTTGAAATTTTGCACGGACAATCCGTTTAGAATGTAAACACTCGCTAAAAAAGGTGTTTTTGATATTCAAATGTTTAAGTAAATTTAGAGGGGTTTGAATTATTAAGAAGTTCCTCATCGGCTCATAAATGGTCCGATTTTGATGACATTTGGTACAAAAATCTTTCTTCTCATTTGAAAGGTATAGTTCATTAACCAGTGCAAATTTTGCTCCAAAAACCATGTTCCAGTAAACGGATTCTACTGGAACATGGTTTTTGGAGTAAAATTTGCGCGAAAAAATCGGAATGCTTACATTTTCAAGTCCATATGCTTGCAGGTACTCGTTATATAGATTCCTTAACGTAGGGAAACGAATGAAACCATTTTTATAGCTATTTCTGTAATCGTTTACGAGAAAAATTGATAGAAATACTGTTCCAAACTAATTTTCTGCTTGGGTATTTGACATTCATCTAATCTAAGATATTTAAACTTTGGTATCGTTTGGAGGTAAAAAGTGTATGGAAAAAAATATACTAATGGTGATACAAAGTTTTTGGATCTCAGTATATATTCTAAAATATCTCGAAAACGGTTGGGAAATTGTAGTAAGTTGAAGGCGGCTATTCGAAAGGTTACTAAATTCTCTACAAAAATGATTCTGTTGTAATGTTCGGTGGGGCGATGTCAATCGAAGAGATAAGTGCACAAAACTTCAAAGTTGTTAGTTTTATTCTTTTCAGCGTGTATTTGTCTCTGTTTACCTAACTTTTTATGTGGTTGTTGTATTTTTCTTTTTTTACTCCCCAACGGAAACAGGCACGGTTACCTACACGTGGTGTTTACTGGGTTACTTTAATGTCTGTGCAATAATAAGCTTTAGAAAAGTATGTAGTAGCGTTAATTTTGATCATACCTTAATTAACACAATATAAAAACTACTTATCTGCCGTGACGAAGCACAGACATTCAGCTGGTTATGTTATGTTTAGGTTTATTGTAATTTTGAAAATTTCATATGAAGGTCTATAAATATTGAAACTTTGAAAGTGAACATTAATTCCGGGTAGGAATCTTCATATGTTGAGTCGACAAGTTAAATTCACGCTGATTGTTGAACAGTGTGAATATAACTTGTCAACTCAACTAATCATTGAAATTAGTACCCGGATTTAATGTTTACTCTCAAAATTCAACATGTATTTATGAACCTTAAAAAGGCATTTTAAAATCCTTTGATCCTTCCCCACCCTCACCTTCAACTTACATGACATATTCTATTAAGATATGTTTTTTTTCCTTTCATTTTGTTCATTTTGGTTTTATTATTATTATTATTATTATTAAGTGTATTTTATTTAGGATTTTTTTTAACAACAATTTATTTGTTTATTTGAAAGCGATTTC
Source organism: Gonocerus acuteangulatus (assembly GCA_946811695.1). NCBI lineage: Eukaryota > Metazoa > Arthropoda > Insecta > Hemiptera > Coreidae > Gonocerus > Gonocerus acuteangulatus. Next base: position 52,397,550 of record OX328123.1, on the reverse strand, counting down.
CTAAGAGGTATTCTTAATTTGAAAACCATTCTCAGATTTTTAAATAAAAACAAAATTATTTGGAGTAAATTTCTGTACGTTTTGCTCATCAGATGAAAAATCAGATATCTAGGGGAAGGGGATCAAAATAATTCCAAGAAGGACATGAATACATTCTGAATAATTTTGTAATTACCTCGCTGACTAGGTTCATTCAGCGAAAGGAGCTCAAGCGCTGTGACGAGCGAAGGGAGCTGACACACATCACATCCTAACGTAACGTAGCTCCACAAATAACCGCGAGACCGGACTATGAAATTTGTGTAGAAATTGGATTTGCCCGCAAATCGGACACACCGTCCTGTTCATTCATCTCTCCCATTCATAAAACTCGCACAGCCGAATGTTCCTTCGCTCTTGTAAAAGAAGAAGAACATGAGTGAATCCTGCCAATGTCAACGTTGTTTCACACTTTTCAGGGACCAATTGATTGTTAATGGCCATTAAAGAAGATTTTGACTTTGAAGGCATTTATTATAAAAAAAATGATTATCCATGCTTATAATTTACATTTGTTATTTGTGTGTTTTATTTATTTATTTATTTATTGTTGTTGAGTTTCGCAACAAGGGCGACGACCTCATAAGAACGGCAGAATCAAAGTCAGTCAGTTGGTGGTCAAGTGATAGTCAGTTGGTTACAAAATAAACGAAGGTAACAAAAAGTATTAAGAAAAAAAGAAATACAATTTTTAAAGAAATATATAAAAATATTATATACAATAAAATAATAAAGAATAAAATGTTTCCATTAAAAATGACATATAGTTATACTTTCGAGTGAATGTGTGTATATTTTAAATATGTTAGAAGTGTTTGAATGTACGGACTACCTTCTGTCAGTAAGTCATGAGGAATCGTTAAGTTGCTGCGTTGTCTACAGTCCGTCAGGATATGTTTTACAGTTAATGTTCTGTTGCATAGTCTACACATTGGTCTTTCCTTTCTGTCCAGTAAGTATGAGTGGGTAAGTCGGGTGTGGCCTATACGGAGTCTGCATAAAATTACTTCGTCTTGTCGAGTGAATGATTCTGTTACCCAGGCTTTGGTCGTGTTCCTAATTTCTCTTAATTTACATTCACTCATCAGCCAATTTTCTTCCCATTCATACAGTGTGTTAGTGTGTATGGTTTTGTTTAAGTCAGAAGTCGTCACTGTGTTTACGTCGGGTTCAGGTCGGTTGGTAGCTAGTTTTGCCTGTATGTCCACAGCTGTACTCATTTTTATGTCTTCGTGTCCAGGTAGCCATAGGAGAGTAATATGTTTGTTTATACTTTGTAGAATGTTTATTTGTGAAAATATGCTTTGGATAATAGGATGTGTACTGTAAATGTTCTGTAAGGTCAATAAGGAACTTAAGGAGTCAGTACAAACGGTAATCGTGTCAGTTTCTGCTTCATGAACGTTAGTCAGTGCTAAAAGTATTCCGTAGAGTTCGGCAGTATATATGGTCGTCAATTCAGGTAATTTAATTTGATAAATGTTATCATTCACAATGGCGGCTGCCCCTGATCCAGAGTCAGTCTTGGATCCGTCAGTATAAGTGTATAATGTCCTCGGGTTTTGTCTCATTATGGCGTTGATAGTATGTTTGTAAAATAGTGTGGAAGTCGGCTCTGTCTTTTTGTATTTTGTTAGCGTCAGGTCAATCCTTAAGTTCCTTAATTTCCATGGTGGTGTGTCTGAAAATTTGTTTTTAAGAATTGAACATTCCCTTAAAATTGAATTCTTTCTATCTTCTAATGATCTAACAGTAAATGGTTTGCGTTTGGAATTTAATGCTATGTATTTATTAAAATGTATATTTTCCAGGAAACTCTGGACACAGGGCGTTCCAAGTCCTTTTGACTTTATAAAAAATGAAGAGCACAACATTGCACGCCTGTACTGCAGTGGGGGTTCTCCTGCCAAGGCGCAAAGGCTATCTGAAGGGCTGGTTCTGAAAGCTCCTGTGACAAGCCTGAGTCCTGTGTTGTGTATAGTGTCGAGTAGTCTTAAGGTTGTAGGACTGGCAGATGAATATGCTATACATCCATAATCCAGAAGAGACCTGGTGTAAGACCGATAGAATGTAAGCATGGTACATTTGTCAGCACCCCATTTTGTATTACTAAGGATTCTTAACAAATTCAATGACTTTTTGCATTTGGTAAGAAGTCCTTTCAAGTGGGGTGTTTTCTTTATATTTTTTCAATATAATAGGCAATCAAATAGGAAATAAGTAATAATATGTAAATAATGATTATGAAAGCAAATAAAACCATGGAAGAAAGTAAGTAAATCGAATACTTCTATAAAATAAATACATGAAAATAATAACAAGCTCATGAAATACTACTTTAATAAAAAATTGGCACAGCAAATGTAGAGAATTACTAATTTATTATAAAATTTTGGTTTTTACCAAGCTCTTAGCTCTCTATTCTATTTTTAGAATGATGAATCTTCTTGATCGGGAAAGTTACACAATTTTCCGAATGTTTGTTCGGTGAGTAGGTAAGTCATCAAAGAGGCAGGTGTGTTTGCTTATATGTATTATCTATTTTCACATTGGTATAACCCGAATGAGAATTAGTTTATTTTGCAGGCCCCATGATTTCCATAAAATGTACATACATTTTTGTCCTCTATTACATTTCAGTTACAAGTATCTAAATTATATGTCCAACATGTTTTTAATTTATATACATCGGTAATTTTATTCCCCTGAGTATTGTCATCTACTTGCGATAGACAGTATAGGAGGATGATGATGATGCTTTGGTTTGCAGATTTTTACGGTTTTTTTTGTTATACCTCTGACATACTGATTTGCTAACCACTAACATATGCATAAATTATTACCAATGATTTTAATATATTATTATAAGTTGTATCTTGTTATGTTAAAGTATTTTTTATTAGCCTTGTAATCAGAACCAACCCTTTACTATAAGGAACATGTACCTATGTTTCCTGGACACCTAAAAATCATTTCAGAAACTACATTTATATGCCGCGTGGTCGGGAATTTTGCATAGAAACATAATCCTGAATAATTAATTTAATTTAATTAATGTCTTTGGCCCTACCTCATATTGAAAGGTCTTTCCTTTGTAAGCATAGAATAAATATAAAAAAATAATACATATGTAAAGTAGCTTTTTTTTTTTTTTTTTTTTTTTTTTTTTTTTTTTTTTTAGAAAATATAGATTGCTTGTTTGTTCATGCTTGTTTTTTATTCTTACTATTTCCTGAATTTTGCATATACTTGATTGGGTAATATGGATACAACCAGGTTGCTTCAGATCTTTTGGTTGTCGGCATCTGCTGTCGACGTCCTAATGAATGAAAGCTTTACTCGAGATGAACAGCGTCACTAATCAAATGTTCACAGAAATTCCATAGAGCCGAACAGGAGAGGAACCTCATGAAATCTCGATTTACACAGATAACAGCTTACACAGAGCTTTTTCCTCCCAGAGGGCAGTGTTACACAGTTACTAGTCAAACTACGACAACATACTCAAGCGGAAATCCCTCATCGAACCATGAGGTGCAGGTAGTCAAGGTGTTAATTTCATACTCCACAGACAGAGAGAAGGGGTGATTTTTTTGTTTCGAGATCTCTTTTCACTAACAAGCCTGTCGATGGACATGCCCTCTTTAGTTCGTTGAAGATATCTTCTCAATGGAGAAAGCTTATAGTGATTTTTTGATTCAATTTTTTTGTTCTTTTGCCCATTTTTTTTTTGTTATTATAATATCCATACCTTCATTCATTTTCATGCTCCTCACTTACACTTTTAAATAGCCGTGTAGTTCGAGCGCGTTCCGCTCGCTTGTCCCGCATCTTGTTTAACAAGAGAAAACTAAACTGTTTGATGTGGCAAAAACTGTGTACATAATCTCTCTATCAACCAATGGTTTTTTGTTTATTTTTTTAAAAAAATACTTATCAATAATAGATCTTTCTAAAAGAGAAAAATAAATTCAACTTATCTTCGCAAATCATGATGTCCTCACACTTGGTGAAAAACCTCATAGACTCCTAATTATTGTTTTTATTTTCAAAGGGAATGAAGACTCTGTTTGTTGATATTAATAAACTCTTAATGCAAGTAAATAGATTTAACACTCCAGAAACTAATACCCACGTGATTGTGGAGTCCATAGGATCTAGAAGGGGTGAGATATGTATAGCATTTCTTGAGAGAATTATAACTTTCTTTAATAGCATAACATTAAAATGCAACATTTGTACAAAACGATCGCGAAATACTTAGATGCTTTGTATTGGCTGTCTACCTATTCGTTCCGTACGATTCTTTGGTTGGCATTCTGCCAAATTGTTCAATTGGGATATCGGCTGCTTAGAGTTGGGCCAAAATTAGCTTTTCCACTCGAGGAAACAAGCATATTCTGAAGACAGATTATTATGAAAATGGCAAATCAAATGTGGAAAAACTCGCAACTAAAGAAAGTACTAGAAGTACCTTTACCGTGATAATTTTATGTTTATCCATAAAAAATAGAGTTTTTGCGAAAACTGAGTGTATTCCTTAGCAATAAAATGTTTTGCTCTTTTTATTTATTGTAGCCGGCACAATTATTTAAAAGAAGAAAAAACAACCCTGTAGATTAATACCAACTTCCACTGGAACAATTTATCTTGTTTTTAGAATATTTTTTATTTCATTAGGGTATTATATATGTTGCCAGTTTCGTTAAAAATATACAAAACTTCTTTCGCTAAGGGCACGTGTTGTAACTCAATGAATATAATTAAGCAGGAGAAGGATTCATGAGAACAGAATTAAAGAATGTATTTTGTAATAACATATATCACAACTGAACTGCCTTTTGCTTTTGTTGGCATATAACAGCATATATTGGCTACATAGCATATATTCCGCAGCACGGTTAATATTACGCTTTAGAGAAATATTTTTCTGTTTTTGGACATATTACTTCGTTTCAAGAAAAATACAATTTATGGCCATAAGGACCTCATTAATATTTTCTTGTCTATCAAGGGTTTTCTGATACTCTTGAATTGGCTGATGAAGGGACGCACCCCCTCTTCTATTGTGAAAAAGTTCACGAGCTTATGTTGAAAAATAAAATAAAAATTACGCAAGTTTGGGCTCTACCATATTGTGGTCTGGAGTTGGAGTTTTAGTAAAACTTTCACTGATTTTCCTTAATTTTCTAGTAGTTTCAGGTAAATATATGAACATTATATTTTGTTGTAGGAAAACAAAAATTGAACCAGGAAGAGAAATATTAATAATTTGTTTTCTATCGGCAAATTTTCGGTTAACTCGCATTTAGGCGATGGATTTTTCTGATTAATTAATTGGTCCTTCTTTGTTTCAAAAATATTATGTATCGCGCTTTCCTATTACAATTTGAAGAGTTTGCTACAAAAAGTAGGTAACTCCATCCTACCGCTGTTTTTATTTATTAACACTATCTTGTGCTGAAAAAAAAGTGTTGTTTGATACTAAAGGGACGCTGCTACAATCATTATTAACTAGCATTGCTTGAGACCATATGACGATTTAAAAGATGATATTTTCTATTTCTAAAAGCAATAATTTGGCTGTACTTTATTTGCTGTTTTCATTTAATGAAAATACATTAAAAAAATATATTGTATTTATTTGTTCATATTTTTCCAAGACATAACATATTTCTCCATATTCCATTTTTTTGGGGGCAAGAAAGATGATGATCAACTATATTGAACATCACCATTGAAAGTACGAAACAACAATATTGTAACGTTATTCTAAATTTGAATTTTTTTTAAACGTTGTCTGCTGGGTTTCCCAAAAGCTAGAAAAATTGGAAGTACCTCTTTTTGCTATAAAACCCTTGTATTGTTGATATTATGAAGACGCACACAGACACTTACACACAAATTCACATACACATATATTTATTTATATTGATAGTTTAATAGGTGGACAAATAGACTATAGAGTGTCATCTTGTTATCTTTAATTGATGAAACAAAAATCGAAAATTCTGCATATTTCCACATGCAATACTCCTCCACGTTTAGTAGAAAATGGCTGATATATGTTCCTACTATAGTTGAATATGTAGTAATTGGACGAAGGAGAAAGCAGAGGCCTAAACATCACGGGAAAGGCAGACATCTTACCTAGCAGCTTTCTAGTTCTCACACTACACCATCAACACTCATATCTACAGTCCATAGTGAATACACAATCCATAGTGAAGCAATATTGCTCTATAAGCCACCTCTTGGGTTGGCTTCTCAAGTACATGGTCTATTTATTAGATGTAATAATTTATTTATAAATCTGTTTTCTGTAAATAACAATTAGGCCCAACACAAACGGTGTGACTGTTCTGCAACTCCGTTGCAAACCAGTTGCGTCTGAAACCCGCGTCCAACTGAAACAAAACTTCAGTCCGCACACGGGTTTATTGGCAAATGGCTTGTTGTAAATCAGTTGCGCCTTGCGGAGTAAAAGTGGAGTGTTTATTTAGTGCGGTATTTGTTTGGTTTTTGAAGGCTTGGGTTGACCGTGTGTGCTTACTATCAGACTCAGACGAACAAGACTTTGTTAACTATTATCAATACCGAAGACAACGAAGAGCACAAGGAGAGCATTGGGTTCACCCTTATTTCAGCAAGAATGTGAACTCCAGACTACTTGTAACAGCTAGAGAGCTGTCTCTGTCGGATAGAAAGTTTAAATCATTTTACAGAATGACAAAAGACTCTTTTTTAAAAATTACAAGACTTGTTGGTCCTTCCTTGGAGAAGAGCTTCGTGTTGAGTTCTTGATCACTCGTGTTGAGATTGACACGATACGGCTGTTAAAACACCGGCAAAACACTACTTGGTGACGTACAACCGCGGGCCCACAGTTGCATGTGACTGGTTTGAAACCGCGCCTTCCCATTCAATTACATTTGCTGGTTTGCAACTTGGCAGAACAGTCACACTGTGTGCGCTCGGCCTTGGGATCCCGAGGTTAAGGGTTATAATAAAATCATTTTTGAAATATTTTTTTTTAATTGGCTTGTAAAACATTATTTATTTTAAATGTTTCTTCTCCTAAATTATATTCTATGTTTTTTTTTCTGTTTTTATGCCTTTTTTATCAGTCCAGTCAACGAATGCTTAAAAACAGCTATTGGCTGAAATTTTTGGAACACAATTTTTGACTTCGTAACTTTGTTTGGGCTGGATAGGAGGTGAACATATCAAAAGTCCTCGCCCGTAGTCTTTGTGTAGGGGGGGAGGGGGGGTTTAGAAGGTCCCATTTTTCGGGTTTTTACTTATATCTCGGAGACCCTGCATCCTAGCGACATGACTATTCTACAACAAATGAAAGCTGATTAAATTTTCTACAAGTTCTATTTTATAAAGTTTTTCGAGATATCTTTACGTTTCGAAATATCCGCTCTTGAAAGTCGGTCATTTTGGGGAAAAACACTTTCGCTCCATATTTTTCCCCCTTTTTGACGGGATAACTCTTCAACGATGACCCCAAAAAATAAATAACGGTTATAGGGTTGTAGAGTATTGCGTTCCCTTCAATAATATATATTACTTTGCTATTTTATGTATTTTTCTTCAAACGTAAAAATAATTTCAGTGTTCATCGTGAAATCTGAAATTTAGCGACTAATAGTCCAGGAAACTAAGATTTATAGATGGAAATGTTTGGAACACAATTTTTGACTTCATAACTTTGTTTCGGCTAGCTAGGAGGTCAACGTATCAAAAGTATTCGCCCGTAGCCTTTGTGCCGGGGGGGGGGGGGGGTAGAAGGCCCCATTTTTCGGGTTTTCACTTATATCTCGGAAACCGTGGGTCCTAGCGACATGACCACTCTATAACAAATGAATGCTGATTTAATATGCTACAGGTTCTATCTAATAAAGTTTTTCGAGAGACCTTTAGTTTTCGAATTATCCGCTCTTGAATGTCTGTCATTTTGGAAAAAAAACACACTTTTTGCTCTTTTTGACCAGACAACTCTTTAACAATAAACCCAAAAAATAAATGCCGTTTAGAGGGTTGTAGAGCATTACATTCTCTTCACGAATATACATAACTTTACTATTTTATGTTTTTTCCTTCAATCGTGAAAACAGTTTTAATGTTTATCGTGGTGTCTGGCGACAACTGACCAATGAACCTTTCAATTTCTCACTATTTCCAGTCAATGTATAGTCCAAAATATGCTGCATTATGTAAATAGAGTGAGTACATACGTCTAGTACTCACTATATATATATGATATAGCACAAAATATATAATTTTGAGCCCATTGACCAGTTATTCAAACTCAATTAGATAAGATCGTGTCCATGGTTTTGCTAAGACCATGTGAGTGCGTATATAACGTTTGAAAGAAAATACATAAAATAGTAAAGTAATATATATTATTGAAGCGAATGGAATGCTCTACAACCCTATAGCCGACATTTATTTTTTGGGTTCATCGTTGAAGAGATATCCAGTCGAGAATAGAAAAATGTGTGCGTTTTTTTTTTTCCAAAATGACAGACTTTCAAAAGCGGATATTTCGAAAACAAAAGATCTCTCGAAAAACTTTAATGAATAGAACTTGTAGGAAATTTAATCAGCTTTTATTTGTTATAGAATAATCATGTCGCTAGGACGCAGGTATAAGTGAAAACCCGAAAAATGGGGCCTTCTAAACCCCCCTCCCCCCGGCTCAAAGGCTACGGGCTAAAACTTTTGATACGTTGACCTCCTAACAAGCCGAAACAAAGTTTTGAAGTCAAAAATTGTGTTCCGAATATTCCATCTATAAATCATAGTTACCTGGACTATTAGTCGCTAAATTTCAGATTTCACGATGAACACTGAAATTATTTTTACGTTTGAAGAAAAATACATAAAATAGCAAAGTACTATATATTATTGAAGGGAATGCAATACTCTTCAACCCTATAACGGTTATTTATTTTTTGGCTTAATCGTTGAAGAGTTATCCCGTCAAAAAGGGGAAAAAATATGGAGCGAAAGTGTTTTCCCCAAAATGACAGACTTTCAAGAGCGGATATTTCGAAACCTTAAGATATCTTGAAAAACTTTGTTGAATAGAACTTGTAGGAAATTTAATCATATTTCATTTGTTATAGTCATGTCGCCAGGACGCAGGGTTTCCGAGATATAAGTGAAAACCCGAAAAATGGGACCTTCTAAACCCCCCTCCCCCCGGCCCAAAGGCTACGGGTGAGGACTTTTGATATGTTGACCTCCTATCCAGCCCAAACAGAGTTACGAAGTCAAAAATTGAGTTCCGAAAATTTCCATCCATAACTGTTCGTTGACTGCACTGTATAGTTTCTATAGTGACAAGAATATTTCGCTTTGTTAGCAGAAACAACTCTCAATAAATAAATATTAAACCTAATTTACGTTTTAGAACGTATAAATCACGAAAAAACCGGTGGTTCAAATTTATTTATATATATATATATATATATATATATATATATATATATATATATATTGTGTGTGTGTGTGTGTGTGTGTGTGTGTGTGTGTGTGTGTGTGTGTGCTTGTGTTTGTCTGTTCGCTTTCTCACAGACTCAAAAATGGTCCGATTTTAATGAAATCATTCATCTAATTGGAATCCATTCACCGGAACATGGCTTTTGGTGTGAAATTCGCGCGAAAAAAAATCGTAATGCTGACGTTTTCGAGGTTATTTGCTTGCAGGTACTAGTTATTTAGGTTTCTGGAGATATGAAAAAGAATGAAGCGATTTTAAAGCTATTTCTGTAATCGTTTTTGAGAATAGTGAAAAAAAAATTGTAACTTGTGATTTTCGGTTTGGGTACTTGGGTAGTGGGATTTGATTGAAATATTTTCTACGTGTTAGAAATACAGCTTAACTATTATGTTTAATTTTAGTTTCATTTGGGGTTTAGGAAGTATTCGAAAAAAAAGTTTACTACTAGATATGAAAAGTTTTAGTATATATCTGTAAATATCTTTAAAACGGCTGGAAGGTCGTGGTAAACGTTTTGTAGCAACTCTCGATTTTCTGTGCACTGTTGCAATTTATCATCTAAAATCTCGCCTTTTTGGTTATTTAATTAGATTAATTATTTAATTTTTTTTTTTATAATTGGAGGTTTCCTGCAAAACAAGTTCGATAACAAAATACCAGTCTCTATTGCAGGATATAAAAATGAAACTGAGAATAAGAACGACTTCGAAATCCACTAAGATGAGGCAGCTCCATCTTCCGTCTCACTCCTTGCCAGCGAGGAATGCCCAGAAGGCGGAGCCGAACAATGAAGTATAAGATAGGTTTAGTCAATCAATTACATCCAGTGATTAGCATGGGATGGAGCAGGGAGCTACCAGTCTTCGTCTTTTGTGTCGGTCCGGTTTCAACATTCTATCCTCCGCTTTCTTTGTCTTCTATCCATTCCTTACAAGTCTCCTACCAAAAAGAAACTCACACCTAAAAAAAACGAAAAACAAGAAAAAAAAAAGGGTATTCTGTTCTTCTTAGTCAATAACTCTCTCCTCCTCTAATTATACAATACTGTTGGAAGGCCCGTTAATTAGTTAACAGCCAACAACAACAGAGGGAGCAACAGGTAGCAGGCCAACAAATAGTTTTTCCTATTAGGTTTCTTTATCTATTGTGGTTGTCCTATTGTTAGTGAAGTGCATCAAAGAACGCGTCAGCGGTCCGAAGAGTAGGTTCTCGAAGGTGATGTTTACAACGCAACAGAAAATGTTTCAAAATCTAATCTTGAGGCATGGGTGGCTTTTATTGTACTGTGTGCCCCGCATTGAGATGTAATTACTTTAGGGGGTTATTTTGCACCTAATTTGTAGTTCAGGGACGCAGAAATGAGTGTGTTAATGTATCGTAAATAACGACCAGAATCTATATTAATGTTAGAATCTACATTAAATTTCCAATAAGAAATACCCGTTATTGAAATGTAATGGAAATTAAGAGCTCTACTCTGTCAACAGATAGCTGATTAAGAAAATATTGAATACATTAAGAAAACACTAATAACAATAGTTCACATCTATATGGCTCTTAGTATAGCTCTTAATTTACATGACAACATTTCAATAGCGGGTGTTTCTTATTGCAAATTTAATGTAGATTCTAAAAATGTGGTTTTAATTAACGATACTTACTGTTACATTAACCAGAAATCCGGAAAACACAGTACTCCATAAAAAAAACCAATAGTTATGAAAATAGACAAAAGTGTGAATAGGTCTGCTGCATGTTGAGATAGGACGCTCATTTCTGCGTCCCTGAATTACAAATGAGGTGCAGAATAAACCCCTAAAATTATGACATCTCAATGCGGGACACCCTGTATAGTCGCCTTTCTGTTCAGAAATTTACATGCTCGTACCTCTTAGGAGTGTTAAGGCCCAGAAAAATATCGCTTGAATACCTCCAACTTAGGTGTAGCCGAGTATTACGCTATTAAATTTGTTTGACAACGGTATTTCATAAAAGTAATTAAACGATCACAGCTCAACTTCGGCGTAGTATTCTTTTTATTATACCTAGGCTCTTCAGCCATGTTTTAAAGAATCTTTCCTGCGCGATTAAGAAGATTTCAAAGAAGCCAAAGTTGGATAAGTGGTTATTGTAAGGTGTCAATCAAGGCTCATGACATTATATAAAATTCCTCATATCAAAATGCCAAAGAAAGATGAACATTCTCATAACCATGACATCCAACTCTTGGGGGGCTGACCGAAAAGCAACGCTGATACGGTACAGAATTTACATTCGCCCCACACTTGACTATTGATGCATAGTCTACGGCCCGGCATAACCACAGTCCGATCCGGATCTCAACGGGTGCATATCGATCAAGTCAAGCAAACAGCCTCTGTGACAAGGCAGGAGAGCTTCCACTTCATTTTAGCTGAGAACAAATTTTTCTTTCAAATTCCATAGGAATAAAAGCAGCCAAGCTTTACCCACGGTGCCTAAAACTATCCTTTCTCATACCAAATACTTTAAAAAAGACACTGAGCTACTAATTTTCTTGCTGAATTCAAACAACGAAACATTTAGCTACCAAAAGGACAGGGCGTATTTACTGATGGCTCAAGAATGGAGTAGGCTCCACCATTTATTAAGACTAGATTTACCAGACCTGGTACTGGTATAAATGTCAATAACAAAAAATATATTTGTTACTAATATCTCTAGGCGCACGGTAGTGCGCCAGGCCAAGTTCCGGCCTGAGCATACTGTGTGTATATTACAGGCGGCCTTAGAGCCGATTTTTACCCTCTCATAACTTTCAACCAGGAAAAGATTTTTTTATTTATTTATTTATTTATTTATTTATTTGAAATCTGTACAAATTATAAACAGTACAATAATCAAGTTTGATGATGCAGATATTATGAACAAGTTGAAAAAAATGGAAAAAGTAAAATAAAATAAAAACAATACAAAATGTGAAAGAAGCCAGCCATTGTTGGCACTTTCAAAGCTGTCCAAATAAATATTTTAATGATCCCTATGTGATCAGAAGAGTAAATTGTCTCGGGGCCACTGTCTCTTGAGCCGCCTGGGAGGATTGTCTGGATGGGATTGGGACGATAGGGATAGACCTTCCGGGTTAGGATGGTAGGACAATTTGGAGTGGAACATTTGGAAACGGGTTTTAGCAAGGTCAAGGACAAATGGAATGTTAAGGTCATTGTGAAGGGTTTTGTTTGAGACGTAGAAAGGGGCATTTACAATTTTACGGAGCACTTTTGACTGGAATGCCTGTATTCTGTTGGTGTTGGATGGTTTTGCAGACCCCCAGAGTTCAAGTCCGTATGTCCATATTGGTCGAATGATTGTTTTGTATATCGTTAGTTTGTTCTGTATTGATAATTTAGATGAGGGTTCAAGGAGTCGTCTAAGTAGTCCGTATCTTTTGTTCAGTTCTTGTCTTTTCAGTCTCGTGTGAGGGTTCCATGTCAGTCGGCTGTCAAGGTATAATCCTAGATATCGAACCTCGCTGGATACTGGTAGTGGAGTGTTTTTGAGATGTACAGAAGGGCATGATCTCCGGTTGAGAGTGAATGTAACCTGCTTACATTTTTCCGGGTTGATTTTTACTCTCCACATGTCACTCCAATGTTGTATGGCGGTAAGATGTTCCTGCAGGTGTTGGGATGCTACTGAGGGATCAGGGGAAGTTGACAGGATGGCAGTATCATCTGCGTAGGTTGTTAGTAGGGTTTGGGGGTGTGTGGGAATATCCGCAGTGTAAAGGAGGAAAAGGAGAGGACCAATAATACTCCCTTGAGGGACTCCAGCATTTATGGGGCAGGTCGGGGAAAGAGTTGTACCGTATTTGACTTGGAAGGATCTGTTTGACAGATAGGATTTGAGGATAAGGAAATAGGTGTGTGGAAGTATAAGCTTTACTTTGTAAAGTAATCCCGGGTGCCAAACCCGATCGAATGCTTGAGCAACGTCGAGAAAGGCACTCGTGCAAAAACTCTTACGTTCAAGCGAGGAGGAAATTGAGTCTACGACTCGTAAGCACTGTTGTATAGTGGAATGCTGGAAGCGGAAACCAAATTGATGGTTGGGAATTGTATTCGAGGATTCTATGATAGGGAGGATTCTTTTGTACAGGAGTTTTTCGAATATTTTGGACATTAATGGGAGAAGGCTGATGGGCCGATAGGAAGAGGGGCAATCTGGAGGTTTAAAGGGTTTGGGGATAACGACGACGACTGAGTGTTTCCAGGGATTCGGGAAATGGGTTGTTCTTAGGATTGAGTTATAGAGGTATGTAAGGAATATAATGGCCTTCTGGGGGAGGTTTTTGAGTATTGTGGAGGTGATAAGATCATAACCGGGAGATTTCCTAGGAAGGTGTTTGATGATGTATTTAACATCGGATGGATGGAAAGCTTTGGGAGGGAAGGACAAAGGTAAAGGAGAAAGGTAAAGGACAAAGGTAAACAGGTAATGTTCGATATCTGCATCATGGGAAGGGCTCATTTGAGGATTAGGGGAAAATACTGTGGTTAGGTGTGTGGAGAGGAGGAGCGCCTTTTCTTCATCACTTCTGGCCCAGGTCCCATCGTTGCGTTTGAGAGGGGAAGGGATTGAGTGGAACTTAAGGATTCTACGAGTGACTGTCCACAAAGAACAGTCTTGTGTAGAGAGGGATGAAAGGTATTCGTTAAAGGATTCTGAACGGAATTGGGATAGGGAAGATTTCAGTTGGCGTGTCAGTCTGTTGTATGCGTTTCTGTCCGAGGGATAACGGGATCTTTGCCATAAAGCCCTGGCTCGTCGCTTGGCTGCAAGGAGTTCTTGGATGTGGTTTGGGAGTTGCATTTTGGGTGGAGGAGGTAACCAGGAAAAGATAAAGTTATGAAATTTTACACAGGTATTATACTACTAGATGTGAGTAAAACTGGAAATTTTCATAATTCTACATCGAATAGTTTCTGAGATAAAAGCAATCGAAAATCGGGATTTATAGGACTCACTCACTGACTCATCAAAATTATTAGGTACTTCCCATGATGCTAGAGACTTGAAATTCTGCATGAAGATAAATATGAAGGCGTTATTAAAGGAAAAAATCGAAAAATCGCGAAAAGTTGTGTTTGACTCCCCTTCCGGGGCGGGGGCGTGCCAGTTTTGTACTTCCTTCGGAAACCCGTCATTCCGTCCGAAACCCATGATGTGGGGTATCAAATGAATTGTCTCGGTATGAAGAACCTATATTTGATGTTTTAAGAAACAATTAGACGCATATAGGCTTCGTAAAAATCTTATACCAGCTGTCTGTCTGTATGTTTGTTCCTCTTACAAATCCGTACCGTTTGACCGATTTTGACCAAACTTGGGACACAGATGGGTCTTGATACGGGGCGAATCATAGGCTAGGTTAAATTGTCTATCAGCTGTCTGTCTGTCTGTTTGTTCCTTATACAAATACACACCGTTTGACCGATTTTGACACAAATGTAGGTCTTTATCCGGGTAGTGTCATAGGCTAGTCAAAATCGTCTATCAGCTGTCTGTCTGCATGTTCGTTCCTTACACAAATTCACAACATTTGACCTATTTTGACCAAACTTGGCACGCAGGTAGGTCTTGATACGGGAGTGTCATATTACCTATGACGTTTTCTACTTTTTGTTCCATCGAAATGCCATCATTCCTTCTGAAACCCATCATGTGGGGTATCAAATGAATCGTCTTGGTAAGTAGAACCTATACTTCTTTCTTAAATGTACTAAATAAAGTCGTAGGGGTTCACGGCATAATATACTTTAAAGCAGATACTAAGTTTTTCAAAGTCGAGCCATCTAAATTACAAAGTTAAGGATCACAAACCCAAAATGTATCGTCTTTATTCTTATATTTTTCTTGAAGGCCTTCTGCACATTCCCTATTGTGATCTTTATCCTCGGGATAAGGTTCCTGTGTTTTACAGTGTAATAGTTTAGTTAAGAGAGCAATCAATTTGTCCTCTAGAGTAATGTCATCTGGAAGAGCTTCTAACTTTTCTAGTCTAGTGATTAGATGTATGTAGGTTGATTATTGGTATCAAATATCAAGCAGTAAGGAGAACCTTATGCAGAATCCAAAGACCCTGGTTTTATATGAAGTACAAAAGCCAGTAGGTATGCGGCAACTAAATTCTATTTAATACTTAGAAAAAAGTAATGAGATCCCCAAAAAAACATATATGTGAAATAGAGGCCAAGTTCCTGCCCCCACAAAGAAACACTCCCTTCCTCAAAAATATCCCCTCCTAAAACCCCCCCAAAACGCCTTACCATTCTACACTCCAAAAAAGTAGTATGAGTTGGTGTATTAATTCAACCAAAAATATTTGCCAATACAAGAGATGATACAAGAAAGAAATGTCCAAGTTCATTACTTGGAAGACCTCATAGTTACTTACTAAGAACAGTAAAGGCACTTCAACTGACCTTTAAAAACAACAATAAAAATACTTATATCCAGTTACTAAAATATCACTTTCCTCAACCAGGTATATTCTTAAACTTGGCAATGTTTAGTTTTTCTCTAAAGATAATTTCGGCACAAAAAAACATTGCCAAGTTTAAGAATATACCTGGTTGAGGAAAGTGATATTTTAGTAACTGGATATAAGTATTTTTATTGTTGTTTTTAAAGGTCAGTTGAAGTGTCTTTACTGTTCTTAGTAAGTAACTATGAGGTCTTCGAAGTAATAAACTTGGACATTTCTTTCTTGTATCATCTCTTGTATTGGAAAATATTTTTGGTTGAATTAATACACCAACTCATACTACTTTTTTGGAGTGTAGAATGGTAAGGCGTTTTGGGGGGGTTTTAGGAGGGGATATTTTTGAGGAAGGGAGTGTTTCTTTGTGGGGGCAGGAACTTGGCCTCTATTTCACATATATGTTCTTTTGGGGATATAAAGTAACATTAAGTTCATTACATGTATTCTCTACTTTTAGCTATGAAACTCATAACGATAAACTCATAAAGAAATTGCACGACCAGTCAAAATGACTGGTCGGGTGTATCTAGTGTTAATAATAAATTGGATACAAGTTCACATTATAATCCAACTCCAGCGCCATAAAGCGGAATTATCAAGCGGAATACTATTATATTCACAGACTCCCTGCCAGCACTAATATATATGAGTACTAATCGATTCTCTACACATTCACTGATTATAGAGATCATAGAAGGTGTGTTTAATCATCAATCTCAATTAGTAATGTTTGTTTGGATTCCTTGTCATTGCGGGACCGAGGGTAATGAAGCAGTTGATGAGCTGGCCTTGAAAGCGACATGTGAAGGGACAGATTATTGCAAAATACCTCAGAATGGCCTTGTAGGTAATGTAAAATATAAAATTCTAGAAAAATAGCAACGCTCATCGGATACTGTCCTCGGAGAGGCCGTGGAAGACATAAATTCAATCATCGAGAAAAGAAGAAAGAGGCTTGGGTCACTTTAGGATCGGACTTACAAGAATAACTCATTCATTCTTGATGACCCGAGACGGCCTACCACTTTGCATCCGAAACTTTTGAAATATAGGTTTTTCGGAAAATCTAACTTTTTCTCTTAGCCGAATCCCATCCGTTGCTTGTCTTCTTATATACAGTTATTGAGCGGTAATAGTAATAAATTTCATTTCTTGTCGATATAGTAACTAAATGGAAACCAAAGTCCTACCCCATGAAAGATAAAATATCTATGGGTTTAAGCTATAGCCTTGACTAGGAGGCGGTGTTCTATAAGAACTAGATCCCAGGACATGATGGTTGGAAGAGAAAAACCCGTCCTTGCCTTCCTCCGATCCGGGATCTCTTCCATTGTCATGATGGAGAACTTTCCCTGGGGATAGGGGGGGGGGGGTAAATATACCCAACAATACTAGGAATAACTCACATTTCTTCATTTTGTTTTACTTCTTTATTTTTTAATTCCTTTTGTACCGATTGTACTTCTTTGACTTATTGTTTCATAGACGTGCAACGTGGAGGTCACTTTTACACTTGATACCTTTTAGGAGTGCTTTGTCTCTCAAAAATATTTCCCCAGCTCTGATATATTCGGATAGAGTTTGAATGTTTTGGCAAACATGCATTATAATAAAATCTGATATCCCTACTCTTATATTTGGTAGACACATCTTGGTGGACGATCCAGATGTAAACGATATAAGTTCTTAAAAATGAAAAAGAATGACGTTTTTTTATTGTATAATTATATACACATGTATAGTCTCTTACAGATACTGTGGATGATTAGAAAAAAATCTTGAATATTATTGACAAATAGTTCATGTGAATCTTTCTCGCTTGCTGCAAGAAAGCAAGCCTAAATGGATCTAGAATAATAAATCCTTAAACTTGAATTATTTAAAATCAAATTACTATTATTTTTTCTAAATATTGGACTATCATAAATCCATTTACTAAGTAAGAGTGTTATTCAAAAGAATACATCAAAAGAACAGTGAATTAGTTTTTAAATCTTAATTTTTTTAAATAATTAATTCGACAGTGTAGGATTTGAAGGATGTCATATTGCTTTGAACAGGGGTGTCTTTCCAATTAGCCAGCGTGGCGAGATAACTCATTGAAAGAAGTGAGAGTTTCACATAGACACAGAAATGTCATATTTATCTGAAGACAATGTTATTTTCATATAAGGCCTAGAGTAGATACTACTAACAAGATTTAAATTTATTAAACGCTGGTTTGCTGTGGGTAATACAGAATAAATAGCTTTGTCATTAAGCCTTTATTACTATGACTGAGTAGGGATACAGAATAAATAGCTTTGTCATTAAGCCTTTATTACTATGACTGAGTTGGGATACAGAATGATGCTCATATACTATTGTTTGTAAAGGACTTAGAATATCTAAATAAGGCTGAGAGTCGTATTGAATCCTACGAACACCGTAATGAGGCTTAGGGTGGGTTTACACTTGATAGTTATTGCAGGATATTTATATCAGAGAGAAATTGCGACTAATGAAAACCATGTAAAATTTATGTCTGCAATAAATTCTATCATGTAGAATTTATTGCAGACATACATTTTACATGGGTTTTCATTAGTCGCAATTTCTCTCTGATATAAATATCCTGCAATAACTATCAAGTGTAAACCCACCCTAGGTTTACACGGGCGAGAAAACTTGCGACAGTACTTGCGCAAGATCTGTCCCGTCGTGTAAACACGTAGATGCAATTTTACCCGACACTTGAACGGAAGTCGTCCCGCGAGCTCTCGCGCGAGTCACTGCCAATAGTTGTTGCGGCAGAGAGCTCAAAATCCGTTTACATTGTGACACCGTTTGAAGCAATTTCAACTCGCAGAAACAGCTCTTTCCAAGCCAATTTTCAGTTTCTTTGCCGCCGAGAAGACGTCAAAGTCTGACTCGCAGGAACTGCGTCATCTTAGCGCGGTCCCTAGTGTCATTTGGAAAGCTTCAAATAGAAACAGTTATTATTTTGGTTAGACCTTTCGTGAAATACTTTTATGACCCCAGGTACGTGAGCGATGGCATGGTTACCTTTACCTGTAAAAATGACCCCGGCGTTCTCAATGTTCGCTCAAGGAAAACAACATTTTACTGATAAATGTAATCTAAAGAAATCGACTACAACCAATTAAAAAGTGAGTTAAACAACGACAAAAACCCGTTCAAAAGAACAAAACAAACATGTTTGAAGTTAGAAGCAGTTATTTCTCCGATTGACATCGCCAAATCAAAACTTATTCAGAACCTTCTTTTGTAGAAAATTTAGTAAGCTTTCGAATGTTAACCTTCTGCTTACCACGATTTCCCAACCGTTTTCGAGATATTAAGGAAAATATACGAAGCTCCCAAAACTTTTTATATCTGTTAATAAAATATTTTATTCTTATCCTTCTTTTACTTCGAACGTAATCAAAATTTAAACATTTTAGTTTGGATGAATTTCGAACATACAGAAAATATTTCAACTGAATCCCATGATCCTAAGTACCCTAACCAAAAACATTATTCAACAACTATTTTTTTAATTTTCTCGGAAACAGATATCGCCTTAAAAATGGTTTAAAAAATGGACGATCTAGACCTTTCAAATTAGACAAAAGATTTTCTTACCAAAATTTATCTAAATTGGACCATTTCTGAGGTTGTGAGAGCGCGACATAACACACACACACACACACATATATATATATATATATATATATATATATATATATATATATATATATATAGGTTCTGAAACGTATAATTTTCTAGTCATCACTTTCGGATAGCCTGATGGGCAATCCCTATGCAGGGAGGAAGGAACCGCGCTGAAATGCTGCCGTGTTTGTAATAATAGTAGATTTACTATACATTGTTGCACCTAAAATCCAAAAACAGGATACCATTATGAGAGAATCGATATCAGCTAGTGAGCGCTTAAAGGTTACTCTTCGCTTTCTCGCCTCTGGTAAGTAATACATATCTAAACCCCTTCCTTTATTTAATAAAAGTAACATAAGCATTAATAAACTAAAAAAAAAAAATGCTGTCTAATAAACCATAAGAATAAAGTCTAATATGAAGGACAAAAATACTCGAAAACCCAATTCCTTCCATGGTAATAGTGAAAAACCCAACCACTCGATACGCCAACTTGCACAAAAGTGTCGGAAAATATCTGCCACTGTTGATCGGGCGACAGTGCGAGCGCGAGAAATTCCTAGAGCTGAGTTTCATGTTTAGACGAGCAAGTTCAAGTGTCAGACAGTCCCACACCAAGCTCTCGACATCAGTTGCGCGAATAGTTGCGACACTGCTCTCCAGGCCGTTTACACTTGCAATCTTGACTGTCGGACAGAAAACTCGCGCAATTTCTCGCCCGTGTAAACCTGCCTTATAGCCCTTTAGGGATGAATGGGGATATTGAATCCTATAAGACTTTTCAGTAGGCCTAGGCTTGCCTCTCGAGGTTACCTCCAAGCCCTTTAGGGATGAATGGGAATATTGAATCCTATAAGACCTTTCAGAAGGCCTAGGCTTGCCTCTCGAGGTTACCTACCCTCCCGAGGGCTGAGAGGTGTATTGAATTTTAGGATTCCTGTAATAGGACCAAACGCATCGCGGCCGAGGCTCCATCCAAGATCTATAGGACCGATTGGAAATTTGTAATCCTATAAAGCCCAAATCGAGACCTATGCTTGCCACCCGAGGTTATCTACAAGCCCATTAGGGCTAAATAGGCGCCTTCAATCATAGGAACCCCGCCAGTAGGCGACCGATAAGAAGTAAATGGGAGAGGTAGAGTCCGATAGTAGGTTATAGCGTCCCCGAGAATTAGGCTCGGCAGACACTCCGTCCTTGCTGCAACTGTGACAAGGACCTCCCGTCACTCAGGACACCCTTCGTCCTTCCCCTCCCTGTCCGATTTGTCTTCTTTACTCAAGGATTACTCTCCCTGCTCTATTATTGACATTTATCCGCAAAATAGAGGAAACAAGAAAAAAATTATAAAAAATAGATTCTATTTTTCCTATCTATTATGATTCACCTTCAGGTCAAGTGTATTTATTTCGTAAAGGAAGTTAGCTCCGGAAAAAAAATTAAATCTATAAAAATATCAATGAATACATAACAACCAAATTTACAATTGACACGCCTTTTTTCTTGACTAGTTTCGATAATAGTGAATAAAACTAGTTTTCAAAAATAATCTTCGCTTCGGGTACTAAGAAAGGATGGATTAATTCCAAACATTTTCTAGATGTTTGATATTCATAAAAACTAAGATATTTATATTTTGGTTCCGCTTAGAGTTATGGATCTTCTAGAAAAAAACATTTTATTAGCAGACATTAGGTTTTTTTTAAAGTTTTCGTGTATATTCGGGGTAAATATTCAATAAATATTTTAAAGCTTATTAATTAAAAGAAGATCATTGACCGTTGGTAATGCGAAGGCAGAAATTGTCAGGGCTCGCTCGTTTTTTAATAAAACTACTTTTTATATGTGAAAATGGGTTTTATTGTTTGCCAACGTTTCGGCTTTAAATTCAAGCCTTCAACAGGGCTCTAAAACAAGTATGACAGAGTTAATACTTATTTATAAATATACAAAAAGATTCAAAAAACATTGTACAGTAAGTAGGTGCTCTAGCATACATCTAGGTCTTAAACCAGTATTGATCTAGCTCTAATTTAAGCTCTAGCTATAACACAAAAGACAAAAGTCTTTCTGTTTTTTGAATCTTTGTGTATATTTATAAATTAGTACTTACTCTGTCCAACTTGTTTTACAGCCCTGATGATGGCTTGAATTTCAAGCCGAAACGTCGGCAAGCAATAAAGCCCATTTTCACTTATAAGGCTTATTAAAGTTTCTACATAAAGACATTATCGATGAGACGATCTCAGGTCTCAACTGCTTCATCGTGGAACTTGTTCGTTTATTTGCTTTGAACGTTTGTATTTCTCGGTGTTTTTTTTTTTTTTTTTTAAATTATAGGTGTTCCTACTGCCAAGGTCATTAGCAACAAGCTATTGCATGTTGTTTTCATAATTAATTCTAGCAGAATTTTCTAGTATTTTAATGTTGCATAGAATACCAGAGTATGAAGTAAAAAGATACTTTCAGGTAGCCCAAATCGATTCGGTGAGGACAGAAGTCCGTGGTCTTAAAGGAAGAGTACAGCTAGGCCACTTGTTTTTCTTTGCACGTCCAGTCTGTAAACACTGGAGTGTTACCCCCCAGGCGTAGGTATGTTACTGGACCACTGTTAGGTCCACTTTTACTAGTATTTTTGTTTCTAATTTGGTAATGCATGAAAAAATGGTATTTAAAATGCGAGAATGAATGGTCGTAAGATAATCATCCACATGAAACGGAATTGTAATTCTAATATCAAATACAAAATAATAAATCTGAAAAAAAATATCCTTGTCACATTCAACAAAAATTGTATTACCCATGAAATATGATTTTTTCTTCGTATTGGGAAACCCAGGACTGTAAGAGAGAATGGGAGGCCTTGGGTGAAGAAGGAAAATTGAGGCTGTTTTGGTGTTTTCCGAAGGCCTGCCGGCCAAGGGAAGGACACAGATTGTTACTCATTCCCAGTAAAATTGGATCCGTAATATTTAATATAATATATAAAGTTGCGCAAATTGTGCTATAATAGGTTATTAACGCTCGATCTGGCTCCTTCCAACTTTGTAAAGTTTAGTGGGGCAACCCAAATTGATACCTGATGTCTGTTCTGAACTATGTGATCTTATTTAATTTATTTTTTGAGGTTTTTATGACACATTTTTACCGATTAAATAAAAATTACGGCGATGGGAAAGGGGAGGAGGGTGCAGTCCCCCTTTAATACGCCCATGCTTTCTTGGTGTTTGCAGACTTCGAAGAAGCATTAAAATACACGGAAACTTGATTAAGTTATTCAATGGAGCCGAGCGGCTTTTGTTTTTCACCAGAAGTACCGGTGCTTCTGGCGAAACACAGTCATTGTGACACAATTCAAAATTGAAATTAATGCCAAAATTTATCGAATTCGTAACAGTTTGACTAGAATACTGATATTCATTCAACATTCAGAGAAGATTTTTTTCCAGTTATTGTTAAGAATAATTTTCGTTATACATTATTTAAAAATAAACAAAAAATAAATTGGTAGAATTAAAACATTACCCTTTGGATAGAACCTTCCAAATTTTATATTCAATTTTATTGCAATGTTTTGAACTTCATTGCCGTTCTTTAAGCACAATACTGTAATTTCGCCAATTCTAAGTAATATAAATTATGGATTATCATAAAATTTTGTATCAAACAAGATAATATAAATACCTAGTTATACTTTCAAGCAATTATAAGTAGGTACATATACCTAGGAGTCTGATATGAGCAGTATAAAATCAAATTTAAATTCTTTACAACATGGGCCATGCTGTATTAAAAATAAGGCCCACCTGCATCTATAAATTACAGAGTATTTCTATCAGAGTAAATAATGATCATGCGTTATACTAATTCAAGATGTATTATACCCATTTTAATTTAAATTACTTAAATATAATTATCAGGGGGGCGAGGTTAGCTCAGTGGTAGAGCACTGGACTAATAAGTTTCTTGATCTAGTGTCTTCGTTCGTGGGTTGAATTCAGCCTCCCTGGCCGTCCCTAGGCCAACCCATTGTTTAATAAAATCATCAATGGGTACCTTGGGTGCTAAAGACTCCGGCAGTCGAAGCAGCCAAGGGGAAAATCAGGCGGCTGGAGCATAGTACTGACCACACTATCTCCCTAGTGGTGCCGTATCGTCACGAATCAGATACCTCTATAGTATCTGCCCCCCAGGGCCCTCGTGGCCTGTTAAGGGACTTATTATTTGTTTTTTTAAAATAATTATCTATTATGCGATAACTTTAGCTAAAACATGTCTACAGGTGAAAGGTTATAATAATTATTGAAAAGAGAGGTATAATAATTTTTTGTATTCTAAATTATAAGTATAAGGTACAATAAGATCAAATGTTTAGGCTTATTATCAAATATTAATACAACAATGTTTCATGACACCTTTATAAGTATAGTTATAAAAATACTAATTTAGGTATCTAATAAATAATACTTTTGATATAATTCATGCGTATAAGATTCAATGTTTAATTTCGTAATTATAATTAAATTTGCAATTGAATTCTTAATCATTCAATAGAAAAACCTAGGTATTTCGTATTAAAGAATAATTCCAACTACAGTATTTAAAAACATTCTTATTCGAATAAGTTCTGGTGTTTCACGGCTTGAAGAGTGAACAAATTAAATCTTAACACGTTAGATTAGTACAGATGCTAGGCTCTTAATTTCATGAAATTAACCATGTAAATTGACGAGAAATCACAATTTATTTACTTATAAAGAAATGAAAAAAAAAAAAAATATATATATTGTGTAGTTCCTTCTGTTCACCTACGATGAACTGACACTAAATATGCGACAAGAGGATGATGGCCAACGGCCATAGCCACGTTGAATACACCGGTTCCCGTAGATCACCGAAGTTAAGCAACGTCGGGCGAGGCCAATACCTGAATGGGTGACCGGCCACGTGCTGTTGGCATTATAAAAGGGTGGCAACCTGTAGACAGCCCGGCGCTAATGGCCAAGTTGTAGATACGCCGTAAAAAAAAAAAAAAAAAAAGAAAATGTCTTTTGGACATATTCTTCATCGCTTCAGATTGGGTATCGTCCAACCAAACGACCAACAACTTCTTTTTACTCGACTAGCACCATTTGAATCTAGCTCAAATCTCGCTTGCAAGAGCTAACATCCTATTTTGTTTCTCTTCCACACAGCACCATGTGTTTACTTCCGACTAAAAACATATGTGAGCAGTTGAATCGGGCTTTGCTATGGTCTATTGACAGTCCGGTTGTATTTATTTCAGCTCGTGATGAAATAGATTGAGCCCAATATTTGAAAAAAAAACGAGCAATGGACTATTGAGCTAGGTACGAAGACGACACATCTATAGCATCCGGGTCACAACGCGCGCTTATTGTTAGAGTGGGAGCACGGGTGATGTTACGACGAAATATTGATGCGTGTTAATGGTGAACATTACAAATTAGATTCATGCTCGGCTTATTTTAAATTGAGGTGTTTAGTCGGGTATATGTTCATGGTCTCAGTTTATCACATGAGCTGTTTCATATCGGGACTTATATTTTCTCCTGTGGTCAGGCGTACGCTGCCCTATTTAGTCACTAGCTTGAATGAGGTTAAACTTATCAATTTTGATCCGCGCCAGGTTAAAGTTCTGGACAATTGAATCACGGAATATAATTGGTTGTATTCCTTATACCGACCTGACCTGACGACCATTTCGATCAATAAGACCCAACGTCAAAAAGTAAAGGCCCGGGCTTGGGCTTGGGGGGAATGTACCCAGTGAACCTCCTACGAATGCCCAATCACTTTTTCTTAAAAAAAAAGCTCTAATGCAATTTTCGGTCAGAAGATCTCAGCCGAAGAAAATTGTATATAAAATTTTGAGTATGTAGGTTTCGTTCCCATGAACAGCAGAGATACCTTCAATATTTTATTAATTATTGTTGTTTTTTATTTCTCTTAGTAGTATGAGATTGTCAAAAATAATTGGTGACTAACTGTTAAAAATTTTTTTTATTATCTAGTGTTTGCCATGCTTCTCTTAACAACGCAATTTGCTTTTCTGGGCTTTGAGCAATTTTGGCTTGTATAATTTCGGTTTTCTCTGATGTTGGTGTTTCATTTTATTTAACAGTAAAATTAGTTCATTAGTATAACTTTTTCACAAAAATAGCAAGGCGTTTCAAATAAAAATAATAATAATTCCCATTTCAAGCATTCCAATAACTCTGGGAATAAGTATTACATGGAAACCCGAAATTCAGTTTTCTCTTGAGGCTAGTCGAATGTCCTTGTGCCTCCTGTGTTCACCTACTGTTTATTTCTTGAGTGGTTTCCTCATATTAGGTAACTCCAAGAATCTTGATTCCGTATTCTGTTACTGCCCTGTAGGTGTGAACACACGCACATCCACACAGGGTTAAAGGGGGGGGGGAGGAAGGCACAGCCATTTTGTGTGGGCCAACCATTAGAGTGAGGAAGACTATCTTTTGTAAAGAAAGCTGAGCGGCAACTCCTCTATTTCTCTGGGCTGGAGCTGGAGTTTTTTCCACGGAGTCTTCGCTGTGGGAAAGGGTGCTGCTAGTGCTCTTCCTATCCGTCCTGTACTCTCTCTTTCTTCATGAGTACAGAAGAAAATGAAAAATTTCAACAAAGAAAATATTTTTGAAAAACTAGTAATTCAATCGTAAAAAAGACACTGGAAAGAAGTCCGACTCGCAGGAACTGGCTTGCCTTAGGGCGTTGCCGAAGAATATCTTTGGTGGGATTTGGAAAGTTTAAAACAAAATAAATATTTATATCTCGCTTTCAGACATCCACGCTAGTCCATATTACTTTTAAACAAGGAGGGGTGAAATCTACAAGAAATGTAAAATATTTGACGGTAAAATGGCCCAAATGCACATGAAAGTATAGTATCGATACTAGGCAAAAGGAAACAAGTTAAAGCCAAAATTTTTCCCATTATTGGTGTCTTATTATGTAAACAAACTCGTTTTAGCACATAAAGCATTTCAAGCCCCAGGAACACCTCGGAAAATTCAACAACTTTTTTCTCAGACTAAGGTGGTCTTATGATCTCGAGCGAGCATCTTCCATACAGCCGTACTTGATGAACCGAAATTAAGAGTCTATTTTTTTCAAGTTACCTCGAGGACGGTCAATGAAAGTGGTTTCATTCAATGCCCCGTCTGAATACAAAGAAAAAATAAAAATAAAAAAAATCTCGAAACCGTAAATGTAGAGATCTTTTCGCTGATATTTTACCGAAAATACCTTGTTCCGGTGTGCGAGTTGTTCCGGTCAGTCAACTATATATATATATATATATATATATATATATATATATATATATATATATATATATATATATAATAACATCAAACATATATATATATATATAAATTATGTACAAAGAACTTTGATGACAAATTTTATATTAAAGAAAATGTAATAATTGACCAACTCGATTACTGGGGTCCAATCTTTTTCCTCCTATGTTTCACGTAGAGAGCAATCTATGATTCCCGACACAGACTCCTGTCAATCGAAAGACAACACTTCCCCGCCTCAGACCCACAAGCAGAAATCATGTTTTTTCTCTACAAGTCCCTAGTAAGGAGAAGCTCAAACAAATTGATTGCATTCTATTTCACGCTGCTGGAATTTAAGCATTTCTCCGCCTGAAAGGGAACGCTAGACAATGGAGACTATTGCTTTATGCAGTAGGACTGCATCAGATCAAAGGCCTCCGATACTTTTTTGTCGGTATGAAAAGATTCCGAGGCCAACACGGCTTCCTCATGGCACCAATATCTGTGTCAAGTACGGATAACGGCTGGACCTTCCCAAGCAAGGATTCGCTATTGGACAAGATGAAAATATTGAGGAA
Source organism: Gonocerus acuteangulatus (assembly GCA_946811695.1). Lineage (NCBI taxonomy): Eukaryota > Metazoa > Arthropoda > Insecta > Hemiptera > Coreidae > Gonocerus > Gonocerus acuteangulatus. Next base: position 52,369,911 of record OX328123.1, on the reverse strand, counting down.
CAAAATCTCAAAAATGTTGAATGAGAAAACAGCCTGTAACTGCGTTAAAAAAATAAAAAGAAGAAAAGTCATTCAGGACAATATATACTTCTGCTTGTCCGTTATATGTAATAGCACCTGAGAATTAATTAATGTGAAATGTGAAAAACACATTTTTCATTTTCAATCTATACTGATTGCTGTTGGACTGATGTAAGTTTAACGAAAATTTAAGAAAAATAGTTAACAATTACAGAAAATCTAACTGACAAATGTGCATTAAGTCTAATTAATATATATTATAACATTTAAATAGAGTCATCTATAAGGTACCGAACCATTTTTCACATTCGATACTTTGCATTTGTATTGACGATATATTTATAAGCTGAAAAAGCGTTAGACAAGTAATTCAAAGAAGTTATTTCTAACCCCAAAAAAAAAACATAAATGTGAAATAGAGGCCAAGTTCCTCCCCCACAAAGAAACACTCCCTTCCCCAAAAATCGAGAAATATCTCCTCCTAAAACCCCCAAAAAACGCCTTACCATCCTACACTCCAAAAAAAGTAGTATGAGTTGGTGTATTAGGTGTACCATATTTTCAACCAAAAATATTTGCCAATACAAGAGATGATACAAGAAAGAAATGTCCAAGTTCATTACTTGGAAGACCTCGTAATTACTTACTAAGAAGAGTAAAGACACTTCAACTGACCTTTAAAAACAACGATAAAAATACTTATATCCATTTACTAAAATATCACATTCCACAACCAGGTATATTCTTAAACTTGGCAATGTTTAGTTTTCTCTCTAAATATAATTTCAGCACAAAAAAAACATTGCCAAGTTTAAGAATATACCTGGTTGAGGAAAGTGATATTTTAGTAACTGGATATAAGTATTTTTATTGTTGTTTTTAAAGGTCAGTTGAAGTGTCTTTACTGTTCTTAGTAAGTAATTACGAGGTCTTCTAAGTAATGAACTTGGACATTTCTTTCTTGTATCATCCCTTGTATTGGCAAATATTTTTGGTTGAAAATATGGTACACCTAATACACCAACTCATGCTACTTTTTTTGGAGTGTAGGATGGTAAGGCGTTTTTTGGGGGCTTTAGGAGGAGATATTTCTCGATTTTTGGGGAAGGGAGTGTTTCTTTGTGGGGGAGGAACTTGGCCTCTATTTCACATTTATGTTTTTTTTGGGATCTAATTACTTTTTATTAAATAAAATTTAGTTGCCACATACCTACTGGCTTTTTTACTTCATATAAAACCAGGGACTTTGGATTCTGCATAAAGTTCTCCTTAAAGCTTGATATTTGATACCAATAATCAACCTACATACATCTAATCACTAGACTAGAAAAGTTAGAAGCTTTTCCAGATGACAGTACTCTAGAGGTCAAATTGATTGCTCGCCTAACTAAACTATTACACTGTAAAACACAGGAACCTCATCCCGAGGATAAAGGTCACCACGAGGAAAGTGTAGAAGGCCTTCAAGAAAAAGAAAAGAACAAAGACGATACATTTTGGGTTTGTGATCCTAAACTTTGTAATTTAGATGACTTTGAAAATTTTAGTATCTGCTTTCAAGTATATTATGCAGTTAACCCTTACGACTTTATTTACTACATTTAAGAAAGAAGTCACACGTGTTGTTGGTAAGATGCATCGAAATATTTCTTAATACATAAAATTTAGGTTCTCCTTACCAAGAGGTTCATTTGATACCCCACATGATGGGTTTCAGAAGGAATGAAGGCTTTCCGATGGAACAAAAAGTACAAAACGTCATAGGTAATATGACTCTCCCGTATCAAGACCTACCTGCGTGCCAAGTTTGGTCAAAATAGGCCAAACTGTGTGAATTTGTGTAAGGAGCGAACATGCAGACAGACAGCTGAAAGACCTTTTTTACCTATCCTAGTGCATTCCCCGGACCAAGATCTACCTGTGTGCCAAGTTTGGTCAAAATCGGTCAAACGGTGTGAATTTGTGTAAGGAACAAACATGGAGACAGACAGCTGATAGACGATTTTGGCCTAGCCTATGACACTACCCGGATAAAGACCTACCTGTGTACCATGTTTGGTCAAAATCGGTGAAATCGTGTGGATTTGTATAAGGAATAAACAGTTAGGCAAACAATTGATAGATGATATTGAACTAGCCTATGATTCACCCCGTATCAAGACCCATCTGTGTCCCAAGTTTGGTCAAAATCGATCAAACGGTTCGGATTTATATAAGGAACAAACATACAGACAGACAGCTGGTGTACGATTTTTACCAAGCCTATATGCGCCTAAATGTTTCTTAAAACATCAAATATAGGTTCTTCATACCGAGACGATTCATTTGATACCCCACATCATGTGTTTCGGACGAAATGATGGGTTTACGAAGGAAGTACAAAACTGGCACGCCCCCGCCCCGGAAGCAGCGTCAAACACAACTTTTCAGGATTTTTCGATTTTTTCCTTTAATAACACCTTAAAATCTATCATCCTGCAAAATTTCAAGTCTAGCATTATGGGAAGTGCCTAATAATTTTGATGAGTCAGTGAGTGAGTGAGTCCTATAAATCCCGATTTTCGATCGCTTATATCTCAGAAACTATTCGATGTAGAATTATGAAAATTTCCAGTTTTACTCACATCTAGTAGTATAATACCTGTGTAAAATTTCATAACTTTATCTTTACCTGGTTGAAAGTTATGAGAGGGTAAAAATCGGCTCTAAGACCTCCTGTAATATACACACAGTATGCTTAGGCCGGAACTTGGCCTGGCGCACTACCGTGCGCCTAGATATTCTCTAGGCCCATATATTTATCAACAAGAAAGTAACCAATGTTATTGTTTTCCAGTTAAATTTAATTATTTATTTATTTGTCAAATATATATTTACCTAATTTTGTCTATTCGTGATTTAAGTTCTTATTTTACTTTCTAATTTTGATGTATTATTTCGTTTAAAGGGGTAACTTTTTTTATGAACCGCCAGTTTGTAAATTGCCAATGTTGCGCTGCACAAATGAAATTAGTAATAATCTCGTTATGAAGAAATATTAGTTCTTTCTATTTCATTGTAAGAAAAACAGAAATTATTCTTACTGGAAAGTGATGACTACAAATATTTCACACAGTTTAATCTCTATCTATCATTAGGAAGCGATTTGTTCATAAAAAGAATCTCAATTATATATTGTAATAAAGAATTATTCAGAAATGTCTTCCTGTTTAAAATCTAACAAATTTATTTTTATTTTTTAGGACATTTGAATAGTTTCTTTGTAATTCCTTCATAGTAAATAAATCTTAACTGCATTAATGATACCGTGGAGAATCCCCTCTTCCTGCTGCGAATGATTGCAGGAAAATCACGCTTACTGCAGTAAAGAATGAGCGAGCAGCTGTCTATTTTTCGTTAATAGATTATTACTGCTGTAGCATTTTCTGCTTCCGGTGAAACTGATTTTAATTTAATGCCGTTTATATTTAATGTTATTTTATTTTTAAGCTTTTACTTTTTAAATTGGTCGGAACGATGAAAATTGATGGGATTAATTCGAATCATAATGTACTTCCTTCAAGTGAGCATTAGAATAAACTGTTTATGTATGTTGACTTATAATACCATCTATTACCAAATATGTAAATGTTAACAAATTATTTAAGCTTGAGCTGAAAATTTTATGATTTACATAACGAAAAATCAATTTAGATTTCCGCTTCCACATTGCAAAAAGATAGACTAGAAAATACAGGGAATTCTCATCGGGTGATGGAATTGAATCATTTAGGACTTCATCATTTTAACCGACTAACTAGGATTGTAGTAAAGACAAAAAAATACCGGGGAAAACATTTTATTAATTTAATTAATAACTTAGATACCTGCAAATATTTTTTAAAATTTTTGCTATGTAAATAAAATAGAACAATGAATTATTTTATTATAGTTGATCACAGACTAAATGGAGCACTTAAAATTTGCATAGCTATGTCACAGGAGGAAATAGACATTACAGAATAATCCAGGTGACACCAGTCTACTGTATTTTTGTCAAATACCGCTCACTCACTGACCTATCATCGCCCAGACCAAACCACTTGACAGAAAATGTATGGAGACTCCTTTTAGCATGTGAACACTCGCTAAGAAAGGTTTTTTTGATATTCAAATTTTTAGGTATTTTTAGAGGAAGTTTGAATTTTAGCGCGGTTACTCCCTATCTCCATAGGGAGAACCCGCTTATGAGGTTGACCTCATGACGCAATCCGGAAGTGCCGACTATAAACTTTCACGTTTCAGACCCTATAGATCACGAAAATATAGGTGGCTAAAATGTTTATATATATATATATATATATATATATATATATATATATATATATATTTATATATATGCTTGTCTGTTCGCGCTCCTGACGGCTCAAAAATGCTCCGATTTTAATAAAATTTGGCACAAAAATCTGTCTTCTAATTTGAAAGATCAAGTTCGTTAAGCAGCAGAATCCGGGGCGAAATTCGCGCAAAAAAAATCGTAACGTTTACGTTTTCGAGTTTATATGCTTGCAGGTACTTGTTTTATAGGTTTGTTAACATAAGAAAACGAATGAAACCATTTTTAAGGTGATATCTGTAACCGTTTCTGAGAAAAGTGGAATAAATGTTTTTATAAGTCATTATTTTTTTGTGGGTACCTAGAATCGCGGGATTCAATTGAAATATTTTCTACATCTTGGAAATTCATCCCAACTAAGATGTTTAAATTTTGGTTACATTTGGAGTTAAGGAAGTATGCGAAAAAAATATTTTATTAATAGACATGAAAAGTTTTCGGATCTTCATACATTTTTCGTAAATATCTCGATAACGGCTGGGAAATCGTGGTAAGTGGAAAGTGACCATTCGAATGCTTACTAAATTCTCTACAAAAAATATTCTGAAGCAATATTCGATAGGGCAACGTCAATCAGAGATATAAGCGCTTAAAACGTAAAAAGTGTAAAAAAGTCTATTGAAACGGTTTTTCTCATTGTTTATCTCACTTTTTAATTGGTTGTTTTTTGTTTTAAATTGCATTTATCAGTAAAATTAGTATTGTAGTAAAATAAGCTAAGAAACGGTGAAAGGTAATGATAATATGTATGGATGGCGTATACATAGTTTGTTTTGAATTCCCCTGTCTATATAACCTTCCTCATAGCCTCCAACTGAAGTTATAGTTATTTTTTATTTTATAGAAAGATTTAACCCACGACAGAATGGAATTTTATTCGCCATGAAGCACATATTTACAGTTGATTATAACAGTAAAATGAATTTGGTAGTAAACCAAGATACTTTAAATGACAACGAATTTTTTGTTGTTTAGAATAGAACCTTCTCAGCAGTAGTCGAAGAGTAAGTACGTTTTCAGTACGTAATTGTATTGAGAGTTTAAGAATTATCCGCTGGTGTGTAAGTTTGCTACTGTCAGTTTCCTGTGGTTTGTGATGCTAATCTATTCCATTTCTTCGAAATGTACGAAGATGACGCAGTTCCTGCGAGTCGGACTTTTTTACACATAGCTGTTATTTTATGTTGATAATCTTTTCGCTAAGCTCTATAACTTCACTGTTATCTTCTTCCTTAGTTTTCGGTCCTTTGATATAAGCGAATGTACTTTCTGTACTATTTTAGCGCGGTTCCTCCCTCCCTTCATAGGGAGGCACCCCGCTTATAAGGTTGATCTCATGAAACAATCCGGAAGTGCCGACTAGAAAATTTTGCGTTTCAGAACCCATAGAGACCGAAAATGACGGTGGCTCAAATTTGTATATATATATATATATATATGTATATATATAAATATATATATATATATATATAAATATATATATATATATATATATATATATATATATATATATATATATATTTGTCTGTTCGCTCATTTCTGGCTTCCCTAATGGTGCGATTTTGATGAAATTTGGTACAAAAATCCGTCGTCCAATTTGAAAGGTCAAGTTCGTTAAGCAGCAAAATCCGCCCACTGGAAGATGGCGTTTGGGGCGAAATTCGCGCAAAAAAAATCGTAACGCTTACGTTTTTGAGTTCATATGCTTGTAAGTACTCGTTTTATAGGCTTCTTGGCATAGGAAAACGAATGAAACCATTTTCAAGGCGATAGCTTTAACCGTTTTCGAGAAAATTGGAAAAATAGTTTTTGAATACCGTTTTTGGTTTGGGACTTAGGATCATGAGATTCAGTTGAAACATTTTCTGCATGTTCTACATTCATTAAAACTAATATTTTGACATTTTGGTTACGTTTGGTGTTAAGGAAGGGTTAGAATAAAATATTTTATTAACAGACATAAAAAGTTTTGGTAACTTTGTATACTTTCCTTAATATCTAGAAAAAGGTTGAGAATCTTGGTAAACGGAAGAATACCATTAAAAAGCGAAAAAAAAAGGTTCTTAAGGTTCTTATGAAAGTTTCGATTAGGCGATGTCAATCGGAGAAATAAGTGCTTAAAACTTTAAAGTAATTGATTTCGCTTATTCGAACTGTTCTTTTTGTCTGTTTTTATTCCTTGTTATTTTTTAATTGCTTATAGTTGGATAATGCATTTGATAATAAATCAGGTTAAGAAAAATAAGAAAAACAATTTAATGTTAGAGAGATTGTAAATAGCTACTTTAAGAGTAAATGTAACTTCTTTTAAAAGTTCAAGACAATAGGTTTTGGCCAATGGGCCTTTTTCCCTATCGGTCTTTCAAGACATGTAATCAAGAACAAAATAATTATAAAAAATACTGGATGTATTGTGTAATTTTCGAATAAAGATATATATGTATATAAAATGTTAGAGATATGGATTTCCAAGATATAGCTTTTCAACTGCCTAGCGGGGTCCTTCCTAGGGAGGGTTGGCCGACCTATCCAGGTAAGATCGTAAATCAAGACCTTTCTAGAAATGTGGACCCAAAATAATAACAGCTTCCATTTTAATCATTCTAAATGAGTCTAGGGATAAGAATGGAACCGCGCTAAGATGCTGCAGTTCCTGCGAGTCGGTCTTTTTTAATAAATACCATGAATATGTTTTTGTATCATACTAAGGAAATGAGTGGGTTTGTATATTTCATCAGCCTTAGGCAATGATTTATGTGCTTTAGAGTCCATAGTATTTATATTGGAAGATGTTTAAGAAAGGGTGTTACTTTGGAGTCCGTATTCTTTTTTTTTTAACTATAAACATACAAAATAATTAAATTTCAAATGGTTGTCGTCCCCATAATTAGGACTGCTAATTTCAACTTGCTACTGAAGATATCTGAAAATCGGCGATTTTTTTCATTTCATGGAGGAAAACTTTGGACTATAGTTGAAGAAAAATCCCGCTCTATCGTCTACTCTTGGCGAACACCGCAACGTTTTTCGCACGCTATGCCCACAAGACGCAAGATCTGTGTAAAACATTTTCCTCCTTCGCATCATAAAAGGAAAAGTATATTCTTCTTACCCTCCCTCCCCTTCTTTCTGAAAAGGCGAGAAATATCCACAATGACGGAAGAGAAAGTCTGCGTCCGTCCAACCGGAACGAATTCTTATAATATCATAATCAGTTTTTGAAGGATACTGGGTCCTGGGAGTGCCGATATCGTCACTTAGCCCGGTCCTTAGGCCGACAATAGACCATGGAGAATAGGACCTCCAGTAATTGGACCAATTAATCCTTAATTTGTATGTTATTTAAAAAGGAGGAGAGCCGCTTTCTTCGCAAAATGTTAGCCCATTTAGGGCAATCTTCTCTTGGAAAATTCCTGCTCTTTGAAACTCGCCGCAGTTTCCATTTCGTTCTAATTCCTCGTAAGTTTGTGCTTGATGTTGATCATTTGTATGCATTTTGTGTCTGGTCTAGCCTTGAAAGCCCTGATGTTCTAGTGCAGGTTTTCCTAACCTTTGGAGTTCCTGGTTGGGGGTACACGAAAATAATTAGTAATGGCGAATCAATAATATGAAATCATAATAATGAGTGATCGTTGAATGTTGAGATTTATGTGTTTTTTTTTTTTTTTTGTTTTTTTTATCGCCGACATCCAGGGTGCAGCGAGGAATTTTCCTAAAGAGCCTAATGGGGAGACCCCTCGAAGATATTGTTGGGGTTTAGTCATGTGGTATCTTAACACATTGGGGCCCAGAGTCGTGGCATATGCGTCACAGAGATGTGTTCTGCGGGCCCAGCGTCGTGGCCTATGCGTCAGCAGATAGCTTGGCTTTCTTTCGATCCCGTACTCCGGGCCTTGTTCTATACGCTTCGTATTTGATTTGGGACCTCATGACGTATTCCCGGTTAGGTTTGCGGGTCTAGTATCGTATGATACAGAATCCGCCCGAAAATGTCCTTCAGCGGGCCCGCTATCGAATGAAGAGGCTTTTTCAGGAAGTGTGTGAAGAAAATGGATAAGTTGAGTTTATTGATCAGTATGAAGCGAAATGAAATATTTTTGAAACGCCATTGCATAAAACTGACAATGAACAGTCGGATGAAGAATCACTAGAGTAGGTTGAGATGAAAAGAACCCAAAACATTTTATAATCTACCAAAAGGTGGTGTAGACATCATTGACAAGATGTGCTGCGCTACATATCCTGTAGTTCGTTGTGGCCTCTAACTGTCTTCTTTAGAATCCTCTAGGTAAGAAAACAAAGTCTTTTTGTTGTTTTAATACATTTATGCATATAAATGACACGAAAAAAATTTTTTTTGAATATTTAGGGTAATCGATTTTACAGTTTGAATTTGTATGCTTTGAAAACATATATTTTAAATTAAGTAATATTTTGTCTTCTTCTATCCATTAATAATCAATTTCAACTGGATTCAGAATTTAATATTATTTTATTTATTTAACTTTAAGAGCTCCACAGCAATTGTGACCTGCCCTAACATAATTTATATAAAATATAAGAAACAAAATAATAAATTATAAGCCAAGGATCAGTAACAAAGTTAAAAAATAAAGGGTATGGAGAATGAATAATGAAAGATAAATAAAGAAAAAAAAAATAATCACAAAAAAGAATAAAAAGATATATAAGGAATTAATAAAATAAATAAATACAGAATTAAACGTATAATTTTAATGGTAATAATAAGTAGTAATCATAATGATATTATTGGAGTTGAAATTTGAGGTATATTATCCTGAAATAAGAAACTTTGACTTGGGAGTTATGTGTGGTATAACTATATTTTATTAGTTTTTGCCGACTTTAAGTACGTCAGCATGGTATCAATATGTGGGTTCCTATCGGATAACAGTTCACTGAAGTTTCGAGGAATCTGTGAGTTGTCTCTTTTAAGGCAGTCTGTTAGTAAGTGTTTTACAGTTAAAGTACGTTGCATGCCTCACATAGTGGTTTGTCTTGTCTTGTGAAGAGGTACAAATGGGTGAGCCGTGTATGTCCGATCCTAAGTCGTGTTAGTATTACTTCGTCGCTTCTTGTTCTTAGTCTAATATTATTTAAAAAAAAAACAAATTTTTTATGAATTTATAAGAACATAACTACAAATAAAGAAAATAGATTAAAATTTTATTATCAAAAAATACCATTTTTGAGCATTTAATTAATTATTCTGTTTTATAATATTGGTAACGGGTTTATAATAATGAAATATTAAAAGAGATAATAGTTTTAAAAATCCCTTTTCTTTTTAGCAATTTTTTTTATAGGAGTTTTGTGAACACCATACCTCTCTCTACTTAGGTTTGAGTCAACCATCTGCCTACTTAAAGGTTAAGAACACTATCCTTTACAGCAGGAGATGGCGCCATGTTGAACAGTGTATCTTAAGTACTTTTCCTGAGGTAATTGTTGTTGAACGATATCTAGAAAGTCATCCGAGTAAGAGCCAGGTCGTCTAGGTGAAAAGGCGAGCTACACCTAGCAGGGACTTTGTTAGTTTTGATTACGTTGCCGGATTCGCCGTCTCGTGTCATCTCCTTCAATTGCTTTCTTTTCTAAAAGGTGTTTAACAAGAAAAGGTATTTTCTTCTACTCAAGCCTTAGGCCTCCTTTTTCTCGACAGTTTATCCTGCCCAGTAATCCGTAGCATAGGGGATGTTCAGCCGCCTGGCAAACGGGGGCGCTACGGCAAGATTTCTTGAGTAATTAATGAATCTCCAATTTAAAACTGTGGTTTTCATCATCTATTTTAATGAGCAAAGGCCTGCGGAATGAAAGAGGATTATCTGCAAAATGTACAACCTAACCTAAATTCAGGGCATTCGTTCGTGTTTACAGACCAAATACCTACTTCTGCAAGAAAACATTTAAAACAGGCTTGCTATAGATTTACAAGAACATCTTGTTTATATTGGAAAGAACAATGGCTTCCCGGCGCTAATAGCCAAATAGTTGATGCGCCGTAAAAGAAAAAAAAAAAAAAAAAAAAAAAAAAAAAACAATGGTTTTCGAATAGTCACCTTCCACTTGCGATTTCCCACCCGTAGTAAAGGTTGACATGTTTAAGAAAAAATAAGAAGGCCCCAAAACGTTTGATGTTTTTTTAAAACATTTTTTTTTCTAATACTTCCTTTACTCCAAATGTTACCAAAATTTAAATATCTTAGCTTAAACGAATTCCAAACGTCTGGAACAATTTTCAACGAACGAGAAACGATTGATACAGCTTCTGAATTCCCAAACCACGCGAATTTCACCCCAAAACCTATGTTCTGCAGAACGGGTACGCCTGATTAACGAACAAATCTTTTCAAAGTAAACGAAGGAGTTTTGTAGCAAATTTCATCAAGAGCGGACCATTTTTGGGACAGCTATACTGGGAGCATACAAACATACTAGTGTGTGTTTATATATATATATATATATATATATATATATATATATATATATATATATATATATATACAAATTTGAACCAGAATTATTTTCGTGATCTATGGGACCTGAATCGTGAGGTTTTCTAGGAGGCATTTCCGGTGTGCGTCATGAGGTCAGCCTCATAAGCGGGGTTCCTCCCTAATGAGGAAAGAAGGAAATGCGCTGAAAAAGGTCTCTGAAACAAAGATCAACTCTTTAATATAGTTTATAATAGGGCCCCACCTTCTGTAAATTTTAACACATGAAATGTGTCGGAGGGTTACTAGAGATTCCATAAGGTTCGCCACATGAGCCAGGGATGAAGGCACACTCCACCTGGACTAAATCCAGCATGGAGGCCACCCACTCTCAGTAATTGTCGGCGCCTAACTAAAAATGTTGAGTCCCTTCTGTCATCATTAACTCAGTCGTTTGTCATCAACTCCTAAAAGGAACAAGAAAAAAAAAGAAGCTCACAAAAAAGTAGGTCTTAACTTCCTTCTAGTTCTTATCCCGAGTTTTTTACTTGTAGTAATTGATAATTTATTATGTATTCCGCTTCACATATGGCGTTAGTATTTCATCACCACTAGCCTAAAAATTGAAGTGAAATCACTTCTATCTGCAGAAAAAGTATAACTCCTAGGAAATGTGTTTCTATGTAGTCGTTATGTCTGGTGCGATTTGAAGTATTTTGTATAGCAACTCCATAACTCAAAAGTCTTAGTATAGCTATTTGCCGAAATTTATATAATAGAATTTATAAAGTAGTTTTTTCATATATAGGTTAAACAAATTTAAATACTTGCTAGAACGCTTGCTTTTAGCACTTTCCTCCGAAGGAAAGTAGCTATTGAGGTTGGACTCATGACGGAATTTTTGAAAAATTTCTTCAAATCTTTATCGATCCTACCTAGTAGACACCGAAAATGACCCCCGTTAAAATTTATATTTATCTATATATATATATATATATATATATATATATATATATATATATATATATGTATGCATATATATATATATGTGTCTGTTAACACGATAGCGGCCAGAGTTTTTGTTTTTTCGTCACGAAACTTGGCATATAGCATTCAATTAGCAAACGATTGAACGAGTTCGTTAGCCACCAAAGTCGGTCCACCGGAAGGGGGGGTTTACCCCGAACCCAAAACACTAATTTGACTATGTCAGCCGTAATATTTGTTATATTTCAACGAAACTTGGTATTCGTAGTGGTAATATAGAGAGAAAAGTGAGATATAAAAATGAATTAAATCGGTTCATTAGAAGGGGGGGTTTACTTCGGACCCACAATACCAATTCGCCACTACCAGCCGTGATTTTTGGTATATTTCGACGAAACTCGGTATTCGTAGTGGTAATCCACAGGTGAATATGTGTTGTAAAAATAAACTAAATCGGTTCATTAGGAGGGGGGGGGGGTTTACTTCGGACCCACAATACCAATTCGCCACTACCAGCCGTGATTTTTGGTATATTTCGACGAAACTCGGTATTCGTAGTGGTAATCCACGGGTGAATATGTGTTGTAAAAATAAACTAAATCGGTTCATTAGGAGGGGGGGTTTACTCCGGACTCACAATACCAATTCGCCACTACCAGCCGTGATTTTTGGTATATTTCGACGAAACTCGGTATTCGTAGTGGTAATCTACAGGTAAATATGTGTTGTAAAAATAAACTAAATCGGTTCATTAGAAGGGGGGGTTTACTCCGGACCCAAATTCCTAATATACCCATACCGGTCGTAATTTCTGCTGTATTGTAACGAAACGCGGTATATGTCGTGGGTATTTCATGAGAAAGAAGTGTTGTAAAAATGAGCTGAATCGGTCAATCGGAAAGTGGGGGTTTAATTTGTAATATATTTCAATAGAAAAGCCAGCCAGACGTAGGTTCACAAAGCCGCCGCAAAGAGCGCTTTCTACCACTAGAGTGACTGTATCCTGTTCCTGCCTTAGATCAAAATACGATAATATGAGGTTTTTTGTATTTATTACTTAGTGTAATAGGTACCATGTGTAAACATAACTCTGGAAGCAAATTAATAATTGATCAGTTACTCATTACAAATTTAAAAGAGAACTATTCATGTTTTTATTTTATTTATGTAGGATATTTTAAGCAAATTGTTCTGGAAAGCAGTCTACACTACCCAAATACTGAGGAAAGTGCTTAGTTATGCAGCTCCTGCGTGACGGACTTTTTTTTTAATCGGAATTCGTTTAAACTATTAACTATTATTGTTAAAGAATAAGTAACTCATCGCAAAGTTATATATTTATGTTGTGCAATAAAGAACAAGTAATAACAATGTTAGACTTTTGTTTTTGTATTGATTCTTTGCTGAATTATCACTAATCATTACTCTCTACGTACTCATGTTGTGAGTCATATTCTACAATGAACATTATTAAATTAATACTTGGAAAATAAGCCAGTATTACTAATAATTTAGTAGACATAACTTATGCCGTTAACCTTGCTGATAAGACGAAGATAAAGGAGGCTTGTATGATTCAGGAGTACTGTCGTGATTCATGAGGCATTGGAAAACAAACAGTCGTTCCGCCATCTTGATATCAAGCCAGTCTAATATAAACAGTGCTCTTGTTTAGTTCGCTGAGTGTTCCGTTCTTTTCCGAGATTTGTGCTGGTTTTATTAATATCTTTAGAATATGGTTGAAAACGTAAACAACTGTTTGCTGCAGAAGTGCGTTGCTGTTATTCTCCAAGGTGTGGGGTATACTTCAGTTCTCGAGATGCCTATGTTTGTTCTAGTCGACGTTCTAAAAGATTACCTCAGGAAAGCTATTATTTTGGCTGGTGACTTTGCCGCTTTGTGCAACCAAACAGATTTGAACATTAATCATATTGCTTACGCATTGGACACCATGAGAGTTTCTCTGCCAGAACTTAGGAATCATGTTGCTGTTTCCATACGAAACAAACCGCTACCGAATTTGTGCCCATATCCCATTAAAAGACCATGGAAAATCAACGTCCCTGCTCCATATTACTGCCGAAGAGACGATTCTCCTCTTCCTTGTCTAGAGATGTATGACAGTGACACAGTTTTCATTCCAGAATTTGACTTGGGGTCTTTATCTCCACCAACTCTAGACGGGCCATACAGCCTGGAAGACGAAGAGATGGATCTTACGTTTTTAGAAGAGAAAAAGAAGATTCGCTCCAAGAAGAAGATGCATTCCAAGAAGAAGGATAAAAAAGGAAAGAAAAAGGACAAGAAGAAACGGAATCAAAATAGGAGTCATCGGAAAAAAAATGAAAAGTAAAAATAAGGTTAGAAATTTAATTATTTTTAATATTTAAATGTATTTATTCATCTCAGGTTCTCCACAACAGCATGGCGATATGCTCCTATAATTAGTAAATAACAAAAATAACGCAAACAATATCAATATAAAAGAGTAGAAACTACAGAATTCGAATGTGCACAAAAATAAAATATTATTCACATTTTATTTATTTATTAAAGAGTTCACAACGATTTGCTCATTAAGTCATTGTACCAAAAAAACTAACACTTATACTGAACCATATAAACCAAAAAAAAAAAAACTATACATAATTGGGAAGATTATTTATAAAATAATAAAGTTTGGCATAAAAAAAATAAAATTAAAACAAACAATTATAAAATAAAAATAAATATACAACTAAATTTAAAATGAAAAATTTACAGGCATTTTCATGTTAAATAAATTATATCATATTAAAAAAGTTGAAATTTCTTTTTAAGTTTTCGATATTTTAGTATATTATTGATGTGTTTACTGTCCTGTGTCACTAGTTCGTATAAATCATTTGGTAAGTCAATGTTGTCTCTTTCTCTGCAGTCTGTAAGTAGGTGTTTAATTGTTGATGGAATGGAATGGAATGGAATGAATTAAAGGACGAACAACTTACTGTTTTAATCGTCCTATGAACCTTTTGTTTTTTGTTTTTTTGTTTTTTAATTAAACCTAGTTTTTAACTAATTAATCTCATGAAGTATGTAAGCACATTCTGTTCCTTTTTTTTTTTTTTTTTTTTTTAATTAGACTAACATATAACTGTACACAACATATTTATTTGTTTTTTCTCATTAATTTAAAGCTAACAATAGATGGTATATTCCTTTCTACTATAGCTACGCTATGTACGCTATGTAATTGTTGATGGAACATTGCAATGTGTAGAATTCAGTTTGTCCTGTTTTGTCATCAAATAGGAGTGAGTCAAGTGTGAATATTTATTTATATTTTAACATACATAAATAATTGAGACAGAACTTTTGGACCTTGTTTATTATTATGTTAACATTAAATACATTCGCTAAACATTTTCTTCAGTGGGACGTTTCTGGTGCTTAATTTCTAGATGTAAGTTTATTTATTCGGACGATTATAATACATTAAAAAATTAGATTATTTATAGTAAATTTATTTAACATGAAACATTATTTCATAGTGGCATTTTGTCTCTAAAAAAATCAGTACTGTAGGCCAAATTATTCAATAAATTTATGCCAGCTTAGGGGTCTTCAAATGTTATTTTATTTCTCGTTATGACGTTTCGACAGATGCCATTGTCAATCTCTTCTTTGTCGTAGCTGTATTTAAAATTTCCTAAATTTATTTTTATTTATAACATCATGGTCTGCAATGGCATCTAGCCACCTGCGAGTGAGCCGACCCAGAGAGGTGTGAGAGTCAACTAGACGCTTGATGGCATTTGGGACAATAATAATAATAGAAAAATAAATTTAGAAAACTTTGAATACAGCTACAACAAAGCAGAGATTGACAATGGAGTCTGTCGAAACGTCTCAACGAAAAATAGTATTTGAAGACCCATTAGCAGGCATAGATTTATAGAACTTTTAGCCTTCAACCACCATAAAACATTCTATAACGACTAAATTATTATTTGAATTTTATAAAACTGCTGATTTGTATGATTTTCACAATGTACCAATAATTGGTTTACTTTTTTCATAGGAGAATGAAGACTGATGTCAGTGGTTGAATTGGATCAACTGTAAATGTAAACAGTACTTGTAAATAGGACCTACTAAAGACCAGTAGATGGAGTTCAATATTCTCTTGGATTGTAACTTATTCTTACTTACATCAATTTGTTTAATGAACAGTGGATATTTATTATTCTCAATTTACAAAGATTTGTTTTGAAACTATGAAAGGGGAAACAATTCTTTATTCTAGGACTATGTCTTTATTATTATTATTATTGTTTTGAAGGGTGTATTCAAACCTTGTCCTTTAAGAATAACAAATAAATTATCATTATTTAGTTACTGTATTGTATTATTAACTTAATAATAGACGTTTTATTTAATTTGTTTTTGGTTTTTTTGTTAATTTATATTTATATGAGTAAAGTTAACTCCCAGTGGGGAGTTTTGTAATTTTACCCTTTTTAGTGATATCTAAAAAAAATATAAAATCTTGCTTTAGGAAATTATATCAGAATTGCCATACACTTTGTTTTAATAATAATTAAAAATACACAAGTGATATTTTAATGGCTTTATAAAGGCGATGAAATGTATATCGTGACATGTATTTACATTATCCTATTATATTTTACATTATTTACAATATTATTGCTTATTTTATTTGCCTTATTACAAAATTGTTTTTCAAATTTAATCTGATCTCCATTAAAATTTAAAACAATTTCTGAAATAGCCTATTTAATAGGCTAAACGGTTTATTTATCTCGACTATTGTACAGACAGGTGTAATTTATTTAAAAAATCATCAGATTTTTCATGGAAACTTTGTTATGATCATATGTTGTACCATTTGGGAACAATAGGCTTTCACCCATAAGATATTTAATTATATACCTTTCCCAAAAAAGGTGTTATTTGTAAGCAACAAAATAAAATAAAATAAATTAAAAAGGAATGAATTTATACAATTAACTATAAAATATTTCTTCGTTTGTATTTTTTTTAATTTACGGAGCATCGACATCTGGGCGTCCACAAAAATTGTTTTGATCTCAATTTTAAGTTACCTTAAAAAAAAGCCTTAGCATATAATTGAAGAAGCCTATAACTTAATTTCATAAGTTGATTTACACACTCACTGTCACTCTTACTAAACTCATGCTTCCACTAATAAATCTACGTTAGGTGAAGAAACGCTTTAGTAAATGTGTTCTTAGTTGTTTTATATGGTATAAATTGTTTTCTTTTTGACTAGACTTGTCTACAATGTTTTATTTCACTTTTTAAAACAAAGTGCTACATTACGCTTACCTATATGTTTATTTTTAGTTGAAAATGAGTGCATTGCCAATTATAATTTTCTTCTTTTTTTTCTATTTATCTATATATATCCATGAAAATATTAAAAAACCTTCAAAAGAATAAAATATAATTTCAACAGAAAGGTGGTTTTCATACAAAAACGTTTGAGCTATCTGAAGGGAAGTCGAAAAACTACCACTGAGTTTAAAATGATACCTAAGGCAGGAACAACAAAAAACCTCTAAAGAAAAAAAAAACTTTACTGCACTATTTAAAATTGGCAAATACCGACCAAGAACCGAGATATTATTAGTTTTAGTAGGATTCTGAGTTACATGGCACTGAGAGGGCTAAACTTCCGTTATAACAAGAGAAGCATCCTGCTTCCGGTGGCGGGCGTCGAAGAGCTGTTCCCCGAACAAGGCGTAAACTAAAAACACTTCCTCCAGTTCCCTGGAAAACATTACAAATTATTGAATTTCCTACTTAATTAATTTAAAATGTATAATCTTAAATGCGGAAATTACTCCATTTAATTACCGATTCCTACTCATGAGATCAGTCTTTTGATAGATTAATGGGCAAATGCGAACCGTATTTTTAGGAAATTTAATATGGTTTCTAGTACAAACATCGGGCGTGGGCAGTACCTCAATGGGCGACCGTCCACGTGCGGTTGGCATTATAAAACCTGAAGATAGCCCGGCGCTAATAGCCCAATTGTTGACACACCTTAAAAAAATTTTAAAAAAAATCGAATGGATATTTTACATTTATATATATGTGTATATATATATATATATATATATATATATAATTATTCTTCAACTGACCCTTTTCTAAATATTCTTATCTTCGTGGACGGTGGAAGGTCAACAAAATCTTCAACACTCAGTATCACCAACTTTATTTCATCCCTACATGTTTCACACCTTTATTGGTGCCTCTTCAGGGGAAAAAAATACAAAAATAAAACTTACAGTCTACACCTGAGGAGGATAACCTTCCACCAGTACGGCCACGTCTAGAATGATCATGGTCTGAAAGAATTCAATATGGCGAAAAATAAACAGCTGATCGATAATCGATATGTAATACCTTTAAAAATGTTTAAAAATGAATTTCCAGAAGAAATATAGTCCTAACAATTAAAACCATCTTCCCACCTTCAACATAAAAACACAATTTTACTTTTTGTCAAATAAGTTAATAAAAATAGTATTTAAATGTAGTATTTCCGTTTTTTTATTTACCACTTTTTTCCTATTTTTTATGATATGGATATTTTCCTTTATTCTTCTTTTCAATCTATTTCTTTCTTTGCCTAATGTGCTAATATTTTCAAAATCAAAACTATGTTTATATTTTATAGCATGATAAGCCAACGCTGTTTTGTTATTATTTTTGTAATTTTTTCCCCTGAAGAGGCACCAATAAAGGTGTGAAACATGTAGGGATGAAATAAAGTTGGTGATACTGAGTGTTGAAGATTTTATTTGTTGACCTTCCGCCGTCCACGAAGATAAGTATATATATATATATATATATATATATATATATATATATATATATATATATATAGGGGAAGGTGTTGTGACCATATTGTACCTTTGACATAATTATTCTAATGACAGTTCAGATTCTGATACTGACACCGAAATTTCTTCAGGAGAAAGTGACGTTGCTCTGTCTGATAAATGTCACGAGTTTTGTAGATGACCAGCAACAATTTGAAAAATATGATTTGGAAAAAGGAAATTTCATACTTGTTAAAAATAAAAGTAAAAAGACTATTATATATTTAGTCCCAGAAATCTGTGGTATTCAATGTCCAATGTTTAAGATCCAATATTTGAAAAAAAAACAAATTTAAGTGACAAGTTTACGAGAGAAGATGAAAATTTGTATGATATTGATGTTGAAAACATTGTGGCTGAAATCCCATACCCTACTATTGCTAGTGGATCTGCTTTACAATTCAAACGTTTATCGATTGGACTGGATTTTTCAGCATATTAAGCATAACATAATATCAATTATAGCTTTTTTATCATGCTTACATCCTTGTCCTGTATTTATTAAACTTACAATTATTTATAATATTACAGAAAACAATTTTTTTCTGTACTGCTGTGTTGTTTTAACGTGGTCAACAACTACATGTTGTACCTTTGACCAATGTACGATATTTTTTAAAAAAATTAATAAAAAGATTAAATGCAATGCTGGAACCTTGAAAAAATTAAATGTGATACTCAATAGAATACTAATTACTATAAAATAAAAAACATGAATTTAGCTGTAATATTCAAGCTAAGAAAAATTAAATTTTGCAAAGTGGTCAAAGGTTCAACACCTTCCCCTATATATATATATATATATATATATATATATATATATATATATATATATATATATATATATATATATATAATGAAAGCGAAAACGCGCTTATATTGCAACTCCGCCTGAAATCCGGAATGGGAGACGAGGTGCAACCGTAGACACGTTATACAACTGTCGCCAGCGTTGACATTTCCTGACATGAGACGCCACAGCGACACAACCTATGTGCTTATTTGACTCCTCTTTTTACCTTTGAATTGTATTGATTACAAACTTCAATTTTTAACCTAAGCTATGATGTAAAGGAAAAATCTCTCCAATTCATTGGAGATTATCGTCCGCCTGTTACTCTCTCTGAATAGTGATTGGTCCTTCTCTAACAGAGTTTCGCAGTCTATGTTGGACCGCGTACTACTTAATGATACATCACAGTGCATGATTCTAATGAGATTTAGTTAAAAATAACTTACAGACTTCATAAAACCGATAGAGAAAATTAGAATATCCCGGTGAGCTGCCTTCCAAATGGTGAGTAGAAGTCTTATTGGTTGGAAAATGATTTTTTGTATCAGCTGACCATATATAAGAAAAACCTCTTTATTGAATTTATTAAACTCGATTCAATAGATAACAGTCAAGATGATTTAGGTATATGCAAATGATTACCTTTTTTAGTCACGCAAGAGGAAACAAGTTAGTTGTTCGATTTCAAAAATTACTCCATTATTGTGAATTCATTTGTTATTATTTAGTTATTTAAATAAATAGTGGATTAATAATAAAAAAGTCCGACTCGCAGGAACTGCGTCATCTTAGCGCGGTTACGTACATCTCGAAGAAATGGAATAAATTAGCGTCACAAATCACATGAAACTGACAGTAGCCAACTTACACAGAATTGGATAATTCATAATCTGTATAAGTCAATACAATTATGTAACGTACTTACTCTTTGACTACTGCTGAGAAGGCTCTATTCTAAACAACCAAAAATTCGTTGTCATTTTAAGTATCTTCTTTTACTAGCAAATTCGTCTTACTGTTATACTCAACTGTAAATATGTGCTTCATGGCGAATAAAATTCCATTCTGTCGTGGGTTAAATCTTTCTATAAAATAATAAATAACGATAACTTCAGTTGGAGGCTATGAGGAAGGTTATATAGACAGCAGAATTCAAAACAAACTACGTCATCATGATTAGCCACAGCCATCTTGTTTACCACAGCCACTCCAAAGTTATTATTACCAATACCTTTCACCGTTTCTTAGCTTATTTTACTACTATACTAATTTTACTGATAAATGCAATTTAAAACACGAAAAAAAAAAACAATTAAAAAGTGAGATAACCCCTTTCAAAGCAACAAAACAAACATTTTTTAAGTTTTAAGCGCTTCTATCTCTGATTGACGTTGCCCCATCCAATACTGCTTCAGAACCTTTTTTGTAGAGAATTTAGTAAGCATTCGAATGGTTGTCTTCCACTTACCACGATTTCCCAACCGTTATCGAGATATTTACGAAAAATGTATGAAGATCCGAAAATTTTCATGTCTATTAATAAAATATTTTTTTTCGCATACTTCCTTAACTCCAAATATAACCGGAATTTAAACATCTTAGTTGGGATTAATTTCCAAGATGTAGAAAAAATTTCAATTGAATCCCGCGATTCTAAGTACCCACAATAAAATAATGACATGCGAAAACATCGATACCACTTTTCTCAAAAATGCTTACAGATATCGCCTTAAAAATGGTTTCATTCGTTTTCCTATGTTAAGAAACCTATAAAAGAAGTACCTGCAAGCATATAAACTCAAAAACGTAAGCGTTACGATTTTTTAAAAGTTCCCATTATTTGAAATGGAATATTAAACTGAGCATGAATTCATTAGAAAAGTTTAATTCGATTCAAGTAAAATCCTTCACTATATTTCTTATTTTTATTATTAAACCACTATTTATTTAAATAACTAAATAATAAGAAATGAATTCACAATAATGGAGTAATTTTTGAAATCGAACAACTAACTTGTTTCCTCATTTAGGAAGTAACCTTCCACTTACCAAAATTCTCAACTGTTTTCGAAATATTAAGGAAATTATACAAAGTTACGAAAACTTTTCATGTCTGTTAATATAATATTTTATTCTAACCCTTCCTTAACTCCAAACGTAACGAAAATTTCAACATATTAGTTTTGATGAAATTCAAATATGCAGAAAATGTTTCAACTGAATCCCATGATTCTAAGTATCCAAACCAAAATGTTATTCAACAAGTATTTTCCGAATTTTCTCAAAAACGGTTAAAGCTACCGCCTTAAAAATGGTTTCATTCGTTTTCCTAGGCGAAGAAGCCTATAAAACGAGTACTTGCAAGCATATGAAGTAAGCGCAATGATTTTTTTTCGGGCAACATTCGCTCCAAAACCCATGGTCCGGTGGGCGGATTCTGCTGGTTAACGAACTTGACCTTTCAAATTAGAGGAAAGATTTTTGTAGCAAATTTCATCAAAATCAGACCATTATTGAGGCCAGGAAAGCGCGAACAGACAAATATATGTATATATGTATGTATATATATATATATATATATATATATATATATATATATATATATATACAGATAAATTTGAACTACCGTTTTTTCGGTCTCTAGGGGTTCTGAAATGTAATATTTTCTAGTCGGCACTTCCGGATTGCGTCATGAGGTCAAACTGATAAGCGGGGTTCCTCCCTATGGAGGGAGGGAGGAACCGCGCTAAAAAAAGTTACCATTATTTGAAATGGAATATTAAACTGAGCATGAATTCATTAGAAAAGTTTAATTCGATTCAAGTAAAATCCTTCACTATATTTCTTATTTAGCGCGGTTACTCCCTATCTCCATAGGGAGAACCCGCTTATGAGGTCGACCTCATAATTTCCTTATTGAATTTATTAAACTCGATTCAATAGATAACAGTCAAGATTTAGGTATATGCAAATGATTACCTTTTTTAGTCACGCAAGAGGAAACAAGTTAGTTGTTCGATTTCAAAAATTACTCCATTATTGTGAATTCATTTCTTATTATTTAGTTATTTAAATAAATAGTGGATTAATAATAAAAATAAGAAATATAGTGAAGGATTTTACTTGAATCGAATTAAACTTTTCTAATGAATTCATGCTCAGTTTAATATTCCATTTCAAATAATGGTACCCTTTAAAAAATCGTAACGCTTACGTTTTTGAGTTTATATGCTTGCAGGTACTTCTTTTATTGGTTTCTTAACATAGGAAAACGAATGAAACCATTTTTAAGGCGATATCTGTAACCATTTTTGAGAAAAGTGGTATCAATGTTTTCGCATGTCATTATTTTATTGTGGGTACTTAGAATCGCGGGATTTAATTGAAATTTTGTCTACATCTTGGAAATTAATCCCAACTAAGATGTTTAAATTCCGGTTATATTTGGAGTTAAGGAAGTATGCGAAAAAAAATATTTTATTAATAGACATGAAAAGTTTTCGGATCTTCATACATTTTTCGTAAATATCTCGATAACGGTTGGGAAATCGTGGTAAGTGAAAGACAACCATTCGAATACTTACTAAATTCTCTACAAAAAAGGTTCTGAAGCAATATTGGATGGGGCAACGTCAATCAGAGATATAAGCGCTTAAAACTTAAAAAGTGTTTGTTTTGAAAGGGGTTTTCTGTTTGTTTATCTCACTTTTTAATTGGCTGTTTTTTGTTTT
Source organism: Gonocerus acuteangulatus (assembly GCA_946811695.1). NCBI lineage: Eukaryota > Metazoa > Arthropoda > Insecta > Hemiptera > Coreidae > Gonocerus > Gonocerus acuteangulatus. Next base: position 52,346,632 of record OX328123.1, on the reverse strand, counting down.
AAATTGCATTTATCAGTAAAATTAGTATTGTAGTAAAATAAGCTAAGAAACGGTGAAAGGTATAGGTAATACGTTTGGAATAGCTGTGGAAATCAAGATGGCTGTGGCTAAACATGATGGCGTATACATAGGTTTGTTTTGAATTCTCCTATCTATATAACCTTTCTCCTGCTACAACTGAAGTTATCATTATTTCTTATTTTATAGAAAGATTTAACCCACGAGAGAATGAACTTTTACTGTGCCATGAAGCATATATTTACAGTTGATTATAATCAACTGTAAATATATGTATTGTAAATATATGTATTGTAAATATATGTATTGTAAATATATGTACTGTAATAATTATTACAGTGAAACGAATTTGCTAGTAAAACAAGGAACTTAAAATGACAACGAATTTTCGGTTGTTTGGAATAGAGCCCTCTGAGCAGTAGTCGTAGAGTGAGTACGTTTTCAGTACATAATTGTATTGACTTATTCAGCCTTCCTCAAGGACGAGGATTAAGAATTATCCGCTTCTGTGTAAGTTAGCTACTGTCAGTTTCCTGTTATTTGTGATGTCTAATCTACTCCACTTCTTCGAGATGTACGGAACCGCGCTAAGATGACGCAGTTCCTGCGAGTCGGAATTTTGTCTGTTTTTATTCCTTGTTATTTTTTAATTGCTTATAGTTGGATAATGTATTTGACAAAAAAAAAACAGGTTAAGTGAAATAAGAAACACAATTTATTGTTTGAAATATAGCTTTCCAAGAGAGAGAGAAGAAGATCTTGACTTTATTCAACTGCGGGGGCCTTTCTGGGGTTGGTCGACCCATCCAGGTAAGATCATAAATCAAGACCTTTGAAGAAAGTTGGATCCAAAATAATAACTGTTTCTATTTTAATCTTTCCAAATGAGACTAGGGATAAGAACGGAACTGCGCTATGATGATGCAGTTCCTGCGAGTAGGACTTTTTTTTTCGTTGGAGCTTCACTATCATATCGTGTTCTGCATGAAAGTTTCTACAAAAAAAAGCATATATCGAAAAGAGAAACATCTTACAGTATGAGCAGGTTCGTGTTTGTCCTGCTAGATTATGATTTTGCACCAATGTACGCTGTCATAAAAAAAAAAAAAAAAAAAAAAAAAAAAAAAAAAAAAAAAAAATACTCATAAATAATGAATATTTACTGTAAAATTTGAGGAAAAAAAAAGAACAAAATTAACTGAGGCAATGTAAAAAATAACTCCAAACAGATTGTAAAGTCTGATTCTTTTTACATTTAAAAATTAATAAGTTATATTAAAAATTTTGTTCTGAAATACTATATTGTGTTTTTCTTATACTTTCATATGTTTAAAAAATTGTAGGACTGTTTCTTTGTATGGGCTACTATACCATCTGTTAAGATTTCATACATGCCAGGTTATATACATTTTACGATACAGTGTTTTAAAGGTTTGTAAAATAATCTTACTATAAATTTAATAACGAATGCGGTAAAAAAAAAAAAAAAATTATAATGCTTGTAAGGAGGGAATCAAGTGTTTCTGAAAAAGGAGAGAAAATTGCAGTTTGCTGTGTCAACAAACAGATGATCCCGCCTTTGAGCTGATTTGAAGCTTTTTTGTGTGTTGCAACGCGGTGTTGGGTTTTGAACTCGCCGCCTTGGGCCACCCAAAGTGCAGCGGCTCGTTTGAAGTAACCTTTTAATTGGCCTATAATGTCCTATACGTCCACAAAAAGTGACCTGGATTTTTCGGCGATCTTTACACAGTTTGTCTTCCAATTTGTTCCAGAAATGTTGAGTTTGAGTGGTCGATGATTTCTTAATGGTGTTTGAGTATTATTTTTTTGTTTCATATTCTTTGTTGATTTTTGAGAGTTTTCTCTTTCCCTCTGCTCTGAGGAAACCTGCTTATGTAGCAAGAACAATCATGAAAATAACGCTGGTTCAATGGTGGTGGTTATATGGTGAACGGACATTAGCTTAGTGGCAGAGTACTCGACTAACAATTCTGGAAGACCTGATGTCTAAACTTCATATCTTATCTTCTAGTTTCGTCGTTCGATGGTTGGTTCGGTGTCCCAGACCGGCTCTAGGCCCACCCAAAGGCGAGAAGGCTGAGGTAGTAACACCCGTTTAGTATACTCTCAGTTTTCTGTCGAAAGCCTAAAATCTTGCTTCTCTTTGAGATTTTTCAAGAATGATGAAAAAAAAGAAACAAATAATTTTCTATCCCAAGATTTCCAAACAATCCGAGTGATAGTGGAGATGGAGATAGTTGACCGTTGCAGAGATACGCAGACAAGGTATAGTTAGGATTCGGCTAGGAGAAAAAAAACGTCAGTCTTTCAAGAAGATATCTGCATTTGGACGTTTCGGCTGCACATTGGCAGCCTTCTTTAGCTAAAAAATACATACAAATTATAAGTAAAAAAACAGGCAGAAATGAGCGTATTATATACATCATGACTATTATTAGAACCAATCTTATTATTAAACAATGAAAATGCGGTAGTTGGAAAGTAAACAGTATGTTGAAAGTAGTAAGTAAACAGTACAAAAACTAACATTTTTATAAAGAAAATTTAATATTGTGAGAAACTCAATCTATTCTATAGGTGAATACAATTTATAATATTGATAATTGTATATTGATTATTATATATTATATTGTATATTGATTGCATATGTATATTGATTATTATAAATTGTATTCACCTATAGAATAGATTGAGTTTCTCACAATATAAAAATGTTCTTCATAAAAATGTTAGTTTTTGTACTGTTTACTTACTACTTTCAACATACTGTTTACTTTCCAACTACCGCATTTTCATTGTTTAATAATAAGATTGGTTCTAATAATTGTCATGATGTATATAATACGCTCATTTCTGCCTGTTTTTTTCCTTATAATTTGTATGTATTTTTTAACTGAAGAAGGCTGCCAATGTGCCAACGTTCAAATACTGATTTCTTCCTGAAAGTCTGACGTTTTTTTCTCCTAGCCGAATCCCAACTATATATTGTCTGCGAATACTAGTGATAAGACCGAAATCGCGGTCACGTGACGCAATGCCTGTGAGTCGGTAGTTTCTTCCAGACATGGGCATATTTAGAAGGGGGGGTCGCTGAGGGGGCTGCAGCCCAACCGAAATTTTGATTTGATCGGTAAAATGTGACATAAACTCCTTAATAGGAAATTAAATAAGATCGCTTATTTTATAAAAAATATTTTATTTTGGGTACAATAGCGTATCCATAGCCCGGAAATGGTCTCAGCCCCCCCCCCGAAATTATTTCCTATATACGCCCATGCTTCAAGATATTATTGGAGTAGGATTAAATTGTTCACAAAATATTAACCATGCATATCTATTCAAAGCCTTCTAAACGACACTATGTATAAGAAGTTTCCAAAATAGCCCTGAGATGACGCGGTTCCTGCAAGTCGATTTTTTTTCTTTCGCTATTTATATTTTTCGCGTTATATAAACAACGAGTTAAATCAACAATAACGTTATAACTAGTTTACAAGTTTATTATAACCGCTTGAACGTTTTCACATATTTCACAGTTTTCAACTGTTGCTTCTTCAGGAGCACAAAGCTAATCTAAAATACTGCTTATTCTGCCTTCCTACATTAAGACAGAAGAACAATCTTGTTGGACTAGGTGTTTAATTTTTTCTCAAAAAATTCTAATTCTTTACGTTTTTCACAACAAAATATTACATCTATAGCATTATTAATTCCATAATTTTATTCGACGCGTGAAATATCTGCTCGAAGGAGGATCTGGAATTAATGCAATACTTTTAGCGTTAATATACAGTTCCCCACGATTTATTTAAAAAAATTGATGTTGATGGATTCTCCTGAAAAGTAGAATAAATAAAGTCGGTATGTTCTATCAAATTTCATCCAATAATGTTTTTTTTTTTATAAATCAAAGGATTATGAGTTTCATTTAAGCTTTATAAATATTTTCGGTAGGTAGTTATTAATTGTGATTGTTTGCCGGCAACCAGTGATCTGTTGCAGCAACTAAATTTTTGATTATTTAGTATGGCTTAATAAATGGTTCGAGAGGTTTTGGGGAAAGATACTGGTTTGAGTGAATCGGGAGCAGATTTTTTTTTTTATTAAAAATGTTGAACCATTTTTTTTTTGGTTATTTTTACAGCATCGGTTATTTCAGTTTGCCTTTACGTTATAGACTATGGCATTTTTCACTATTATTTGTCAACATTTTCTGTCAAGTAAATAATCTAAGGGGTTAGGTCCGCTAGTAAATATGCTGTTGATGAAGACCGTTGTCACTGGCATCAGTGAGAGTACTGTAGGCGAGCTCTTTCGACGTAAGTACGTCATTATCAAGCCACTGTTAAGTTGAGTACTATCTTCACAGTACTCGCACTGACACCAGAGACGACCGTCTTCACCAACAGGTATGACAAGAGTATTTTCTGTCAACACTAAAGATGATATCGGTAAGGAATAAAACAGCAGTCCTGGAGATGGGAGGAGTGACTGACCGGACTGTGGTAGAAGCGAGTTGCATCAGAGCTGTTCTAGGGGTATGCTTGCCTGCCTGTGGTTGCATCAGCGAAAAGCCGAGGAAAAGCCCTGGTCATTTTCCCCTAAAAGTGGGAGTGTTTCGTAAACCCCCTTCTGCCCGAGTAGGGGGGAACAGGTTTACGAAATAGTTGTGCACTGCCCCTTACAACACTGCACCTCATCCAGGTACCATGACCAATCTCCCTTCTACCAAGGATATTTTTTTTTTCTATCTATCTCGTTCGTTCTTTTTCTCTCAGTAGCCTGAGGAAACCTCTCGAAGGTTTTAACCTATAGGCGAGGAACAGTGGAATGCTAGGTCTACGTGAAAATATGGAAGGAATCAGATGTTAGTACGTTTCCTTCCTCCCTCCATAAGGAGGAAACCCTTTATGAGGTTGAATTCATACGGAATCTGGAATTGCAGACTAGAAAACATTACGTTTCATATATACAGGGTTCCTGCCGACAGGGAAACGTCAGGTAATTTAATTAGAACAAAAAAACAGGGAAATTCAAAATTTAATTGTTTATTCATTTATTTTTTTCAAGGCAGGAACAGAAAAAAAAGGAAATATTGCTTGCGTTGTGTGTATATTTTTTTCCAATTATTCTCCTTTTAGCACTTTCCGGAGGAAAGTAGCTGTTGAGGTTACACTCCTGACGGAATTTTTGAAAAATTTCTTCAAATCTTTATCGATCCTACCTAGTAGAGACCGAAAATGACCCACGTTAAAATTTATATATATATATATATATATATATATATATATATATATATATATGGGTGTCTGTTAACACGATAGAAGGCAGAGTTTTTGTTTTTTCTTCACGAAACGTGGTATATAGCGTTCAATTAGCAAACGATTAAACGAGTTCGTTAACCACCGGGAGGGGAGTTTACCCCGAACCCAAAACACTAATTTGACCATGCCAGCCGTAGTTTTTGTTATATTTCAACGAAACTCGGTATTCGTTATGTTGATCTAAAGAGAGAAATACGTTGTAAAAAGAAACTAAATCGGTTCATTAGGAGGGGGGGGGGGTTACTCCGGACCCACATTACCAATTTGCCACTACCAGCCGTAATTTTTGTTACATTTCAACGAAACTCGGTATTCGAGGTGGTAATTAACAGAGAAAAATGGGATGTAAAAATAAACTAAATCGGTTTATTTGGAGGGGGGGGGTTACTCCGGACCTAAAGTACTAATATACTCATACCGGTCGTAATTTCTGCCGTAGTGCAACGAAACGCGTTATACGTCGTGGGTATCTCATGAGAAAGAAGTGTTGTAAAAATGAAGTAAATCGGTCAATTGGAAAGGAGGGTTTACTTTAAACTCTGTTTCATTAGAATTAGCCCGCCAGACGTAGGTTCCCAAAGCCGCCGCGAGGAGCAGTATCTCCCACTAGGGAGACTGTATCCTGTTCCTGCGTCAGATCAAAAAGCGGAAAATGAAGTTTTTGTGTATTTATTAAAAAGTACATTATCATGTATTAACATAACTCTGGAAGCAAATTATTTACAAAATTAATAATTGAACAGTTTTCATAAGAAATGTAAATGAGCAGAACTATTCACGTTTTTATTTTATTTATATAGGTTATTTACAGCAAATTATTCAATAAAGTAGTCTACACTACAAAAATTCCAAGGCAAGTGCTTAGTTATGCAGCTCCTGCGTGACGAACTTTTTCTCTCGCTGTCTTATTTGAAATATTTTGGTCTCTGTAACACATTTGGGAAGGTTGCTTGAAGAATCTTAACAACATGGTCTTTGCTATATTTTTAAAACTCTTAACTAGTGATCTAATGGTTTAAATTACCAGCATTATCTGACGTACCTGTACCCCTCAGGGCCCTCTTGGCCTGTTAAGGGACTGATTTTTTTTCGTTAGTTGTATTGTGTTTTCAATGGCCCTCCAGAGTGGAACATGTGTTTAAAAAAAAAAATAAAAAGTTGGGGTTTATTCCGGATAAATATTAATAATTGAATCATCTGTTCATTACAAATCTAAAACACTAAAACTCTCCAGGTTTTTTTTTTTTTTTTGTTTTGCTTGGGCTTAAGGCGTGCTAACCTTAGAATGTCATTAACGTCAATAAAGTTTTATTGCTTCAACAGAAACTAAAAAAATCATATCTGCTGTAATTGTCTGATCTGTATCCGTTTTGAAGTGAGTGTGTAAATAAACTAGGCAATGTGATGTGAGAAGGGGAGAGCAAGGGGCCCAGATCAACTATGTTTTGAATTTTTATAAGTTATTTAATGAAAATAAGTCAGGGATTGAGCCTTGACTACTTCCTTTGTAAGGTATGTGCTTAGTAATGCTGTGCTTGTGTTACGGACTTTTATTTATAGAAATAAATATTATTAAATAAGCCACTGAAAGCTCTACACATATTTCATTCAACGTCATTACTTGCTTTTGACTGTAATAATTATTTTAATTTTCAATAATTATTTTATTGAATTCTACTTTCTCCTTAAATCATTATATTGCCGCAGTTATGATAAACTATCAATAAAAAAAACAACAAAAAAAAAACTAATTTTAAACTAGTCCACTTTAAATTCAGCCTGGCGTGATCCCCTGAGGAACACCCTCGCCGAGCATTCATCGTTGGAGCATTATGACGACTCTTGGTGAGTGTCGACGACCGGAGGGAGTGTAAGAGATCTAATTACGAGAGGACAATGTGAGGACGGGGCTCTGGAGCTGTTTAACAAGACCACGGCAAGGGCACAATGGACGACGGATGGACAATACGTCCGTGGGAACTCGTCGTCGAAATTACTCAGCGGAATCCGGGCTCCGGCTTTTCCAGGGGGGGGGGGTATACTTTCATCTGGGGGAGGTGGCCTCCCTTGGAGCGGCCTTCACGTACCGTCGCTTTTTCTCAAGGACTCGTGTATTTAGTTGAGCTGGTGCAACATTATATTACCATTTCTATTTCGGAAAAGGGGTGCCAATGATTTTGTTAAATAACTGTTATTATTATATATAACATATCGTCACTCAAATTTCACAACCGCATAAGTCAATTTTCCTAACTTTTCAGGAGAGCAATAAAACTGTAATGATCTGTAACTTGGAAAAATGTAATTTGCCAAAGATGCGATGAATAAAACCAATTATAATAATAATAATAACTTGCAACTTATGAGGATTTCCGACTTAAAAAATATTTTAAGTAACATTTAAAATAAAAACCTTGTCTGAATGGCCTAAAATAGATGAGAGAGATAAGCGGTTATGCTCGATCGTTTGAAATCAGTTTGATGCATAAGTAATAGCCAATTTTAGCGCGTTCTATTGTTTTGTTGTTTTTTTAGAAAAAAATTATTGCTATCATGTCCGGGAGATAATAGGGATTCTAAAGATACCAATAACTCACGTTGGCTGAAAATCGACTTCCGCGCTTGTGAAATTTGAACGACGATATGCTTGTCCCGCATTTTCTATTGTTTCTGCGTTTCCTCGAGGCCCAAAGAGATTCAAACCTCAGGGTATGGGCACGTGTTGTCACATAATGTTTATATCGTATACCCTCCAATTTCTTAAGTACTTTGTATGCCTTCCAGCAATCTGAAGGCAATCCCTCTGGTAACAATACCACTTGTTTTCTTCGAGCCGTAACTTCATGGGATGCCCTTTGCCGCAAACCTTTGTACTGTTGTACACCTTTGTAATCTTGGTATATAGCGTTCAATTAGCAAATGATTGAAAGTGCTGGTTAACCACCAAAATAAGTCCACCGGAAGGTAGGGTTTACCTCGGACCCCAAACACTAATTTGACCATGCCAGCCGTAGTTTCAGTAATACTTCAACGAATCTCGGTATTCGGAGTAGTAATCTACAGAGAAAAATGGGTTGTAAAAAGTAAACTAAATCGGTTCATTAGGAGGGGGGTTTACTCTGGACCTAAATTACTAATATAATCGGGGTCTCCCGTGGTCTAGTGGCTAGCGCGCTAGATTCATAAGCGGGAGATGGTGGGTTCGATACCCACCGGCGCCAGAAATTTTCTCATCTCTCTGTCGTAATTTCTGCTTTATTGTAATGAAACGCGGTACATTCTGAAGAAAGCGCTTAGTTAGCAGCTCCTGCGAGACGGACATTTTTTAATTTACTAACTGTTCCTGTCTTTCTACTATATCAACGTTTTCTTTTAAGGCTGTTTGGTTCTTTGTCTAAAATCTCAGTTTCTTGAAAATTGGAAGAGTGGGAGTTTTCACTGGCTTGTTCTAACAGAACAGTTTGGCTCTATGTCTGGTCGTATACACTTTTTACATGTTGAATCATACGGTTTTTTTCCTTTACCTACAGCAGAAATGGAGAGCACTAAAAGTGACCATAAAAGAAAACGAACAGATGAGGAAAGAGAACAAAATATGAAAAACAACAAGAAATTAAAACAGTCTATGACGGACAAATTCATAATTACAGAACCAGACCAACTAACGGAGATAAAGAACAGAATATACGCATTTGGGAATAACAGACAAATAAGGGCAATAACAAGTATACAGACAAAGACAACAATATAGAAAACTGGCAATACGTACGATCCGGCAAAACAGTAAAGAGTAGAGAGATTTGTGATAGGTCAGCAAATATAACAACCTCTTTGGAGGCAATTGATTCTGAGCGTGAGGTAATTGCAGAACAAAATGAAATAATATGCTGCATTTAATGATAATGTAATTAATATAAAATGCTTCATAATAACATGCTTCATGCGGTCATAATGATCATAATAATTTTAACTACAAAAAATAAACTCATTTTTCTTGCATGCACTAACTCAATAATAAATAATTTGTGAGTTACTCTGAATGCTCCTGATACAATTATTATAAGAAATATGAGCATTTTTAATGCATCCACATTGCACTAATCTACATATGCTTGCAGCTAAATATATGTACATAGGCTATTACTTGCGCAAGTAAGCATAATAAATAATATAGCCTGGCCTCAGTGAATTCCCGCTTAAAACACATTAAACACTATTTCACATTATCACATGGTGTCCTTATGTATATTACCGGCATTATCTCCCTTGCTTCTCATTACTCGCATTTCTATATTTTCGCGGGTTCTCACTCCAGAGATATACATAGAGTTAAGTTGTACGTAGTATGTGTTTGACACCGTATAGTGAGCCTGGCCTCAGTGAATTCCCGCTTAAAACACATTAAACACTATTTCACATTATCACATGGTCTCCTTATGTATATTACTGGCATTATCTCCCTTGCTTCTCATTACTCGCATTTCTATATTTTCGCGGGCTCTCACTCCAGAGATATACATAGCGTTAAGTAGTACGTAGTATGTGTTTGACACCGCATAGTGAGCCTGGCCTCAATGAATTCCCACTTAAAACACATTAAACACTATTTCACATTATCACATGGTGTCCTTACGTATATTACCGGCATTATCTCCCTTACTTCTCATTACACGCATTCCTATATTTTCGCGGGTTCTCACTCCAGAGATATACATAGCGTTAAGTAGTACGTAGTATGTGTTTGACACCGCATAGTGAGCCTGGCCTCAGTGAATTCCCGCTTAAAACACATTAAACACTATTTCACATTATCACATGGTGTCCTTATGTATATTACCGGCATTATCTCCCTTACTTCTCATTACTCGCATTTCTATATTTTCGCGGGTTCTCACTCCAGAGATATACATAGCGTTAAGTAGTACGTAGTATGTGTTTGACACCGCATAGTGAGCCTGGCCTCAGTGAATTCCCGCTTAAAACACATTAAACACTATTTCATATTATCACATGGTGTTCTTATGTATATTACCGGCATTATCTCCCTTGCTTCTCATTACTCGCATTTCTATATTTTCGCGGGTTCTCACTCCAGAGATATACATAGAGTTAAGTTGTACGTAGTATGTGTTTGACACCGTATAGTGAGCCTGGCCTCAGTGAATTCCCGCTTAAAACACATTAAACACTATTTCACATTATCACATGGTGTCCTTATGTATATTACCGGCATTATCTCCCTTGCTTCTCATTACTCGCATTTCTATATTTTCGCGGGCTCTCACTCCAGAGATATACATAGCGTTAAGTAGTACGTAGTATGTGTTTGACACCGCATAGTGAGCGTGGCCTCAATGAATTCCCACTTAAAACACATTAAACACTATTTCACATTATCACATGGTGTCCTTACGTATATTACCGGCATTATCTCCCTTACTTCTCATTACACGCATTCCTATATTTTCGCGGGTTCTCACTCCAGAGATATACATAGCGTTAAGTAGTACGTAGTATGTGTTTGACACCGCATAGTGAGCCTGGCCTCAGTGAATTCCCGCTTAAAACACATTAAACACTATTTCACATTATCACATGGTGTCCTTATGTATATTACCGGCATTATCTCCCTTACTTCTCATTACTCGCATTTCTATATTTTCGCGGGTTCTCACTCCAGAGATATACATAGCGTTAAGTAGTACGTAGTATGTGTTTGACACCGCATAGTGAGCCTGGCCTCAGTGAATTCCCGCTTAAAACACATTAAACACTATTTCATATTATCACATGGTGTTCTTATGTATATTACCGGCATTATCTCCCTTGCTTCTCATTACTCGCATTTCTATATTTTCGCGGGTTCTCACTCCAGAGATATACATAGCGTTAAGTAGTACGTAGTATGTGTTTGACACCGCATAGTGAGCCTGGCCTCAGTGAATTCCCATTTAAAACACATTAAACACTATTTCACTTTATCACATGGTGTTCTTATGTATATTACCGGCATTATCTCCCTTGCTTCTCATTACTCGCATTTCTATATTTTCGCGGGTTCTCACTCCAGAGATATACATAGAGTTAAGTAGTACGTAGTATGTGTTTGACACCGCATAGTGAGCCTGGCCTCAATGAATTCCCACTTAAAACACATTAAACACTATTTCACATTATCACATGGTGTCCTTATGTATATTACCGGCATTATCTCCCTTACTTCTCATTACTCGCATTTCTATATTTTCGCGGGTTCTCACTCCAGAGATATACATAGCGTTAAGTAGTACGTAGTATGTGTTTGACACCGCATAGTGAGCCTGGCCTCAGTGAATTCCCGCTTAAAACACATTAAACACTATTTCACATTATCACATGGTGTCCTTATGTATATTACCGGCATTATCTCCCTTGCTTCTCATTACTCGCATTTCTATATTTTCGCGGGTTCTCACTCCAGAGATATACATAGCGTTAAGTAGTACGTAGTATGTGTTTGACACCGCATAGTGAGCCTGGCCTCAGTGAATTCCCACTTAAAACACATTAAACACTATTTCATATTATCACATGGTGTTCTTATGTATATTACCGGCATTATCTCCCTTGCTTCTCATTACTCGCATTTCTATATTTTCGCGGGTTCTCACTCCAGAGATATACATAGAGTTAAGTAGTACGTAGTATTTGTTTGACACCGCATAGTGAGCCTGGCCTCAATGAATTCCCACTTAAAACACATTAAACACTATTTCACTTTATCACATGGTGTTCTTATGTATATTACCGGCATTATCTCCCTTGCTTCTCATTACTCGCATTTCTATATTTTCGCGGGTTCTCACTCCAGAGATATACATAGAGTTAAGTAGTACGTAGTATGTGTTTGACGCCGCATAGTGGGCGAAAATCACTTTTTAGGCGGTATTAGTTGTCTAGTACTAGTCGGAAGAATGGGAAATGTAAATATATACTTTTTTTGATCGTCAAAGGGTGACGGAGGGGATTATTAATCGTACCGTAAGAAAGGAGACATTTTTCTCAGAGGCCGCAATCAAAGATCTTCTATTGACGGTGTTACTTTCATCGGACACGATTGTCGCCAGATTTCGGAAACGTTTTCGTAAAAAAGCAAGTGTAATTTGTAAGATCAACTTCAAGAACTGTCATTAGAAAATGAGGCTGACGATTCTGTCACACCAGATGAAAATGCTAAAGGACGTAGCAGTATTGAATCAGACTATGATTGAAGTATAATTCGTTTTTAGTGCATAATATAACTGCATATATTTGTTATTATTAAGAAACAAGTCAGTAAAATTACTTTTTTCTTTAAGTTGTTAGTCTATTTTGTTCTTTATTTTCGTAGTATAGCCTATGTATTATTTTTTATGAAAATATGTATTATTTGTATGTAAATAATAGATGCAAAAAGTTACTATTTAAATGTTCCATAAATTTACAAAACGTTTTCTCAATGTTTATCCATTATGCCCAAATTCATGTGTCGACAACATTACATTGTTCGCTATACTAAAAAATAAAGGTCAACGAATTTTTTAAAGATTTTTTCCCCTACACAGTGACCTCATAAACATGTAAAAACGCAAAAAAATAATTTTGTCCACCCAAAAATAGATATTTCCCCACTGTGCGCCGTCAGTGGATGTCACCTCGCCGCTACACATGGAAATATAAAAATAAATTAGAATATAAGTAAAATAAAAATCAAAAGGGACAAAATTATGAATAAATATAACGTCTACTTGCTGGAGTGTGGGGACGGCAACACAAAATATATCGGAATAAATTTTTAAAAAACGTATGATTCAACATGCGAAAAGTGTAGACGACCAGTCACACACACACACTTTATATATTCTAAAGTTATATGTCCAACTACTTCTACCGGGAGAGAGTGCACTATCCTACTAAATAGAGGCCACTAGATGGACAAGACTTTAAAAATAAAATGTGACAAGTGGCTACGTTAATAATAATCCCCGGAGGAGAGCCTACCGTGCCGAATCTTGTCTCTTCTACGATTTTCAACGCCACTCCTCTTACTGAACTGTCTTTTTATAGCAGGATTTGTCTTAACTCCCGACAGGCACGCTTTATTTTTACTGATTTATTTCCCTCTTTATTGTCCGAGAAATCGTCCCTTTTCTGACTTCTACTATTTCCCTTTATTATAAAAATGCGTCCGGTCAGTGCAACTTTGTGTGGGTTCATTTATCTCGTGTAATTTTATCTGAGTTCCTTACCTTTCTCTCTTTGGTCTCAGCGTGTCCGATTGAACGAAATCTCTCTTTCTAGGACTGCCAGGTCTAAATATAAATTTAACGTAAAAGATTAGACGCTCATATTTAATTTTGATAATTGATAATCCTGTATTAATTTCTTTCAGAACATATTCGTCCTCCAAATATAGACCCGAGTGTGGTTTCATCTTCGGCCCAATACAGATTTAAATTCTATATAGTAATCTAAGATAATATACGTCTACGTTCCACACACCAAAACTATAAATATATATATATATATATATATATATATATATATATATATATACATGATTGATTGATTGGTGAGACGGCTTCTCTCTCAAGCGGTGTTCTTTCTCTCCTTTCTGCAATATTTCGCCGGTTTCCTCTCCGGCTTCGTCAGGCTGACTTCATCCATCCTTGATGGTTGGCAAGGGAACCAAGGGTTAAGTTCCCTTGCCAACCAAGTCAGCCTGACGAAGCCGGAGAGGAAACCGGCGAAATATTGCAGAAAGGAGAGAAAGAACAACGCTGGAGAGAGAAGCCGTCTCACTTATCAATCATTTCAACCCCAGCGAAGTAACTTAAAACCAAACATATATATATATATATATATATATATATATATATATATATATATATACTGGGTGTCCCCAAAATAACTGGTCAAAATTTTGGAACCGATGCAGATTGAAAAAAAAAAAAAAAAATGTCTTTTGGCATAGGTGTGTTGCTTCGTTTCCGAGAAAAACGCAATAAAACTAAAAAAGAATAGTGAAAAAGCAATCTGTCATAATGCCTATATAAAAATCATCAAAAGTATATTTTTTATCTTCCACACCCTCTACCCACCCACCCACCTCCTCCTCCAAAAAAAACATCTTCTTGGCCGAAAAAACTTAACTGACGCCATGTAAAGCTGCAAGTTCAACATAATTTCGGATGAAAGTGCTAAAGCACTAAACAAAACAAAAATTTCAATTCTTAATAAAAATCAACTTCAAACATTTTAAATTTAACACTAGACACAATCATAATTATAAAATAACAATTTCTTCTCCTAGTAATTCCTAATAATCAATTTAAAAACTGTTCAAAATTTTGGCTTCTTTCAGCAATACAGGAATATATAAGCATTTCCTTTATATATATATATATATATATATATATATATATATATATATATATATATATATATATATATATATATATAAAGGAAATGCTGTTGCTATTCATAATTAATGCTTTTGCATTAATTAAGAAGTTGTTTAATTCAAATCGTAGTAATGACATTTTATTACAGATTTAGTAAATATTGTATAATATAATTGAAATTCAAGGCCAAACGTTGGAAATAATATCGTATTTTGCCAGAAAAATAAATTGCTATTAACTATCTTTACCAGTCTCCAACTAGGCAATCTCAACGTTTAATAATCTTTTGGAAAAATATTATTTCTAGATTTGAGCTGAAATGTATTAATACTAGTCATCCCTTTTTGCGAGATTAAACTACTAAAATATAATGTAAATCATTAGGGAAAACATGTACATTCATATCGGTATAGACATGTTCATTAAAAATAACAACAAAAGTAAATTTTAGCACTGTTGCGAACAGTTTGGTGGAGGCTCAGCATGATGAGGGGTCCGATAATAGGACAAAAATCTTTTTTCAACGCTCACAGAGTGCTTTCGATATCAAACTTACAGGCATTCATTGCCTCTGTAATCTGGTTATTCGCACTGAAAATAATACCGTGTGGTCTCGAAAACCTTCTGTCGTGTGAAAGAGCTCTGTTAGCATTGAATAATTTTTTCCCGGTTATTGGATCCCTGATGATGCTTAGCCTCTACCACACTGCACCCAACTGTGCTGAAGTTTACTTTTGTCGGAGGACGTCAAGAGATGAAACGAGACGACAAGACATCCTTTCGCAATCCCACTGACTCCAATCGCTCCCCACGGGATCACACCTCGACTAGAGAAGCCATTAGAAACCTATATCTGCAAACAATGGACCGCCCTTACAATGGGAAGGAGAAGATGGGATCGGCCCTCGAAGAATAAAGGACAGCCTACCATAGGACCTCCGAGGTGGGGGCGGTATCCAAAAACGGTATAAAAAGAAATATAATTACCCCGAGAAGGGATGAATAGGAGAAGGTATGATTAGTGTTCGGTAGCGGAACGGATCCAGGGCTTGTTTCCTTCTCCACACTCCCACAATAGCTTCTAGTAATTAGGGTGGTGTCTGCTGAAAAACAGCTACCATCTTCTGCTTTTGTTGTCCTGGGTATCAACCTTTTTTTCTATTTCTTTTGGGGGTGTCTTCTCCTTCCATACCGAAGAGTCAAGGTGTGAAGACAGGTGAGGACACATCTGACTCCACCAGGATGATGCCATTAAGATATGAATGATTTTCTTAACATGTATCGTTTGGGTAACAGCAAATTACAAACAACAAAATGTTCGTTATTAGTGTACAAAATTTTTGGATGTTAATTAGGTTTCCAAAAGTGTCTATTTTTTCTGGATGCGAAAATCACCTTTTAGGTAGACGAACTTCATATAAAATATTTTATAAATCTCCCACTAAATATTGTCTAGTATTAGTTGGAAGAAAGGAGCATGTAAATATTTACTTTCTAGGATTGTCAACGGGCGACGGATGGGATTAAGAAGGGCAGATTTTTCTCAGTGTTCATTGCACAGCTGTTAATACTTTGCCATTCTTTAAATTTCATGAGAAATATGAGGCAAAAACATTGAACCACACAAAGAAATAATTTTGCCTACCTAAAAATGGATTTTTTTCCCACTGTGCGACGGTGCATTTTTAGAGCAAACGTCATAGTCTCCGTGTCTTGTTGTCAAGCAATAATAACGGTGTAGTATATAAGATTTAAAATATAAATTTTAATCAAATAACTATAAATCATTTGCAATGGGTTGCTACAAAACAACATACCAATCACTCATAGTACGAAATTTGCCATTCTTCAGAAAAGAATTGTCTATAATTCGTAGATAAGCAGAAAAATCGATAGATCTGAAATCATATTTTCCTCTAATGACCATTAAAATGCATCCTCTTTTGTATCACGTGTATAAGTGCTGATGCAGGATCCCTAAAAGTACCTAGTTAGTTAGAAAATGTCTAAACCCGTAAACAAAAGAACCAGAAGGGGCGTGGCTGGAGGGAAGCTGAGCCTTTTGGTGCAGCGCGTGCGCACTGCCTGGTTCTTTTGTTTGCGGGCGGACTATTGAGCGTGATTAATGCTCCGCAGAAGAATCCTAACTTAGGATTCTTAAGTGCAGTTTCTGATGTGTGTTTTAGACTCATCCTGTCTCCTTGCTTGTTAAAATTAAAGTTTTCGCTTTTAGCACATTTACTTAAAAATTTTCTTGAGTCGAGAGAGAGACTATCAAACTTAAACAATTCCGTATAGTGCAAATCTTTCGCTTTCCATAAGACATTCATTCATCCTCGCCCAGATATTCCTGCTGGTCATTCATACGAAGTCTGAAACACAATGCGCCGAGTACCGATCAAATGGCTCTACGTTATCTCTAATTCTGGCGAAGCACATGCCCCCCCCCCTCGAAATTTTGTTTTGTTGAGAACATTTGATGTAAAAAAAGCCTGCGAAGCGCGACCTTAATGGACACCAACTTCTAAACACATTCTTCCAGACGTTTCTATACTATTTGTTTGGAAACTGAATCTACGTACATAGGGAAACCCTCAATATTATTACTTGTCTTCTTCAATTGTTTTCAAGTTCGCAGTCACTTACTACCTCTGAAACCTGGTATTCATATACGAGTATTATATTAATAATTCCGGTTTGTCTTATGATTGTCATAACGTGCAATATACTAGTGCTCGTAAAAATGTGATCTGATATTTTTACACCAAATAATCAACCAGGGTGGCATCATAAAAGTACATTTCACGACAAAGGTACGGAAAGGACCAAACAAACGATTTTGTTTGTTGGTGGCATGATTCTTCATGTTCATCGGATCTCCAGCCCACCGAACGGACCGGGGCGGTGTGCACTACCGGCAAAAAGCACCAGTAGCGGTCTCATCACCTAATCTGGCGTGCTCTTCCCGACACGGGGAATCAATTTGCATTTTTTAAAACAACCCCCCTCCCCCCCTGGCTGTCCGGTCCACGTCAGCCGCGGGCAAATCGGATTTGGACGGGTCGGCGGTACGGTTCTCCAAGCGAAAAATCGCGGCAACCCCCACCAGGCGCCGCTTTTCACGACTTAATTGCCCGCTTAACCCCTAGCTGATGTCTTCATTCGGATCCTCCTTTCCCTGAGCCGGCCTCGATCTCTCCCTCCTTGTCCACATCGGCAACTTTCTACATGGACAATATACTAGTTGGTGAGATACCCTCATGGTAGGCGCAATTAATGTTTTGCTTTACCAACTAACACACGCAAAACTCGCATCTCTCAAAGCTGGTAATCGATCGAAGAGCTCAAATAATTTTTTATGACGCTGGGATTTGAACCAATAACATCCCGTTATACTCTAGAGTGATCTGCTGTCATTAATTTATCTAATGAGCCAATGCTTCAGAAAGATGGCCTAGCGCTATACTTCTAAGGCAGCAAAATTATTTTGTTATAACGTACGTACATAAACTATAATTTACACCTCTTCTAAAATCCCAATGCCATCAATGCCTTTATATACGTATTAAAATAATCCATGGCTCATGTGTAAAAACGCAGCTATCCTTGGATATTGAGAGGCGACAAGCTAATTTTTGTTTGTTACAGTAATATCATCGGAACAATTCAAAGAACAATAGTTGGAACGATAGTTATGTTTAAGTCGAATAATTTTTGGAACGTATATTTTTTTTAATATAAAAAAAAAATCTTATTTTTGTACTTCTTTCGGTCACAGCTCCGAAAATATTACCGCTAGAGACCTTTCCGAAGCGTCAAAATAATCACAATGAAACTTCCTATAATGTTTATTATTTAGAAATGTTAAAATTCGTTGCTTGTGCAAAAATGTTTTTGACATTTTTAATATAATGCTTTTTCGATAGCTTAAACGCACTTAGGATCTTCATAGTCCTCAAAGAAAGTGTTGATTAAATAAGAAGACAACCCACCAAATATATATAGACAAAAACCTATTGACATAAAAATTGCCAATGATTGTAAACATTCTTTTTTAATATTAGCTACATTATAATCAGTTAATTATTAGTATACGCATCTGGTTCAATAAGAACATTAACAATCTGAATTGTGCATACTGACAACTAAGGATTGATTCTTTTAGCTATTATTACTTACAAAATAATGTAAATATTTGAATATTTACATCAAATAGCTCGGCATATCATAAAAAAAAATGTTCTACAAGAATTAAATATAGGAACTACATCCTTAATGAAATGAAATGAAATTGCTTAGGCATCGTAATACACTAATACACTAACTACAGAAAAAAGTTGTTATGTCAGGTTTTGCATAACCTAAATTCTCAACATGGTTAATTACAGGAGAATACTAGATATATTAATTATTTTAAAAACCTTGACCTTTTCTTTGTTAGTGTTAGTTTTTGTATTTATTTGTTTATATTTTCATGTCCATTATTATTTACCAAGAATTTTAGGACGGGTTATCTATAGGTTACCACTCTTTTCTAGCCAGGATAGGGTTGACGCCTTTTCTTTTTTCTAAAGAAAAGCCACCACACCATAGTGGGAATCGAACCCACAACCATTGGCACGGAGTGTTAAATGGTCAAGCCTTAACACTCACGGTCACCGGACCTGTAGTGAGTGTTAGTTTTAACGCTAATAAATAAAAATTAACTCGCTGTTTGAAAATTAATCCATTGTTATTGAATCCTAAAAGGTTTTAGAGCTTTTAAAGAGATAGTTTCTCTGTAGCTTCTTAAAAAAAATGATGAGCCGTCTATTTGAAGCTAGTATACATGAATTAAATTGTCCATTCTGTAAATAAGATCTTATTTGGAACAGCAATATTTTTGGTTAGGCCGTCCGTTTGAATTACTGGCAGCTTGGAGATTCAATCTTTGTTAAGTCAAGGTTTTGCAAATTAATTCACTGGCGTTATATTCCTTGATGTACGGCCTTTTCTAGATTTGAAGAAATTTATTTTCAAGTATTTTTCTTCTCTGAAGGTAACAAATACTCCCGACACATTAGCGAATAGCGTTAATTTGGCAGAAAATGTGTTTTCTATCCGTTGCCTAAGGTGTTCAGTAGTCAAAAGAGCCGACACCAGGCGGCTTCCTTTGATATTGGCCCATTCTGAGAGGACTCCTGACCAATGTGCCTCGGCCCAAGTGGGCATGAGAACCTCTACAATATCGCCTTACACTGCATACATCATGTTTTTAGTCTGACTCGTTTCTTTCCAAAGCACGGACTGCGGTGGTTCAAAGTCCCAGTCTAGAAGGTCAATTTATTGCAGAGAGCTGGGAGGACACGCTTTGATGTGGACTGTCATATTTATGACTTTCACTGTGTCTATTGGTTATATCCATTACCTCCTGGCGATCATTTTACCGCTTCAAGCAGTCCTGTGTTTATTAATGTTAATTGTGCTAAAGGCCATTGTAGTCGACGCGCAATAAATTATAAAAAAAAAAAAAATAATAAAAAAAAATAATGACACAAGTCGACACTGATTTGGTAACACGGAAGTGAACCAACATTTTGCGGGTTTTCGAGCCTGCTGAATCAGAAACTTACATAAGTTTTTTTCCCTATACGTCAATATTTAATAACTTATGATAAATTTAGTATTATATAATCAAAATTTTCTAAAGTTGTACTTACTTCGCTCATAGAGAAATGTATATTAAACAAAAATTACATTTTAAAATTATAGCCCCTTTTTATTCACCCCCAACAACCTAACCTCTGCAAAATAAATTTTTTTGAGTTACAATAATTTGCAGAGTTAACAATTTAACATTATCAGAATTAGGACAACAAAATACAATTGAGTTATTTTGCATGGAATGTGGAGTAGTTGAGGAATAAAATAGATGAAGCTGGGTCCTACTTTAGGCGGAGAATCAGCCTGCTTCTCCCGTACAGGATACTATTTTTTTACCAACTCAGTTTTGTAATTTTGAAACTTCTAATAGCTGTTTCTTAAAGGAAATTTAATGGAAAATCCACATTCGCAATTAGATTTTTTCCTATCAATTTTATATTTTCTAAAAAAATCATTTAAAGTTGTGAAAAATGGGTATTTTACAGAATTTTTGCATGTTTCTTTGGCTAAAAGTATATTTTTTACAAAAACGAACCAACTTGTCATAAATCCAACTTCATATTCGCCTTTTCCACCCCAAATAGCTTTAAAAATTATAGAAACCAGAACGCCAAAAAAATTTCTGTAGATAGAGCAAATTTTAAGATTCTTTATTATAAAAAACAACTTAAAAGCCGTATATTTTAAAAACTTGACGTATAGGGGAAAAACTAATGTGAGATCCTGAGTCAGGACACCCGAAACCCCCCAAAATGGTGGTTCGATTGTGTGTTACATCCAAAAAGTGAAAATTTGTTGAGTTGTGTTATTAGTGAGTTCGATTCCCACATAGGATGGTTCTTTTGAAAAAAAAATACACTCACTAGAAAAGGGTGGCTACCTGTAGATAACCAGTCCCAATAATCTGTGTTATGTATTGGAGGAGGCTAACATTTATATAATAAGAGTGGGTCGGCGCTAATGGCCAAGAATTATGTCGATGCGGCGTAAAAAAATAAAAAAAAAAAAATAAAAAAAATAAGAGTGGGACAATGGAAACAAAACAGAAGATCAACACAAAATTTCTTAATCAAGACAATGAATTACTTGGCTGTGTTCCTATAGCTTTGCTTCCTCTTTCAGACCAGATGTGATCTGAGTTATTTTTTTCTTTCTTTTAAGGATCACCTGCAACTAGGCTTTCTGAGCTAGATAATTTACAAGGCAAATATTGTTATCGCAAAAGCTGCAGCTTAGTGACTAATTGCTTAAGTGTTTTAGAATGTTCTTCCTATATAACTCCGGTCATATTTTTCGTATTAATTTATCTGAAATAAAAATAAAGTAACACGTGTGTACTTATTAAACACAGAGATATAGAGGTGTAATTCTGTTACTAAAATTATTTAAACTGTGCCCGTAGGTTTATTCAGACAATTCAAATATTTGTATGCGCGAGTGTTCCGGCAGCATTTTTTTTGTGCTTACAATTATTCTCAGTAAATATATTTTAAATATAATAAAAATCTAGGGTCTTCCTGTGGTCTCCCTTGGATTCTAATGCGGGAGATGGGTGTTCGAGTCTCGCATGTTAAATGGATGTCGCCGCTAATGGCCTAGAAGACAATGCGTTGTAAAACAAAAATAAGAAAAAAATAAAGCAAAACAAAAAAAAAACTGAAAATAAACAACGAGCATCGAAAGTATTCAAAGAACAAACAAACAATTCTATTTGGACCAATACAAATATATTATACGAAAATATACGATAATCATTAATAATGAAAGCTAATAAGATAATCATTAGGTATATAAAATAATAGTAAAGCGATGTTAAAATCAATACTAACACTTTAGCAGTTCAATATTTATTTCGGGCAATGATAGCCACGTAATTCTTTGCCCTAAAACACAAATAAAAAAACAAACAATATTTATTTTAATTTAATTTATTTAGATACTTTGTTTTTAGAGCATTGCCCTATATAAAGATGTGTGTGCTTACTGTTTATAGCTATAATATCGACATTTTATAACTACAATACTAGTATTTAACAGGGTAATATAAATTCATACTAAAGAAAAATAATAAAAAGCATAATCGATTATAGAAATTAATCCCAATATCAGGTCTCCCCATGGTCTAGTGGCTAGCGCCTTAGATTCATAAGCAGGAGATGGCGGGTTCGATTCCCATCGGCGGCAGGAATTTTCTCATCTCACGGCTCGTTGAGAAAATTACTCGCTGCGCCCTGGATGTCGGCGCTAATGGCCAAGATGTCGATGCACCGTAAAAAAAAAAAAGGATGCCTTACTGAAATGGTTGAGGTTTCGGGCTTGCGATTCGTTCAGATCCTTGCGAAAAATAAACAGGTTTTCGGGAGAATGTTTATAATATCTGGAAGGTATGAAGATCTGTAGTCTTTAAGGCGTTTGTAGTCGTCCTGTAATTTATGTTTATATTATTTGTATTTATTGTTCTAATTTAAGCTATTTACCTATAAAATGGAAGGTTCATGTTTAGGTAAACTAGTGTTCTTGGTTGGGGTTAAAAATAAGGCCCTTGGGATGGAAGGACGACAAAGTAAGACTATTTCTATCGTGTACGGATAAAAAAGTTTGACATTTGTCCATTAATGTTTTCATTTTATTCCATTCATTTCAATACTGAATGTTTTAATAATTTTTTCTACTTTTAAGAATCAGTTAAATTTATGCCTTTCTAGTGACCTCTCCGTCAGCTCCTTTCATTTTTGCATATCTTTCGGTATCTCTTCATAGAAAATTTGTACATCCAATTCCATAATGTAAGGAACCTATTAGGACCTAAAATCCTTTTGAAAAGAACCTAGGTGACAGCTTTCCAATTTATCCAAATAGCGCAAACCCATATTGATGCACCTAGAAGCGTATTGAGCACCATCTATTCATGGAGATACAGCTTGCAGCTGGAGTTACAACTTTGCATCCCAGCTGTTGCACATCGACCGCATGCCTATATTTCTCACAATTTGAGCCTTTTAAATATTTCATGAAATCAGAAAAATGGTCAAATATAAACGATAAATATCTGTTTTAGATATTCTTCATTTCTTTTTATTATGAGGATAGATATGTTGAAAATGTACAAAACTGACGAGATAGTTCCTGCCATTTCTTGAGAGATCGTAGTTCCATCATTTAGGGACGAAGCCAAAAATCTCTGAAATATAGATATAGAGTTTATATATATAGTTTGAAGCTAGGACAGTTAGTATTTGTGGGACGGAAGTGGTTTCCGGTTCATAAACCATCCTTCACCCCGAGTAATTAGGAAACCCGTGTCCTGTTAGTAATTATTAATCGTTTCCTAGCTTCTACACCCTTCTAGGTCTTAACCTCATCCAACAGGCAAGCCATCCAATATGTCAGCATAATATGGCTAAGGGTTGATGATATTGAGCAGTCCATTGCATCATTTCCCATATTCCTTATTCAATATTGGATTGTAGACAGTTCAGTTAGATAGCTGGTACAGTTAAAATCACGCATGTGCGGAATTCTGAGAGAAATATTTCCGACGGTTCCGCCATTCGCATTACCATTTCACTGAAATACACTATGAAAAACTCGATAAAAACTAATTATGTCTCGTTTAGGAGGAGGAAGGCTTTGAGAGATCAGGCAAGGTAAATAGTGTTCAATGTTTATAAATTCTTAGACAAAGCTAAGGCTGGATACAATTATAACTATATCGTTGCCTTTTAAATAGATGGTTTAGTTAGAGAGAAAAGGGCGTGACTTGTATTTCCGGTACAAAAAATTGGCGGTACAATTTCTCTCTCTTATAACCTTATATCTAGGAGCTTGAAAACGTGGGTCTTTTTTACTTCTTTAACGCGAATTCATTCAATAAAAACATATGGTCTCATTTATATTATTATTTAAATATTAACGTATAATTAACTCAGAAATTTAGGACGGGTTCAATATATACGGCAGAATTACTTGCAATAAGCAAAACAGTAAATATTTTAATTGAAAATAATAGTAATTTAGTGGTATTTGAATGAATGAATGAAAAGTTTTATTCTTATTCCGGGACAGAAGTCCCATAGGAATAATTTTGAAATTACAAAATAATTTTGAATTTTACGTATAAACTTGAAAACTTATAAGTGCTATCAGTATCAATATAATAGTGTACAGCTTCAATATAGACTAGGTGTTGGGTAAAACTTGGAGGGATAGAAGGTGGTGGAAGAGTCGGGATTTAAAGGTTTCTAGGTTGGTAGAATGGCGGACAAACGAAGGCAAGGAATTCCATAGCGAGGTGGCACGGGTGACGAATGATTTTTCGAATATTGCTGTTCGGTGGGAAGGAATATAAAGATCGGAAGGACGAGATCGGGTGTTACGGGAGTGAACCGAGGATTTAAATTTAAGAAGTTGAAAAATATAAGAAGGTCTACGGGATTGAATTACTTGGTAAAGGACTGAGCCGAGGAAGTACTGACGACGATAAAGAGGGAATAGCCAATTTAGCTCCTGGTAGAAATGTGATATGTGGGAGTCTCTGGGGATCCCGAGGATAAAACGAATGAAACAGTTCATGAGGCGTTTGAGTTTTGCCTCGAGATCGCCAGAAAGTCCACCGTACACCAAACAACCATAGTCAAACTGGGGGAATAATAGGGGATAAATATGGACCGACGGGAAATTTGGGAAATATGATTTTTCCAGGAAAGGTTCTGATCAAATATGATCCCAAGATTTTTAACTGATTTAAAATATTTTATAGGGATGCTGTTGAGGTAAAGGGCTGGAAAAGGGGAAGTGGAACTTATGAGGGATTGGGAGCCTATAACAATGGCTTTGGATTTGTCGGGATTCAGGGAAAGCTTATTAGCTGCGGCCCAATCATTGATGTTATTAAGATCTACTTGCAGCTTGCCTACAGCATCTCGTAGCAAAGAGGGCTTAAAGGATAGGTAGATTTGGGCATCGTCAGCGTAAAGATGGACCTTGGAATGAACTATGGAAAGAGCAAGATCATTGATGTAAACAGAAAATAGAGTTGGGGATAACGAGGAGCCCTGGGGTACACCACGGGAAAGAGGAAGAGGGCTAGAAGGATTGCTGTCGGGGATGACCACGTATTGGGATCGATTGGTATTCTGCTATTAAAGAAGGCATTCCTTATTCGTGCATCCTGGCGTCACATGTAAAGTATCTTATCTTCTCAATGTTGCAATACGAATGGTTTCTAAATAGGGACCACAAAGTAAGGGAGATTAAATCCACTACCTCGGCATGCAAAACCTTATCTCAAGACACTAGGCCAGATGAGGTGGTTCTGAGCATCCTTATTTATTTAAGACAAACTCTAGGCCTGAATGCACTTTTTGTGGCGAGTATCATACTATTAAACACATTTTTGTACAATGCAGTAGTTTTATTATTATTATTAGGCATATTTTATTTACAACAATTTATTTTATATTTTGGAGGTATTGATTTTTAGTTTTTCACCTATTGCAGTAACTTCTAGTTTTGATATTTTGTCGAAATGTTAGTTTCAAAAAATTTCAATATCTTGATCCGCGTGGTTGACTTTCCTTAAAAAAAAATAATAAAAAAATAAAAATAAAATAATAAACCAAGGTGGATACGAGCTGCCTTATCAAAATTAATTCAAAATTAACCTGAACAACTAGTTTAAAGGCAGCCTTAAATTACATCGGTGGTAGAGAAGGAGAAAAAGTGAGATAGAGAGAGAGTGAGTGAGAGAGAGATAGAGTGAGAGAGAGAGAGAGAGTGAGAGAGAGTGCGAAGGTGCAGATGAACGTAACACGACACACAGTTGGTCACGGATAGAATTTGGCTAAGGAGTTCAGACCAATTCGCCACGGGATGGCTCACTCCGACCAATTGATACACGCCATTAAATAGGAGCATGTTTCTCACATAAATAACCATCCTAATCATTTATACTTCTTCATTAGTCATAATACTTATATAAACAACATTCATTTCTGAAGTTTTTATTTTGCTTTAAATATGAAAGCAATTTTTCATTTCTAAATTTAGTTAAATAGCATAATTTTAAAGTGACTTAATTATCATTCACTCCCCAGTGAGAATTATAGGTTTTTAGGTTAGAAAACCTTCAAAAATAAGGAAGTTAAACGCACATATCATCATCGTTTTACTTCAAAACGTTCTCAATTGTTCTGTTCAACATATTGTTACTCCTTTACAAGGGAAGTGTCTACAAGAAAAACAAATATTCTAGTGTATGTATGTATATATATATATATATATATATATATATATATATATATATATATATATATATATATACAAGCCCCCAAAAGAAACGGCTAAACTTCGGGAATCGAGAAAAACGCAAAAAAAACAAACTAAAGAACAATTCTGAAAAGTCTTTGTAAGGCCTATGTAAAAACCATTAAAAGCATCTTTTTTATTAACCAGCCTCTCTACCCTCCCACCTCCTTTTCCAAAACTGCAAGTTCCAGTAAAGATGCAAGTTCAACATAATTTTAAAACACAAAGAAAAAAATAAAAAACCTTAATTCTTAATAAAAATAAATTTTCAATTCTTAAAACATTTGAAATTTAACACTGGACTGTATATATAATTATAAAATAACAATTTCTTCTTCTAATAATTCCTTATAAACAATTTTAATACTCTTCAAAGGTTTAGCCCCCTTGCAGCAATATAGGCATAACATTGCACATTGACAGACTGGACAATATAATATAATCATATTTCAAATTAATAAGGCTTGTTACAAAAAAAAAAAATAAAAAATAATTGTTTTACAATTTTCACCTATTTGATCAAATGTTCTGTCCGAAAAGAATAATTAAATGTCAAGATAGATTTCGATTAATAGCTTAGGAAAATCAGGACAAAAGAAATAATTTATTTAAAGCTTAATCCTAAAATAATGGAAGCCTTAGGAGCTTAGCGATTGATCTTTCTCTACCACTGTGTAGAATAATTTTATTCAAGTCTTACGTAGAGAGTAATTCTCAAGTGGGCAGCGACGTTATTTTACAGGAATTACATAATATTATTATCAAAATATTAGTACCCCTATCAAAAGAGTATTGCATGTCCACAGTAGCGATGGGCGATTCTCTAATATGAATCGATTTGAATCGGAATGAAAAAATCTATCAACAAACAATATCGTCGATTTCACATCGATCTACGAGATATGTGCATCGATTTCAAGTTTACTTACAATTACTTACGAAATTCGTACTCCATTTCGATTCACATTCCAGAATCGCCAGTCGCTACTACCAATCAACCTGCACCATAATTAGTTTCTTACATGTATAATGTTACTCTAGTTCTTTTACGATTGTGCTCTTGTACAATTAGAACATCCAAACGCCTAACGGGTTGGCATGTGCACTCGATAGTTATTCCCAATTAAAATTATTATAATAGTAAACCATCGAAAACAATGCAAAATATTTTGAGCGATGAGGTCAACCGACACGGCCTCCATCGGGTTCCTAAAAAGATCGACCCCTTGGGGGTCGATTCTAAAAATCGATATATTTTGTTTAAAAGATTGATCTTTTAAAAGATCGACTCAGAACGCCAATCTCTAGTCTATAGACTACCACTTCAAAAAGAGTGCTCAAAATGTATTGTGGAAAATAAACCTATAGGAATAAACCTATAGGAATAAAATGGAAGCCTTAAAACGGCTCATATATTTTACCCCAGGGGTATAAAATTTATGACTCTTTATACGTAAAAAATTATTAATTTAGAGATCCTCAGACAGAGAGTATTCTCTGACAGTATCCATGGAGGTTAGAGTAACAGTTGGATATACCACATGCTTCACACAACTGGTGCAGACTCCTAGTAAAAGTTCTATAATGCTATTAGTAACGGAACGGTTTAACAATGGCTATGCATGGGCCACCGGTGACACTATTATAAAGCACCACTAAACAACTAGCCTTTTTGTAATACATTAATAGCAGAGCTCTCGCTTGTATATCAAAGGAAAAGTTAAAAATAAGGAAGGTGTTAAATGATTAACGTTGAACAATAACGGTTAGTCTCGTTTGATATTCAGAAAAGGTATGCTAATTACCCTTAAATGTCCGGTGTACTCAAGTACAGAGGCGTAAAACTTGTAAGTTCGCTGCTGTCTGCTTTCTGTGCCTTGTAAAGCCTAAAATATCGCCTTTTTTAAGATGTTATTTAAAATCTAAAACGAATATTATGTTTTAATATTCTAAGCTTTCCAAATTTGACTATGAATAAGAACGGAAACTCGCTATGATGACGCAGTTCCTGCGAGTTGGACGTTATACGCTCGTTTCCTGCCAATTAGGTTACTGGGTTTCATGTCTAAGGTTGGCAAGATAACGCACCCCAAGGAGCCAAACTTTAAGACAAACGACAAAGCCTCATATTCACCAGAATCTTCTGAGTAAATGTCTCTACTAGGATTTTAAATAGATTTAAGCTATTTATTTAATATGACCACACCAACCAATTTATATTAATATGGCGGAATAAGCAGTCACTCATTTTATTTTTAAATCTTTATTTTCAGGAAACATTGTCTCGACAGGTTGGAACATGAGCCCATTTCCTGCCGGATATGTCTGCATGTTATTTCATGCAAAGGAACCAAAGGTTCGGATAAAATGTAATTTTTTACCAAACGACCTGATTTTTATTCATTGAATTCTAATCTTATTATTGTATACGGTATTTTGTTACTACCATCGCTATAAAAATTGGTGTCTATTGGTGTTCTCATTTTTTCGACATTCACACTCAAAATGTAGCCCCCACGAAACGGAACTGTTCTCCCTCTCCTCCATAGCCCTGGAGGTGGCTTGTAATTCAAGCCGAAACGTTGGCAGAAATATAACTCATTTTAGTTATGAAATGTGTTATGTATTTTGGTTTGTCAAATGTTATTTAACATATCACACTAGTATATGACACAAATGCCCTCTAGTGTACAAGCTCTGGACCTAGGTACATACAGTTTTGATGGTTGATAAAGAGATACTTCATCATAGTCGTAACTGAAAAACACCGATTTTTGAATTGTGTCACTTTAGAAATACTAGTGCGTTATGACCAACCCCCTTATTAACCTTATTTATTTATTTTTTTTTTTTTTTTATGCATCGACTTCTAGGATCACTAGCACTACTTACTTATTTTATTTATTATTAACAAAGAATTTTAGGACAGGTTATCTATAGGTTACCTCCTTTTTCCAGCCAGGATAGGGCTGATGCCTTTTCTTTTTTCTAAAGAAAAGCCATCACCCCTAATGGGAATTGAACCCACGACCTTAGGCACGCAGTTCATACGCTTTAGCCCTCGCCGCCACCGGACCTCCTATACCTTAATAATTGCAACAAATTTATAATTAGCCGTTCTGAAATCGTTCGAACGTGGTAGAGATTTTTATGAGGGTTTGGAGAATTGTAATATTTATTATAATAACAGAAAAATGTTGTGAAAGTAAGAACGATTTTTAGTTAAGTGCAGCTTAGTTCCTGCTATAGAGGCGGTTGTAAGCAGAAACAGAAATGATACTGGGACCAATTTACAACATTGGAGATGTCGACATCAGTGGCGTAACGAATCGAGGATAGCTAGTCTACAAGGCAATTATTTATTTGCAGCAATTCCAGCATCTTTGGAATATTTAGTTCTCATCGGCGAATATTCTCCATAAGGAAACGTTGGAAATTACCATTTCAATGAATGCCTAGGAAAGCAATCCTGCTACGTACATGAAATCCGATGACGCAGGAAGATTAACGCTAATTCTACACAAGTTTGCATCTTAGCGGGTTTCTTCAATCTCTCCCTGAATAAAACCCTATTAATGACGACTGTCCGATGAGGCAATGGGGCACTGACGAGAATCGTGTGTTTCCTAATACATACATATCAATAACCGGCCGTTGAAAAAGAATATAAAAAAGGCCTGATTTTGATAAAATTTGGTAGAAATTTATTTTGTCTAAATCGAAAAGACAAGTTCGTTATCCACTCTCGGGAACATTCGTTTTTGGAGAAAATCGCACGGCTCAAATCGTGTTACTTTCATTTGTATATTTCTGTAAGTTGTCTGTTTTAATACAGTCTGTTACTAAGTGTTTTACAGTTAAAGGTACCTTGTTAGTCTAACAAAGTGGTTTGTCTGTAGTGAGCGAGTTAATATTGTTAGGACGATCCTAAATCACCTTAGTTTAACTTGTATTATTCTTAGTTCTCTTGACGAATATGATAGTATACTGCTTTTTAAATATCTTGTGTATTTATTTTTTGTACAAAGTTTCTTGCCACCTATTCAGTATAGATAACGTATGTTTTTTTGTAGATATTTTGCTGTAAGTATTGGTCATTCGCGCGGCTTGTCGTAGCACGTTTCGCGTGTCCGTCAGCTTTTGAAGTTTGTACGATACTTTCATGAATATTCACTCGCTTTAACCTATTACCATATATAAATGAAATATTTGGAGTATTGTTGCGGGGGGGGGGCAAAGAGAGTGTTCTATTACCTGTTTCATCCTATTGTCGCGAAAGTGGAAGAATTTCATACAAGAAATAAAATGAAGGTTAATAATCCCTAGAAATGCACGAGTTACAACAACACGATTGGTGGAATTGAACGATCGTGTTCATCCTACAGCCATAACATTTCAGCATGACGGAAACATGTTCACTAAAGAAAATTTCTTCTGGAACGTTATGCCCGTTAATATTGAGGAGCCCTTTAGTGAAATTTTATATTTTTGAACTAGTTTTCAAGAATGTAATAAGAAAAATATATTTGTTATTTGTTATTGAACGAGTGTCAGATTCTGCTACGGCTGTCATGTTTCTTCAATGTTTCTAGCCGTCGACCCTCTCACCCTGTTCAACCTCCAAGGAAAAACCTTTGCCCAGTTGCCGTCATTATTGATTTCCCGGCTTTTCCTCCATTTCGCCATACACGCCAATATTTCTTCAAGGAACGTCTGTCCGTTATACGTCACACTTCTCCTCCTGGTGGTCTATGGATGGATTGTTTCTCGTCGGGAGCCAGTCACGGCTTCAGTGACGTGAAAGGAAATTGAGATCCTGGAGTATCTTCTGGGCCCGAGCCGACGAGAGGAGCATATCCGCTTTTTCCTGAAATGTAATTGTTATGGAAGGAAAATCTGTACAGACCAAGATTGTTTTCTTGAGGCTTCTTACAGATTTTACTGCAGGAATAGAGTCAGAGCATAGATACGCTTCAGTCCGAAGAATGATGAATCAGATAAAAGAAAATAATTTCTGAAGTCTTATCGCTGATAGCTTGCTTTATATGCAATATTAAGGTTATAGTCTTTTTGAGGACTCTGATGTTAAGTGACTTCGTGGTCTAATAATTGCGCGAGAATTGCTTTCCTAGGTAAAAACACAGCAAACTACAAGTTTTGTCTTTTCCTTGTATATGCCTTATAGTTGGCAGTCGATGTCTTAATAACAGGCATTTTAACGACTATTAAACATTTTGAATATTTGTTTTTTTTATTATATAGATCAATGGAACGCAATTGTTTTTGCTAGCATCTCCAGGCCACGTACTAAGAATTCGTACAATTCCCACAGACACAATCCATTGCCTGTCCGTTGTGCTCAAAATACTGGAACCTCCTTAGATTTTTGCAGTAATGCCTAAATAACATCACTGGTGATGACTATTTTCACTATTTATTTGTGCAATAAGGCCTAAATAACATCACTGGTGATGACTATTTTCACTATTTATTTGTGCAATAAGGCCTAAATAACATCACTGGTGATGACTATTTTCACTATTTATTTGTGCAATAAGGCCTAAATAACATCACTGGTGATGACTATTTTCACTATTTATTTGTGCAGTAAGGCCTAAATAACATCACTGGTGATGACTATTTTCACTATTTATTTGTGCAATAAGGCCTAAATAACATCACTCGTGACGACTATTTTCACTATTTATTTGTGCAGTAAGGCCTAAATAACATCACTGGTGATGACTATTTTCACTATTTATTTGTGCAGTAAGGCCTAAATAACATCACTTGTGATGACTATTTTCACTAGTTATTTGTGCAATAAGGCCTAAATAACATCTCTGGTGATGACTATTTTTACTATTTACTTGTGCAATAAGGCTTAAATAACATCAAGGGTGATGGCTATTTTTACTAGTTATTTGTGCAATAAGGCCTATATAACATCACTGGTGATGACTATTTTCAGTATATATTTGTGCAATAAGGCCTATATAACATCACTGGTGATGACTATTTTCACTATTTATTTGTGCAATAAGGCCTAAATAACATCACTGGTGATAACTATTTTCACTATTTATTTGTGCAGTTAGGCCTAAATAACATCACTGGTGATGACTATTTTCACTATTTATTTGTGCAGTAAGGCCTAAATAACATCACTGGTGATGACTATTTTCACTATTTATTTGTGCAGTAAGGCCTAAATAACATCACTGGTGATGACTATTTTCACTATTTATTTGTGCAATAAGACCTAAATAACATCACTGGTGATGACTATTTTCACTATTTATTTGTGCAGTAAGGCCTAAATAACATCACTGGTGATGACTATTTTCACTATTTATTTGTGCAGTAAGGCCTAAATAATATCACTGGTGATGACTATTTTCACTATTTATTTGTGCAGTAAGGCCTATATAACATCACTGGTGATGACTATTTTCACTATTTATTTCGTACTTTTAGAACAATGGTTCACTTTCTGTACCCTCCTCCGAAATTTACTAATCCGTCCTCAGCGAGCTGAGATCTTCTATAAAAGTGATATTTCACAGTAATGTTGTTTGTTTTGAAATATTTGAGGCGAAAAACCTCATGATCGCCAGCGCCCACCATGCAATCATGCAGCAGGAATATTCATCCTATGATCCCGGGTTAGGGTATGCTTTCTTTAATTTGCATTCATGTTTTCTTAGTAATTGTCCCATCTTCTTCTTTCTCTTTTTATTTATTTTATTTTTTATTCTTCTAGTAATTGAATGAACATGTTTCTATTACTATCAGCACTCTTTGAAAGTTTCAGTAATTATAATTTTTATGGCATCCAATAAATAAAAACTACTGTAAAATGGTTTAAATAATACGAACGGTTTAAAAAAAATAAACAAGTAAAGATATTTAGTATTATTTCTAATTAAGGAAATGATGGGTAATTGATATCTTGGCCATCGAACAAGTGACGAATTTCAACATTTTGTGACGAAGAGGATCATTTATTATTTATAAATCATTCATTCATTATAAATAAAGTTTTGAAATTAAAAATGTTAGTGTGGATATTCATGAAGCTGTAATAACTGAGCACGTTTCTTAGCTATGAAATTGATACAACAAAAAAAATATGTTCTTTTATATTTCTAGGTGACTCAATTAATTATACCTGTATATAAATACTTGTATCCATTAATCCGTATTGGTGAATTTCAGAAAACATTATTTGAATTATAAAAAACATGTTTCCTATTAGTATTTAGCTAGTTCCATTCCATGAAAGCAAAAATTAAGGCCGTTGGAGATCCGGTTTTACTTTTATTTAATATTTCGTCTACTTACATTTTTTTACTTAATCCAAACGATTTTTATTTTATTGTATTGTGAGCTTCAAAACTTTAACGATTAGCTCATGATCAGGAAGATCACTGTACAGTCGAGAAGAAGAAAAGAAAAAATAAATCCAAAGGAGCTAACGATCCTTGGACCAAGTATCAAATGATTTTAAATTTATGAATCCACTCTATTATAAAATCATTTAATTTTCAATTTTTTTTTTAAACAAATAATATTATATCCAGGTTTCATAACAAATGAAAAAGGCCAATCAGTTTCATAATTTTATATTTAAATAATTTTAAACAATATTTCTTACTTAATATCACAGCTAAAAAAATATCACAATTTGACACGTTTAAAATCATTATTTTGCTCGTCATCCTGACATTTTCATATCCTGACTTAATCATATTTACATGTTTATAATAATGAATGACGAGCAAAATAATGATTTTAATCATGTCAAATTGTGATATTTTTTAAGCTGTGATATTAAGTAAGTTAGATACAGTGGGTTATATGTTTGTTGAAAAAATTGTTATTGGTGTTCTAAGATTTTGAAATTATATTTCCAGAGATTTCCTGATGACGGCATAAGGCCGAAATATTGTTTAAAATTATTTAAATATATAATTATGAAACTGGGAGACCTGATTGGCCTTTTTCATTTGTTATGAAACCTGGATAACTTAGTGGAGGTCTCAAAGAAGTGGTAGACTTATCAAATCATTGCAAATAATATTATTTATTTTAATTATAACTTCCACTTATATATGACAAGGGGCTTTGGGACGGGTTATCTATAGGTTACCACCCTTTTCTAGCCAGGATAGGTCTGAAGCCTATAATCTTTTTTCGAATGAAAAGCCACTGCTTCGAGTGGGAATCGGACCCACCACCTTAGGCACAGAGTGTACAAGAAGATATTAAAATTACATCACAGATAAGAAGTGCACCGTTCTTAGCATTGTAAAGTTGTGCAATAAATAAGTAATTTGATAAATTTCTCGTGTATACGCCAGTATTTTTGCAATTTGTGAGCCTTGACGGAAAAGCCGATCCTCAGACCATCATGAATTATTTAATGATCCTGAAGAGATTATTGTTACTTTTCCTAAACATTACTTACCTTTACAACTTAAAATTTATATTATAAAGGATAATAAAGTAGGTTGGTGGGAGGTGGGCGTGTCGCGGGGCGTGGCCGCGTCGCTATGGAGACCACCTGCCAGCTACGACAATAGGCCTCTACCCTTCCAGGCATATTTCTCCATGGAGACTAGTCAGGAATCTACTTCGGAAACTGGTCTATATAAGATTTGTGCCCTGTAGCACATGTCGGCTTCTTCGTCGAATTATATAAGAAAGTATCTTGTTACTTTGTTAGGTGGCCATTCAGATAATAAAGTTACAAGTCGTCAAAATATTACAATACATCATACAGCATTCATATTAACACAAACAATTTATAATATTTACCTACGCAAGCAAACCGCAGTCACTCAGTAGAACACGTTAATGTAGCCAGAATGCCATTGTGTAGCACAGACATTAGTTTTCTAAATCAAAGATGGCCTGTATCAAATTCAAAAAAAGTCCGACTCGCAGGAACTGCGTCATCTTAGCGCGGTTACATACATCTCAAAGAATTGGAATAGATTAGCATCACAAATCATAGGAAACAGAAGCCAACTTACAAAGAAGCGGATAATTCTTAATCTGTATAAGTCAATACAATTTATGTACTGAAAACGTACTTACTCTTCGACTACTGCTGAGAAGGCTCTATTCTAAACAACCAAAAATTCGTTGTCATTTTGTAGCATATATTATATTGTTTTACTAGCAAATTCGTTTTACTGTTATAATCAACTGCTTCATGGCGAATAAAATTCCGTTCTGTCGTGGGTTAAATCTTTCTATAAAATAAGAAATAATGATAACTTCCGGACGTTTCCTTCCACCGCTTCATAGCTTAATTTACTACAATACTAATTTTACTGATAAATGCAATTTAAAACAAAAAACAACCAATTAAAAAGAGAGATAAAAAAAGAGAAAAACCCTTTCAAACAACAAAATAAACACTTTTTAAGTTTTAAGCGCCTATATCTCTGATTGACGTTGCCCCATCAAACATTGCTTCGGACGTTTTTTTGTAGATAATTTAGTTAGCATTCGAATGGCCACCTTCCACTTATCACGATTTCCCAACCGTTATCGAGATATTTACGAAAAATGTATGAAGATCCGAAAACTTTTTATGTCTATTAATAAATTTTTTTTTCGCATACTTCCTTAACTCCAAACATAACCAAAATTTAAACATCTTAGTTGGGATTAATTTCCAAGATGTAGAAAATATTTCAATTGAATCCCGCGATTCTAAGTACCCACAAAAAAATAATGACTTACAAAAACATTGATTCCACTTTTCTCAGAAACGGTTAGACATCCCCTTAAAAATGGTTTCATTCATTTTCCTATGTCAAGAAACCTATAAAACAAGTACCTGCAAGCATGTGAACTCAAAAACGTAAGCGTTACGATTTTTTTTGCGTGAATTTCGCCCCAAACACTATCTTCCAGTGGGCGGATTCTGCTGATTAACGAACTTGACCTTTCAAATTAGACGACAAATTTTTGTACCAAATTTCATCAAAATCGGACCATTTTTGAGCTTGCTAGAGAGCGAAACAAGCATATATATATATATATATTCTCCACTTTTTCTTGTTTGTTTTTCTGGCAGGGGGTCGATAAAGCAGTACACTCTTTGTTCACATTAACTGCTTTATTTGTTATGTTTCGCCCGACATGTTTCGTGCCTTTTCGCACCTCTTCAAAGAGGTGCGAAAAGGCACGAAACATGTCGGGCGAAACATAACAAATAAAGCAGTTAATGTGAACAAAGAGTGTACTGCTTTATCGACCCCCTGCCAGAAAAACAAACAAGAAAAAGTGGAAAATATATATCGGGCCATCTTTCACAAGAGTTAATATATATATATATATATATATATATATATATATATATATATAAATACTATATATATATATATATATATATATATACACACACAAATTTGAACCACCTATATTTTCGTGATCTATGGGGCCTGAAACGGGAAAGTTTCTAGTCGGCACTTCCGGATCTCGTCGTGAGGTCAACCTCATAAGCGGGTTCTCCCTATGGAGGTAGGGAGGAACCACGCTAAAAGAGAAAGTAAAATTGCTAGATAGGCCCAACAAGAAACTTACATACTTTGATGGGTACTTACATACTAGTTGCACAGTTCTCGAGAACTGGCTCCCGTTCAGGCTCACGCTTAGTGATCCAGATCATGAAATGACAACTCTAATGAAGTTATCTCCATTATCAGCGCATTTCTATTGGGTCATCACTATGGGCAATTTAATTGGTTGTTCTTTCATCCGTTCTAGCGTTCATTGTTTTGTTTTCACTTGCTGTTAAGTTGGTGTTTTTTTACAATTTATTGTTTCAGTTCTTAGTGTTGTTTGTGTTTTAGTGTGTTTGAATTTGTGTCCTTTGCGCGATAACGAATATGTGCCCGATATGGCGACAAGAAAATAACAACGAGAATAGAGATCCTTTTGAAGTAATATTAAATTACATATCAGCCCATTTTCCAACGAAAACCAGTTATCTATATTACCAACGAGTTGGATTAACTAGAGTTTCGGTATAACCTTGAGCGAGCGTAGCGAGCGGAAACGCATAGCAATTATGAAATTTACATGGCATAATTGCTATGCGTTTCCTCTCGCTCAAGGTTATATCGAAACTCTAGTCAATCCAACTCGTTGATAATATTAATACATGGTCTTGGTGCCATAAATGGTCGCCATATTGCCTGATCCGGGTCACTGACTGGGAGCCACTTCTGGAGATCGGTGCAACTAGTACGTAAGTGCCCTTTGATGTAATAAGTAAATAGAAAAATACAATGAAATAAAAAACGAAAAAAAAACAAAACAAACGAAGATTAAAATTCTACAGGCGCATAAAAGAAATGTATCCTTCGATACTAAGAAAGCAAATCTTGGAATTTCGTACATCAAAGGAAGAAGTAAAAATGAATTAAGTCAGGAAAAGATGAATTTACAACAGCAGATATCACACCAACAGACATTGCTGATATAGACTAATTCGCCGGCGCTAATGGCCCTGATGTCGATTCGCCGTAAAAAAAAAAATAAATAAATAAAAAAAAAATGAAATAAAAAAAAAAAAAAAAACTGACAAAACGTTTTTGAATGGAAGTCGTTCGGAGGAAGATTTGAAAAAGGAGTGGAGCAGCTTGGTCTAATGACAACTAAGAGAACTCATTCAATAAGAATGAAAAAAGTCTGGTCGTAAAAAAAATCAAACTTGTCAAATCAGTATTAATTGCCAGGAATATATTTTTGTATTATTGAAAAGTTCTGAAAACACTTAAGCACACACACACTCGCACATACGTCAATCAGTAAAACACAAATAGCGCACGTTGGGACAACAAATTTCATTTAGGGTTATTAAGGAAGTGTAAAACAGATGTAGTTTTTTTCAGTTGGTTCAAACAACAGAGCTTGAAGACCTGTAAAAAATTTGATTTTCCAAAGGTTGTTTTGGATGAAGATATCTCAGTATTTTTTCCATCTTGCCTTATGTAATTTTTTCTTTTGTATCTTATTCTTGGTCATTCCTCTTCTATCGTAGCGCAGTGAGAGATGCTCTTTCTGGCTGCCTTTATGCTTTGGTTGGGGGGCTGGGGTGATAAGTCAGAGTTATACGAGTCGTAGCCAAAAAAAAAAAAAAAATATGCTTAGACAACTTTAAAAATACGTAATATTAATGATCATACCGTCCCTACCGTGTCTAACTATCGACTATGAAAATCGGAGCAAGCTAGCGAACGAACAAATTCGATACATTTATGAAGACATATTTTGAAAAATTGTCTTATTCGATACTTTATTTAAGGCATTTCCATTTATTATGCATTCTAAAGGGGTTAGAGTTGCGACAATTTGCAACAAGCCGTATCGTCCACAATGCAACAGCAAAGTATCGAATTTGGAAAATGAGATTTTTCATATTTGATAGTTCGACATGGTAGGGTGGATGTGTACTGAATACTACCATACAGTTTTTGAGAAGTTTATAACACACTTTGCTTTTTTTTATTATTATTTAAAACGAATTGAAATTTCGGATTCTCGTGTCCTACAATATTATCTGATTGGTCTTAGCTGATTCACACTTTCACGTGAAAGGTTTTTATACATGCAACACGTCATAGCTAATAATAATGAACTGAAGCACAAAAAGTATGACAATTACGTCACGATATACAAGAAAATAGCCACCGGGAAAAATACAAGTTAAGAAAAGTGGCCTCGACATTTCAAGGTCCTTCTGTTATTTATTTCATATTTTCAGTTTTTTAGTTGTCTGGATTTTAGCTGAGCTTATAGAGTTTGTTTTTCACATATTTTAATTTCAACTGTAACAAATACAAGATATTTACCAGGCATTATACTATGTATAAATTAATTTCTATAGACATCAATTTATGTAAGGTATGTAATAATAATAAAAGTATTTATTCATCAATACAACTTCGTTATTAAGAGTCTTTACCGATATGGAATGATATAACTAAAATAAAGTAAAGTAATCCAGGATTTGGAACATAATGAAGAATTAAAATGTTAGGGATCAATCCATTTGAAATCAACCAAAAATAAATAAAATTCTTGCTGACATGTTTTATTTAATTTTTAACAGTACAATTTCCATATGTAGGTACATATACCTGGAAGTACCAAATTATATTTTTTATAATTTTATAATTAGTAATTAAGTTGTTAGCAACTATTTTTTTGTGAAGTTTGGTCATTTGTTGCGTTTTCAGAAGTTAGCAATAAGTTAAATATCTTCTTTACTTATTAAGCTACCAATTTCAATTGAAAACCATCATATTCTACGTAAAACTTGCGATTTTGGAAGACCAGTAAAACCTGAGGGAGACAACCAAAAGGTATAATTTTTTTTTAATCATTGTGTCAGTTATATCTTTAAGGGGGGATATTAAATATGTGTATCCATTCGTCCATTAAATAAAAAAAAATCCTAAAAATTCAAGTTTTCTCCACTTTTTTTACGATTTTTAAGTTAATTTTAGGCACATTCCTGGATACCTAGCAACTTTTTGATAATAACCTCATTTGTAGATTGTTTTATGTAAATATGATGGTTTTCAATTGTCAACTTATTGTTAGCATCAAAAAACCCAACAAATGACCGAACGTCACAAACAAAATGGTTGCTAACAACTGAATTACTAATTATAAAATTATTTAAATTTTAACGTTCATTATTATTAACTACGAATTTTAAAACGGGTTATCTATAGGTTACCATCCTTTTCCAGCCAAGATAGGGCTGTTGTTGCCTTTTTTGTTTCTTTAAAGAATAGCCACCACCCCATAGTGTGAATCGAACCCACAACCCTGGGCACGGAGTTTTAATTGCTCACGCCTTAACACTCACAGCCACCGGGCCTCCAAAAATGGTAAAGTTTATGAAGAATCACCTTATGCCTCATTTAATAAATATTAATTACTGTTAAATGTGTGATAAACATTTATTTCAATATTCCGTTTTTAAGTACCCGTAACAAAAATGCTATTTTTGCCCGATTTTCTAAATATCGTTTTAGATATCTCCTGGGAATTGGTCGCATTCCATTCCCCCAATTTGATATACTTATATCAAATGTAACTGGAATCCTATTAACGGAAGGCTGTAAGTGTTGTGGCCTTTTAGTGCTAATTTCGTCGAAAGAAGCTTATAATTTTCCGGGTTAACGAACATGACCTTTCATTTCGGCGGTGCTTCTCGTCCTATATTCCAAATGATATGTGCGAAACTGGAGAATAGACCATTGGTAGGAACTGGTAGCCGAAGACGGTAGCCTTCCATGGGATGATCCTAGCCTGGAAATGGGATTGTGCGGGGTACTTGAAGGGTATACTGCAGAACTGACTGACAGGTAGAGTCGGCCACCCACAACACTCTCTTAGAACATCAGCCGCCTCTTTTCAGTGTTGTGTAATGGGGTATTTGGCCTTTTAGTTCGCCTCAGCTGAGGGGATAGCCCACCCAGATCAGCCTTCGCTCTTCAACAACAGGTCCAAAGTAGGGTGTTGACGTGGTGGACTAGGTTGGAATTTGAGCTCAACTCACAGAAGGTACTCATCCACATCTATACACACTCAAAACATAAATAATATTTTCAAAAATATATAGACCTAATATTAGGCGCTAATCTAATTTAGTGTCAACTTTTGCAATTTGGAATGATCAGAAAAGGAGCTCATTTATTTCGCATTCGGAACGGAACCAACACTAAAACTTTATGGAACTTTTTCTGCGACTGAGGTAAAATTTGCCTATTTTTGTATAAAATGAATTGTATTAGACTGGAATGATCACTTCTCGCTTACCCCCGTTTTATAACCGTTAAGGCAAATACACTAAAACTCCAAAACCCCTCATGGCTGTAAATATTTTTTTTACAATACTTCGCTACTCAGGGCTAACTCGCTTAAATTGGATTTAGGGTAAAAACAGATGCCTTAAAATACTTTAAATGTAACGTTATTAAATGTATTGAGCACATTTTCAAGGAATGTTGAATCTATAAACATTTGCCCTGCTACTATAACATACCAACTGATACAGGCTAAAGGTCTAGAAAACGATTCGTCCTAGATGGATTAAGTCATAGGTACTCTTCCTAGTGGAGGGATGAAATATAAGACTGTGGAAAAAAATAGAAATTAAAGAAAACAATAACAATAATAATAAATTGAAATAATAAAGTAATATTTCAAATTTTATAAGTTCAAGTTTTATAACAAAACTGCAAAATTTAAACAGAAATTTAAAATGAATTCTAGTTTCATTAACATTTCTCAACAAGGTTTATAAATATATGTTCCTGGAAGCAGATTTTATTCGAAAAATACCAATAGAAAGTGTTCCTGGAAGCCTATTAATGTAAACCATGACAGCTAAATTGCTTAGCGAATTTCGTCGAAAAAAAGTAAGGAGAGAAAGGATTCTGCTTGTTTGCGAAATTGGAAACCTTGTTTTAGACAATGTTTTTGAGGCAAAGTTTGGTTATTCCTGCAGTCGGTGAAAAACGAACAGGCATAAATACGCATATGTGTATGTACACATTTAGGGACAAGTTCTTCATTTCTCGTTTGCACTTACGGCTTGAATGGTCGGGAGGACTTCGTAGGCAGATTCTTTTCCTTAGGGGAACTAGACTTCATTCTTAACTTGTAGTGAGCTATTTTCTTTTCTTTTAGTCTTAGTTTTAACCATTTAATAGTGGGAGTGGCCTAAATATTATATTATTCTTATTATATGGTGTTAGGAGCTTCTGTTTGTTAGTTTTACGGGTTTTATGAGGACAAAAAC
This sequence comes from Gonocerus acuteangulatus, assembly GCA_946811695.1. Lineage (NCBI taxonomy): Eukaryota > Metazoa > Arthropoda > Insecta > Hemiptera > Coreidae > Gonocerus > Gonocerus acuteangulatus. The sequence goes on along the minus strand of OX328123.1, from coordinate 52,304,057 downwards.
TCCATTGTTATCATTGCTCCTCATTTACTATGTCGTTTTGAGTTGGAGTTGCAGTATGTAGTATTGTTAATAAAGAAATTCACTTGAAATAATATTATATTATGCCAAAATTTGTTATCTTATTTCATTTGTTTATTCATTTATTTGTTTCAAACCAATTGCTAAAAGAGTTTTATCAAGTTGATAGAAACTCTTTTTGATGGTAGTATCAAGTTGATACTATCAACCCACCTGTTCCTAATGTAATAATGTTTTTCTTTCTTTGCGAGTAACACATACTCAGTCAGATTAATTTAGGAAGAAAGAAAAATATGGTGCTTAAAGGAACATCAAATGATTTTTTTGTATTATACATTTTTGCTAGGCCATTGAAGATGTTTGGGTGTGTGTATAAATAAGTATATTTATTAAAGCGGGGAATGTTTCCAGTGAGCCCATCCCTGAAAAATCACCATTAAAAAGTGACCTTTAATATTTCTCAATTCGGTTAAATGTGGCATTTAAGTGAAAAAAAGGTTTCGTTTTTGTAGAGACATACCCAATATAATAATACATGTTAACGTTCTTAAAAATTCTTACTAAACAACAGTACATATTAAAAAAAAATCTCTCTAGTAATATTAGAGAGAAACGGAGTAGAATGAAAACATCCGTTGCTAATCAGCTTTTTCATTAATTAAAGATATATTACAAATATGTGCCTCGACATTTATTTTCTTACCGAGATAATTGAATGTTATTAAACTGTTTTTAATTAATATTATTACTTCTTATTGACAGAATGAGATGAATCTTTAGTTATCTTTAATTAGTTTCTTGTTATAATTATTAATTTCATCCTTTTCTTTAATAGTACTGTTTTATCTCGTAACTTTAGGGCTATTGTGATGTTGAATTCCACAAAGGAATGATATCCGAGCTTGTCTACTTCGGTCCAAATAGGTACAACTTGTAGTCGAATGGATTTGACCTCTGATGTGCCCCTAGGAAGAGAGAGATGATGATACTATGTTGATGATCCTCCGCTAGGGCGTGGCCCTTGTACCAGAAGGTTCGTCACCTTCTCATTAGGCTGTGTTTATGTTTAGCCTCCTGGAAATATATCTAAAGACGCTAAACAAGTAGAGCGATTTGAATAAGTTGAATTTGTTAATTTTGATCTTTATTTACTGACGTTCTGTCACAAGAAAAAAAATCAGTATATTATTTTTTAATGTTTTAGGTGGAGGATACTCTCGAAGTCATCTCCTCAGCGCCATCAATATTTATAGATAAATAAATGAATGTATTATTATTTTCTAAATTTGTTCAATGATTCTTCATTTTTCCGTAAGTCCTTCCGAATCATATAGCCATTTCCCCTCCCAATCTGGCTCAATGGACGTTATCCTGGAAGATGGATTGGGAAATTTGGACCTGTGCATTGTTCGGCCCGAAGGCTGATTTTTCACAGCTTGATTTTTACGTGTGGGGTAGGCTTAAGTCTTTAAATATAATGCCTTAATTAATTATTACATTTAAATTCCATCAAGAATACTTTTTATCACAAAAATAAACATAATATTAATTTTTTTTTATTAGTTTTTTCTTTCCAATTTCATTATGAAATTGAGAGACAATCACAGTTCCGAGTATACCGTTGGAAAGCTTATTTCATGTTACAACCTTTGTAAGATTCTACTTTATAGCTACGTTTATAACAATTTTATGAAAAAATTCTAAAGCCTTCCTAATTGACCGATTTTTAATCTATAAAATGCTTTTAAAATCTTGAATGACTTGGTTTATTTAATAATGTATATATGTAAAGCACGTCGTTTGGAATTTACAAAAATTTAAAAATATTACTTTTTCGCTAATACCTCTATTGCAAAATTTATTCTGTAAAAAATATCAAATCGATTTAAACGAAATTAGGTAGGTTGTTTTGCTATATAATCATCACTTTCCTGCAGAAATATGACGATCCTAAATGCATTTTAAGCTGCCGAAAAAAATGTTAAAAGAACATTTCAATGTAAAAAAACATCATAGAAAATTGCATTAGAAATCTTTTGATACTTTGGAAAAATCTCCATCGTGAATACTTTGGGAGATATGTGCGAAAGAAGTACAAAAAAAAAAAAAAAAAAAAAAAACAACAAAAAAACCGTAATTTTATTTATACTAAACTAAAAAAAAAAAATGTTCCGGGAATTTTTCGATTTACGCATACATTATTGTTATATGGGTTTTTCCGAAGATATCCCGCAAAAATCGGCCTAGGTCTCTCTCAGCATCTTACTCAAAACAGACACACCCTGATCAAAACGTCTTTCCTATGTTTATGTGTCAATACTCGAGCATCAGGTCACTGTTATGGAATTTACAATAAAAGGTAGATCCTACCAGGGGAGTATTTCTCACAATTACTGAACTTCAAGAAGTCAGTCGTTTTTCCAATCAACCATTTGAAGAGAAGGAAGGCAATGAACCGTCCTAATAAGAGCCGTACGGTGACAAATGGTTGACAGCAGGTAGACGGTGTATACAAAAGACTGGTTGGTCCCAGGAGTGGTAGCTCAGGATTTCAACCGGACTATACCTGGGTAGTTCTAATAGCTTCACAAGGGCTTGCTAGTCTCTCGTCACAGTCAATCACGGAGGGCAGTGAGAATTTGGTATTTAAATATTTCTATGAAAAATAAAACGTCTGATAGGCTGAAACAATATATATATATATATGATTGATTGGTGAAACGGCTTCTCACTCCAGCGGTGTTTTTTCTCTCCTTTCTACAATATTTCGCCGGTTTCCTCTCCGGCTTCGTCAGGCTGACTTCATCCATCCTTGATGGTTGGCAAGGGAATGAGATCTGTGATATATATATATATATATATATATATATATATATATATATATATGTATAAATTTTAACCATCGTTATTTTCGTGATCTTTTTGGGGTTCTGAAACGTGAAATTTTCTAGTCTAGTCGGCACATCCGGATCGCAAGATCTGACGGCCGACGACGCGTCATAGGAGGGGTTTCCCCATAAGCGGGAGGGTGGACTCGCGCTAAACTGGACTTTATATTAAAAATTTGAGAATATTGTTTTAGACTTAGTGGAGCAATATACTGCCTGTTTTTTTGTGTTTTTTTTTTGTTTATTGGAGGGAGAAGAAAAAGGGCAAGTGCTGATTTGTATGTTTTTATATCGAAAAAAGTATATTCTTCATTAGCTGACTGGGTCTTCGTTCCGGATGTAGGACACAGTACTTCTCTATTAACAGGACTGTGAGTCTCATTTATTATAGAAGTGTCTCGTAAAAATAAATTATTAAATGAAAATAAATATTAAGTGGTTTCACTCCGGAACCGAATTATTCATAGGTCCCTTGCGGCCTTAGTGTTTATTTTAAATTAAATGAAAATTTATTCTTATTCCGGGACACATGTCCTATAGGAAAAATTTTGAATTTACCAAATAATAAACAATTTAATATATAAAATTATAAATAATACCAATATATAATGTACAGCTTGTATATAAACTAGGGATTGGGTAAAATTTCCAGGGACAGAAAGTAGTGGAAGAGACGGGATTTAAAGGTTTCTAGGTTGGTGGAATGTTGGACACACAGAGGGTTTTAATCTTATCTATATAGCATTCGTTGAAATTATATTATAAGATTATGATCCCTTGTTCTCAATCATTTATTTTAAATTGTCAAAAAGGTCATATATGTACAAAACTTACTCTTTTGATCAATATTCTTTTATTTGGTGCTCTAAGTGTTTTACTAGGCACCTCTTCAGAAGCAACTTAACTTAAAACATTTCAATTGAGCCTCAAGTTAGGAAGAACTTCCACAGGTAAAGCCATGACTAATATAGATAAAAAGTTAAAGTTTATTAAATAAATGCCCTCCTGTCGATTCGAAATACATTCATTAAGATATATATTTTTCAGGAGGCGTAGATAGCCGTCGAAGTGATATGAAGTCAGGATAAATTCGGGATTCGGTTAGGAAAACATCAATACGATACTTGTAAAAATCTATATTCAGGACGTGCAGAAATAATAAACAGAATAACAACAAAAGTTTCTTATAAGTGATTTTTATTTTTAGATCTACCATATTTCTATATTGGTTTAATTATTTTGCTTATTAATTCTGGATTTGTGTTTTGTATTATAGCTGACGAAGGCTACCAAAGAGAAGCCGAAACGCCCTGGTTTCCTAGCCGAATCCTAACTATTCCCTCAATGCTTATAACTGACGAAGGCTACCAAAGAGGAGCCGAAACGCCCTGGTTTCCTAGCCGAATCCTAACTATTCCCTCAATGCTTATAGCTGACGAAGGCTACCAAAGAGAAGCCGAAACGCCCTGGTTTCCTAGCCGAATCCTAACTATTCCTTCAATGCTTATAGCTGACGAAGGCTACCAAAGAGAAGCCTAAACGTCCTGGTTTCCTAGCCGAATCCTAACTATTCCCTCAATGCTTATAGCTGACGAAGGCTACCAAAGAGAAGCCGAAACGCCCTGGTTTCCTAGCCGAATCCTAACTATTCCTTCAATGTTTATAGCTGACGAAGGCTACCAAAGAGAAGCCTAAACGTCCTGGTTTCCTAGCCGAATCCTAACTATTCCCTCAATGCTTATAGCTGACGAAGGCTACCAAAGAGAAGCCTAAACGTCCTGGTTTCCTAGCCGAATCCTAACTATTCCCTCAATGCTTATAGCTGACGAAGGCTACCAAAGAGAAGCCTAAACGTCCTGGTTTCCTAGCCGAATCCTAACTATTCCCTCAATGCTTATTTATTTATTTGTTATTTTAAACAAAAATGAGTGAGCAAAACATTTTTTGTTTATTAAAATCTCTGCCTTACTGAGGAATATATTCAGTTTTTGTGGGACGATATTTTAATTTATGTTTAGATCTTACTATTAGTAAATATGGATTTTTAATTAGTAAATGGTGACAAAATACGAGAAGTGAAAATAAAATTTAAAAAACTTTTAGATAAAGATTTCCGTCTCATATAGATTAATATTGTTTACATTCCTTCACGGTACCTGACCCTCCGAACCACCTTGCGCTGCAGGCTGACACGCGAACCGCAGAGCACATGAAAAAACCCTGTAAGAAAGCATAATGTTTAGTCTGCAAGAAGGAGGTATGACACTTAGGATCGCCTGAGGCACACAACTTTTTTTTTGTCCTAGCTTCGTACTTGTCCGCCAATGTAGAGTAGAAGAGAAAAAGTCTTGACAGGACTGACAACGGTTGCATGCAATACCCGTACCTGTCTTGAAGTGAAACTTTTTGTCGAAACAGGTCACCAGCCTCCTGCTAATGAAGACCTTTTCATGTTTTCAATTGGGGCCGTAAATCTTACGGCAGGTCACCGACTCTTCGTCCTTTCTAACAATAATGAGAAGATATTTGAAGAAGCTTTCACGCGTTTGGAAAACAGAACAAAACTTTATGGTGGTAGTACCGTGAAAATCCCTTATGCTTACCAGCTTCTATTGTAGGACAAACACTATGGACGAAAAATATAATACATTGTGTCGAAAAAGCCTGAAATTACTTCTATAGGTCATAATGGGTTATTATTTTTCTGAATGTTTTATGACGCACTCAAGTCGTCAGCGAATTATTGGAAAATCATTGTTTCGACTTTTAAAGACAATCCCTACCTTGGCAAACATCCTTCAGTAGGATTGTGTTGGAGCACAGTAATTTTGTAAAGGTTAATTCTTCTGTTGATTAATCTAATCAAAAAATTCAATAGAATAGATATAATGATGCAATGGAATGAAATAAAGATTCATTTTCATTAATCGTACAATTATAAAATAGGATACTTAAGAAATCGAAACCTCAACTTAGTATAACTTGTCTTGTCCTATCCTGGTTGGAAAATGGTGACAACCGTTCCAAAAATCTCTTTCGTCAATGAAGGGACGTGAACATAATAATTGTTTTGTTTTTTAAAATAAATAAATATTTTAGTGCCATAAATATTTAAGTATTTTTTATTTAGTGCCATGGTCTTGTCTTTCGGTCTCTAAACTTGATCGATATCAAAGGCCATTTCAACATATTTTGACAAAAGTGTCTTTTTTTTTTTTTTCTTTTGCCACCAACTCTATCAAAATTTATTCCCGATCCCCCTGCTGGAATATATTTGTAAATTTCTGGAAGATTCGGTAGCGATGTAATTTATTTCCAACGACATCTGAAGTAATCTGCCTCTACTTGATTGAATAAGTCAAATGAAAGCCAGATTTTTATATGCGACCCAATAAAATTATAGGCTCCACGGTTTTTCTCTTGCCCAAGGGGCCTCCAAATGATCAAAAGATTTTTGTCCAAGAACTACCATATATGCGAAATACCGAGTGACAATATGAATATGACTCAATGAAATGAAAAATTGAATTCTCTTTCTGCAAAATATTTAATTTTGGATTTGACAGCATCAGATTAAAACTATTTGAAATATAAAATTAAATTACTACACCTTGAACAGAATCATGACTATGGGTATAATGAAACTTGTATGAACAAAAAGCGTTGGAAGAGTCGGGGATTCAAAGGTTTCTAGTTCTGGTAGCATGACGGAGAGACAGAAATAAAGGTATTTCATAGCGAAGTAAACAGTTGACAAATAATTTTTCAGATAAGGCTGTACGGTTAGAAGGAATATAAAGATCGGAAGGACAAGAGCGGGTGTTCCGAGTGAGTGAACATTAGATTTAATTTAAGGGCTTGGAATATATTTATTTATTTGTTTTTAGAGTCCCACAACTTTTGGCGATGGTTTATTTGGAATATATAAGATGATCATAAGGATTGAATGTCTTGGTAAAGGACTGAGCCGACGATAAAAAGGGAATAGCCAATTGAACTCGTGGTAGATGTCAAAACGCTTAGCGAAAACAAATCAGCTGTGAATGTTTAAGGATCCTGCAACTATAGAAACGCAGCTCATTAATAACTACCTAATAAGCTAGATTCATAGCCCTATGAGGTGTAAGTAAAAAAGCCAACCGACCACTTCCTCCCCGATGAGGAATGGCTCCAATATATCCGGCTGTGTATATATCGGAGCGGAACGCATTCTAATATCACTCTAGTGTATATTGATGAGAGTAAAAAGAGGCCGCCAAGGCTATTCGAGTGCCATATGGACCACTAACGGTCTGATAAAGGGGGTAGTTCCTGTTCCGGGATACAGCTGTCACTGATCGGCCTCCACACACTCCGATGGTTGCCAAATAGTTTACAGTCATAAATAGATCTTGACACTCAACCCCATATCTCTGCAGTAGGAAATTATAAAAGTAAATCTAATTAGAAAGCACTCAAACTTGGAGGAAATGCAGGCATCCCTACCATGCCAAACCATCGAATATGAAAAATTTCGTTTTTTCAGATTCGATACGTTGCTCTTGGATTGTAGACGAAAATTGTCACAACTCTAACCCCTTTAGAATAGCCTTTAATGCCTTTAATAAAGTATCTAGTAATACCATTTTTCAATATATTACTTCGTCAATAGATAGAATATGTTCTTTCTCTAGTTTGGTTCGATATGCATATTCGAATGTTTATTATAGAGCGTCAAACTATATTGGTTTCAAACTTATTATTTGTGATCCACCTTTAAATATAAAATGTCAATTTACTACTATTAAGATATCATATTCTTTGATGGTGACCCTATTTTTCTACTATTTTTATTTGAAGCAGAAGGTCAAATTTCAAACAATACACTCACTTTCTTCGCTACTCCTTTATTCTGCTCTAAATGTTTCTCCTCTTTATGACGACTCTTCAGGAGCATTTAATATAATAATAATATATAATTACAGCATCCACCTCCGAGAACCTTCCGCAAGTAGGGCTACGTCGAGACTGATGAGATCAAGCTGTTTAAAATCTATAGGCAAATGTCGATTTTCCTAAAGAAGTATTTTTCATTTTATAAAATAATTTATTATATGTCGTTTTGTTTATTAAATTAAAAAGAAAATAAACACATAATTAAAACAGGGAAAAGGCAGTCAATAAAAAAAACTGAAATTAAATACCTTGATAAAATATTTCTTAATTTAATAAACAAGAAGACATATAATGATTTATTTTATAAAATGACAAAGACTTATTTTGAAAAATCGAATTTGCACTAAAACTATCGATTTTAAACAGCTGATACGCAGTGGACATTGATCTTATCAGTCTAGACGTGGCTGATCACCACTGCGGAAGGTTCTTGGTGGTGTAGATTGAAATTATGTATTATAATTATTTTAAGTACTCCGGAAGAGGCGTCAAAAAGACGAGAAACATTTAGAGCAGAATAAAGGAGTGGCAAAGATAGTGAGTGTTCAGAAAAAAAAAGACTTTGTTTTCCTAACATGTACTTAAAATGTTTTATAACCTATTGCCGTGTTGTAAAATTTTACTTACTGTTGCGATTTTTCTCGTTCGTATTTTTTTATATTTATTTTTTTTCTGAAGAAAGACTATGCCGAAACGTCCGAAATATATATATATATATATATATATATATATATATATATATATATATATATTTCCAACCATTCCTTAACTTCGTATCACCTCAACAGCTATCTGCATCAAATTCCGTTAATTTCTGCCAGGATATATTTTATGGTATTGTGTATTTTGTTTTAATAAACGCATTATAAAAGGGTGGCAACCTGTAGATAGCCCGGCGCTAAAAGCCAAATAGTTGATGCGCCGTTAAAAAAAAAAAAAAATTCCTTTTCCGGACCACGAAATCAAAAACAAAACAAAATAATTTAGAAGAAGGCTAAAAGAGCCGGCATGTTTTAAAAGAATGAATACGCACTTTTTTCTTAGAAGCCTGGAATGGGTCCCATTCATCCCGAGATCCATCGGAATGATCAATGGATACTGATGTGCATTCTGATGTATGTGTGTATGTTTGTGTGTTGTGGTATAGTTAATTCGCGGTCCCGAGTGAAAAAAAGTGACCCGAGCTATGAAAAATCGACCTGTATTAGTGTGTCTTAATGACCTCTATGTCGGCCCCTCACATCTCTCAACACACAGCACTTTTCTTTGTCTTCCTTTTATTACTTGTAATTCTACTCCATTTTAAACATAATCCCATGAATGGAAAACTAATAACATAAATAATTAATTAATTTTTAAAGAATATTACATTTATAGTAGAATTTAAAGAGAACATTGAAGGAAGACGTTCAATAAATTATACCCAAAACATATTTTTTATTTAATACACGTCAGTATCTAACAGGGGGTAAAAATAATTGTTAACTTTTATTTTAGAAAATTATTTTTTAAGCTTTTACCTACTTTTTTTTATTTTGAAAAAGTATTGGTTCGAAAATAATTTTTTGGGTTTAAACTTTTTTTTTAAAGAAGTATTGAATTTCAACTCAAAACGTCGGAAAATAAAACATATTGCTGATACAAATGCAAAGTCTGGAATGTGAAAAAAACGCATTTTTCATGTTCAATTTTTCTGATTGCTGTTGGACTAATGTACGTTGCAGCAAACTCTCAAAATTTAAAGAAAAATAATTATCAATTACAGAAAATCAAACTAACGAATGTGCATTAAGTCTAATTAAAATAGATCATAGGATAAAATATACATAAAGTCAACTACGTATAAGGTACCAACAACTTTTCACATTCGATACTTTGCATTTGAATCGACCATATTTTCTTATAAAAAATGTAGTTTTATTTTTACCATCGCAATCCAACGGTCAATGATCTCCTCCCTATCAATTTGACTTCAACCATTCCTTGACATATTATATCGTCTTGAAACATTAGTTCATGCTACAGCTACTTTCATGCAACAGCTAAAATAATGTATTAATGTAACTGTGTTTTGTTTGTTGTTATTGAAATCCCTAGTAAAAAGAAAAACATAAGAGTAGGTAATGTAAATCTTGACAGGTTTAACTAGACAATGTTTCACAACGGGGCCACAGTAGGGTGTTGTTTTCAAATATAGGGCACCCTACCTAGAATTGGAGATCAGGTAACAGTCGCTCTTTGACGAAAGGCTTGCTTCTAAAGAGGTAAAGAGGTATCCATTTACCTTCCAGCCTCCGTATTGTGACAGCTAATTTGCTGTCACTTTAAATTTATGGAACTTTTTGGAATTTGTAAATACTGGAAAATAAATATGAATCTCAACGGGAGTAAGATAGTGTTCACAAGGAAGGAAGGATGGAGGCAGCTCGAGAAGCAGAGCTCAGAGGAGGGTAATGTCCTAAAACTACCGGAATCAATACTTGTAAGATGTTTTATTCAAAAATGAATAATTAAGAAGTCTATAGATACTGAATAGTCACCAGAAACCTATAATAAATTATGGATGGTATGAAGGTGGAAACAAAACTTATCTTTTACTAAAATACATTTCTCTGTGCTAATCGCTCTTAACCTTGACCGCGCATTAAAGTTTAATGGCTGCAGCTTAAAAAAAAAAAAAAAAAAAAGACTGGCTAGAAGCAAGAAAAGTCCATCACACATGAGGTGCGTAACTAAGCACATTCCTTAGATCTTGGGTACAATCCTGAATAATTTGGGGTGCAATCCTGAATAATTTGCTTAAAATAATCTATATACAACAAAAACACGAATAGATTTGCTCTTATACATTTGTAATGAGTAGCCGTTTCAATTATTATTATTATTTAATAATACTCGTAACTCAACACCCCGTGCCCGTGATTAAGGCTTGAGCACTTAACAAACCGAGACTAAGGTCGTGGGTTCGATTCCTACTAGGGAGTGGTGACCTATAGATAACCCGTCCTGAGTTAATTATAGTGGACGTTAAAATATAAATAAATAAATATTTTTTAAATTAATTTCCTCCCAGAATTTTGTGAGTACGTAGTACTAGACTTCTTAATACATAAACCAAAACTTGCCATTTACCTCTAATGAATAATAAAAGCTCCCCGTGTAAAAAAGAACATCCTAGCACAGGAACAGGATGCAGATGTTCTGCGCTTTTAGTGGTAGAACTTAAAATAAAACAAACCATACTAAAATCATAACAACGAAAAGAGCTTATACAACAGATCAGCACGCCTAGTGGTAGCTTTGCCAACCTACGTTCGGCGACCTCATTCAATTTGAACATAGTACAATGTAACCCCTCCTTCCGATAGACGGGTTTAGTTCATTTTTACAACACATTCATTTTAAGTTCTACCACTAAAAGCGCAGAACAAATGCATCCATTTCCTGTGCTAGGATGTTATTTTTTACACGGGGTAGCTTTTATTATTCATTGCTCTTTGGTTACCAGTAATTTGGTTCCGCTGGAGATGCACCAAACGGAACATTTATTTTTTAGATATAGTATTCATCTAATTCAGAACGCTTACTATAAAAACGACTAAGCAAAGATATAGGGTTATAGGTTGATATCTGTTTTAATTGTTAAATAAAATATAAAAATAATTATAAATAAGTTCTGGGGGCACGATTGCCGTGAGTGTTAAAACTCCGCGCCTAAGATTGTGGGTTCGATCCCTATTTGGAATGGGTTTTCTCTCGAAAAAAAAGAAAGAAAGAAAGGCATGACTTCTATCATAGCTAGAAAAGGGTGCTAACTTGTAGACAACCCTTCCCAAAAATCAAATCAGTTCGTAAAATTATATTCCTATATTATATTATGCTCATCACAGCTGTCTTTCCATTTGTCACATTTAGGAAGTCGTTGTATAAGTATGCTCTGGTCGCTTAATTCATCCTTGTCAGGAGTTGGATATGTCAGGTGTTGGATTCGCGTGGGCTCTGGTATGAAATGGAATTTCAATTTCGACTTCCTAACTACGGCGCAGGAAGATGTTACGTTTCAAGAAACTGAATATCTCATTTTTGACATTCACGCAAGTAATTTAATAATGGAGGTAAGTTCGTTTAAAAATATTAAATTAAAAGAATTTGAATTTTAATATTACACTGGAGACAATTGATGTTTCTCTAATTGCCAAATATGGGCTTGAGAGATCTTGGATGTAACATAAATTGCAATATTTATTAATTCCATTTACCATATCAACATTACAAGAACTGCCCAGCTTTATGTACCGTTTATGGAAGCGGAAACAGGGAATTCTGTTTTTTAGAAGTGTTTAAGGAGAAGCCTTATCACCATGGCAAAAACCTGTCTAAAGGAACAATTGCCGGGGTATCGGTGAAGATTGTCCCGTCTACCTGCCCTCAGCTGTTGGAACGAACTAGGCTAAAACGAAAATAATAGCTTTCAAGAAGCTTAAAAGACTCTTCATATTACATATGAAGTAAAAAAGTACTGTTACTTAGTATATTATGAATATGTGTAGTCGTATTTCTGTATAATTGGCGAATAAGGCGGAAGGTCAATAAAACTACGCCACACACTTTCACACTTGTTATTCCTCTTCCCTACATGTTTCGCACCATTTTCGCGCCTCTTTAGGGGAATATACTTAAAACCTAACTTCAGCCTCAACTTGAGGAGGAGAACCTTCCACTAGCAGGGCCTCGTCTACACTGGTCCCGCGAACCGTCTAGACTGGTAAAATGGCTCGAAACATGTAGGTAAGAGGAATAAAAAGTGTGAAAGTTGTTTTTTTCTCTCCTAGTTTCCTCGCTCCCTATAGGAAGTAAAATCTGATTATAACGTCGACCCGATGGTGAGATCTAAAAGTGCTGATGAGGAATACCGGCGAAAAAAATTGGTCGTAAAAAATTACAAACACACGTGTGTATGTGTGTATGTATGTATGTATATATATATATATATATATATATATATATATATATATATATATATATATATATATAATATAAAATTCTCGTGTCACGGTGTTTGTGGTCGAACTCCTCCGTAACGGCTTGACCGATTTTTATGAAATTTTGTATGTATACTCGCTAGGTCTGAGAATGGGTTGTTATCTATTACTCCTAAGTCATAATGGTGGTCCACCCCAACATTTTTTTTAGACAAAATTTGTTTTCTTTTTACTTTTCTTTGGCATTAAAAAATACATACGACCCTAAATTTTCACTACTCTATCACCAATCCCCATTTTTTAATAGATATTAGTACTTTAATAATTTTCAACCCTTCAAGGTCTATAACTGATCAATTATCACTCGATAATTTATTGCCGCCGGGCCTCTACCGGTGTCACTTCTCACCCAGTAAACAAAAAATCCCTAGGGGCGTTGAACAGGACATTGAAGGGAATAAAAAGAACGACAAACTATTTGGCGGAATTCTGTTACTCCTTTCAGGTGATTTCAGACAACCACTTCCCGTCATTCCACGTTCAACGTACTCCGATGAAATCAACGCTTGCTTAGAATCATCGCCACTTTGGCGTAATGTTGAAAAAGTACAACTAAAAGTAAATATGCGCGTTCAAATGCTTCAAGATCCATCCGCTGAAATATTCCCAAAACAGGTGACAGATATCGGCGATGGAAGAGTTGGTGTATACGAAAATACTGTATGCATAAAATTACCGACCGATTTCTCCACCATCATTAATTTGGAAAATTATCTCATTGGCCAGATACTTCCCGAAGTACACACACGTTATATGATTAATAAGTGGCTGGGACAAAGAGCAATTTTGGCTGCAAAAAACGTGGACGTCAACGATTTCAATATCAAGATACAATAGTTCTTGCCAGGCAACTTGATGTCATACAAATCTATCGATACAGTTTGCGATGCCAACGAAGCTGTAAATTTTCCAACAGTTTTTGAACTCATTGGACCTGCCAGGGATGCCACCGCACTATTTACTACTCAAGGTTGGATCTCCGGTTATTTTACTTCGTAATTGGAACCGACCACGGCTGTGCAGTGGTACCCGATTAGTAATTAACAAATTAATGAATAACGTTGTCGAAGCAGGAATTTCGAATGGCAAGTTCCAAGGCGAAAATTTATTGCTACCAAGAATCCCTATTATTCCCACAGACGTGCCAAAAGCATTTAAACGCGTACAATTTCCAATTAGATTGGCATTCGCAATGACCAGCATTAAGTCGCCAGGCCAAACGATGTCTGTTTGTGGCTTAGATTTGGGCACGGCGTGTTTTCCCCACGGACAATCATAGGAGACATGTTCTCCCGTTGGTAAGCCGTCCAATTTGTTTGTGTTGGCCAAAGATGGACTAACTAAAAATATCGTGCACTCCATTCCACTAAGAAATTGATTTTTTTTTTCTGTCTATTGTCATAATTCGTGTCGGACATATAATTTTAAATATATGAATCAAGATAATAAAGTAAAATGAGTTAGAAAAATGGATGTTTGGTCTTTTGTTATTTTTATAGCCTCATATTTATATTTATAGGGCAGCGCTCTATTCCTCTTTCGGTCATAGATCACATCCCCACACAGTTACAATAAGTTAATTATTTTTATTTTACTACCAAAATATTAGAAATAATTTATATGGCAAATTTTTTAGAAATAATTTATATGGCTGACATTCGAAGCAGCTATCGTCATAGATTGATTTTCGGAACGATTTTGTTTTTATAAGTAGCCTTTTTAATATTCCGATTTATATAATTCTGAAGCGAAGAAGACTTCTGAAATGCAGAACAAAGATTACATTGTAACGCAGAACCACCGGGCAAATGATACCCAGAAGGGAAATACAGTTAAAAGAAACTATAATAGCTGAAGTCCAAAGCAGGAAATATAGAAATTATTCTACTTGAAATTTTAAATCAATTTTTAGTTAAGATCTCAAATTATCATTTGCTCCGTTACAGTATCAGAAGCAAAGCCATTAAAAGAAGACATTTTCAAGGATTACTTGAGAATTCAATCATCCTTAGTAATACACTGCTTTCATTAAGCTATCGGGGGAATTAAATTATAAAATCCATTGAAAGGTTCACACGCTACGGCCAGTAAAAGGTAATTTTTATTTTATAGCACCCCTTTACTATTCTTTAATACACTCTTCATTCCATTAGACATATTTTTTTTATTATGATTAACAGTTCACATTATCATTTATCATAGCGAACTAATCACAGTAAATAATAGGAATAAGTGGGAGAGCGATTAGTAATTTCACATTTCACTGCAGATTCCCTGGGGATTGTTGAATTCTCTGGAGGAGGGGAATAGCCTTCACATCCCAGGTGATTATACAAGACTCCATATATTATTTAATATCCCTTCTTCTGATCTGGCAATCTGGGTGCTGTAGAGGAGACTTCTATCACTTTCATAAGGTAATGTATGTAACGTGAAAACTGCCAGATATCTTGATGCATGCTGATTGACAGAAACCCTAGAAAAATCAAACAACAGATCAATCGATTGTCTTCGAGCAGTCTAATGAAGATAATTTTGACTTATGCCGGTAAGAATAGTTCGCTTGCCTCTCATGACGGGATCCGACAGATCGACGTGTGAATTTTTTAAACCCACATTAACAATAATAGAACAGAATGTTTGGTGTGACAATATATAAAATGACTTATCTCCATAGAGAGTCAATATATTGTCAAGATTACAGGTATTTATAAAATAAGTAATCTCCATAGAGAGTCAATATATTGTAAAGATTACAGGTATTTATACAATAACTTATCTCCATAGAGAGTCAATATATTGTAAAGATTACAGGTATTTCTAAAATAACTAATCTCCACAGAGAGTCAATATACTGTCAAGATTACAGGTATTTATAAAATAACTAATCTCCATAGAGTGTCAATATATTGTCAAGATTACAGGTATTTATAAAATAGCTAATGTCCATAGAGAGTCCATATATTGTAAAGATTACAGGTATTTATAAAATAACTAATCTCCATAGAGAGTCAATATATTGTCAAGATTACAGGTATTTATAAAATAACTAATCTCCATAGAGAGTCAATATATTGTCAAGATTACAGGTATTTATAAAATAACTAATCTCCATAGAGAGTCAATATATTGTCAAGATTACAGGTATTTATAAAATAACTAATCTCCATAGAGAGTCAATATATTGTCAAGATTACAGGTATTTATAAAATAACTAATCTCCATAGAGAGTCCATATATTGTAAAGATTACAGGTATTTATAAAATAACTAATCTCCATAGAGAGTCAATATATTGTCAAGATTACAGGTATTCATAAAATAATTAATCTCCATAGAGAGTCAATATATTGTCAAGATTACAGGTATTTATAAAATAACTAATCTCCATAGAGAGTCAATATATTGTCAAGATTACAGGTATTTATAAAATAACTAATCTCCATAGAGAGTCAATATATTGTCAAGATTACAGGTATTTATAAAATTAAAACTTAGTTTCGTACTTATTGCCATAAAGATGTGTATACTTGTGAGAAAATGAATATTTTCTTTTCTTTTTTTTTCATCCCGCATCGATTCCCGAAGTTTTGCCATTTATTTTGAGGGCACGCTGCACACTGAAATGCAATGAAATTCATGATTTCTATAAATATATATTTACTGAAGATATCAAACTCTAAGGATACACAAAACAGTTTCAATTTTGTATTTTGAAATTTTAAGTAGATATGTTCTCGCAAAAAAATGAATTTATTTATTAATTGTGCCCCACAACAGTAAGATGTTTATCTGAAATATTTATATGTACATATAATAATAATAATAATAATGTCTAAGATGTATGTTAAAAAGGAACAAAATCGGGCCATTCTAACTATTCGTTTAATACAGAAAACAATAAATAATTGTCTCTGCTTTTCATTACAAATGTTTATTTTATTTTTTGTTTGAGTGTGCCTAGAATTTATTTATTACTGCCTGTTACCCAGTGTGCCATGATACACCTACGTTCTGCCTATGGCTCTCCCCGTATCAAGATCTACCTGTATACCCAATTACGTCAAAATCGGTCAAGCGGTGTGAATTTGTTTATATCTGCTGTCTCGTGAAACAGCCAACAGATGCCAGCACCACAGCAAAATCATATTACAGCCGACAGAGGCCAGCACCAGAGCCTGCGAGTAGATAGCTCTTATCAAAGAAAGGCCAGCACTCCTTAGTTAGACAGTGACTGTTGATATAAAATTGAAAAAAAACTGCATTACATGATTATACAATGATGTAAAGTCATCAATGAGTTCGAGTTATTCTAATTATCAAGAAAATCAACAAATAAATTTGAGACATTATTCAAAATGGCCGTCAGACTCTGAATGGTTCATTGTAGCCAATTTTTCTTGAACAAAACTTTTGACCAAATTTTGAATGTTGACTATTTTGACCTAGCCTAGGAGATTTCCCGTATCAAGACCGACCTGTGTGCCAAGCTTGGTCAAAATCGGTCAAACGGTGTAGATTTGTATAAGGAACAAACAGATATACGGACAATCAGACAAATAGACAAACGGACAAACAGACAGACACGTGATTTATATATATATATATATATATATATATATATATATATATATATATATATATATAAAGATTAAGCACTACTTAATAAATTATCCAGGAGTGAAGCTTACACTTTACACCTTGCTGAGTTATGTGTGCATTGTTATGTTGCTCCTATTTGACGTACTTTTTAGTTCTTCTGAAAAGTGGCGATTTTTTAACACATTTAATCGATACTGTATGCGTGGATACATGTTACATATAAAGATATGTATATAGATTGATGGTCCATGATTGCCAGTGTTCCCACGACAACAAAGCATAGCTCTCTCTTTGTTCTATCCAATCAACTCCGCCTCAATGCCTCTCTATCTTTCCTCTCTGTAAATCATTAATCAGGACTAGCACATTATTTGCTCACTTTAGTCAGATATTGTTCTTTTTGGAATAGATACATTCAAAGAGAGCGTGAAATTATCCTTAATTGATATATTTGATTCCAACAAGTTGAGAAGAAGGAAGTCTCAAGAGAGTGTATTTTCTAAGGTCGTACTGATGAGAACTACTTATAAAACAAATTAAAAAAAAAGTTTTCAACTTTTCTGCTATAAATCGGAAAATTCTCAGAGACTTTTTTTAAATATTTAAAAAATTGAAAAAAACAAACAGATTTTTCATACCTATATCGCTCATAACTTTTAACGTATTCATGATAGAGACCTTCTCAATGCGACAAAAGATTTATAATGAAATTTCCTATAATTCCATTGTTTACAGGGGTTAAAAGTGAATACCGGTTTGGGAAAATAGCAATAAGTACGAAAAATATGTAAACAAATTGATATTTAAGCTGTCCAAATAATAATAAAGGACCTTCATATTCCAAGGGAAAAGTTTTTGAAAATAACTATAATAAAGCAACCCACTAAATTTCTTTTAAATAGGTTGTAATAACTATGCAAATGAGGTATCACCATTCTTCATATTTAAACGAAACGTTTCACATTTCGAAATATATATATTTTTTTTAAAAAAAGGCACTCAAGCTTTCAGGAAGTTTTTAACTTACAATTGAAGTGTTCATTACAAAAACCCGACAAGTCCATAAACTATAATTAATAAATTTATTTTTTAAGAGGATAGTTGAAAATAAAAATATATATATAAAAAAAAACTTATATGGACTTGTCTGGTTTCTGCAGAAATGTCAGTTAAATAAAACCTATTAAATCCTGACAAATTACAAATCATTTTGAATAATAACCTTTCTGCCGATAGCAGACAGGTCTAAGGACTTGTCTGGATTTTGGTGGAAAGGCGTTGCACCTGTCTTATTTTTGTAGAATCGCTAATATTTACACTCATATATAATGTTACTATTCTGTTTTTTGAGGACAGCAATAATTTCAATATGTAGACCTGACTTTGGAGAGGAAGAGGCTGTTTATCTCGAAATATCAATTTTAGGACTGTCTGGTATTTGTAATGAACCCTTCAATTACTAATGAATGTTGGAAATAGGTTCGGATAGTGGCTTATGGCGGTATAAGAAGCTTGGGTTTAGAAGAGCATGGTGCGAGCAAGAATCATATTTTGAGAGTGTAGATTTTTCCTCCTGCCGTACTTCCCATGGAGTGTGGGAGCAACAAGATGACATCGTCTGCAGTATGCGTGCAGACAATCACCTAGAAGGAAGATCTAAAGGTTAGCGAGTTTTATCTGGGGATAGACTGTGGACAGATTGCATACCCACACAAAGGGGTGGATCGTGGGAGCCTTGTAATGAGAATGGGTGGCCACCGTTACTTCATTCTCCACACTCTTCCTCAAGCTAATTAGAAAACTAGCAGACTTTCTGCATTTATTGTCAATATGGTACTGATAAGAAATCATACAAGTGTCAGATGGTTGTTAGTTGGTTTCTACATTCAAATAAATCTTTAATCTCAATGCAGTTTGCTTCGATCATAACATCGTTTCCTGACATTTATTGCAGTTTAACTACTCAAAAGTATTCCAGGTTTCTTGAATTTTATCTCATGGCTTGAAAGGCTAGAATTCTTGCAATAATTATAAATACTTGCCAACGGCCATAGCCACGTTGAGTGCACCGATTCACGTTGATCACCGAAGTTAAGCAACGTCGAGCGTGGCCAGTACTTGAGTAGGTGACTAACCACGTGCTGTTGGTATTATAAGCGGGTGGTCATTATGGGCGAATAACTACAGTGCTGTAAAAATTTAATCGGTTCATCTCAAGAGAGAGGTTGCTCGGACACAAATTACTGATACACCCATAACGGCCGAAATTTGTATATATTGCGATGGAACTCGGAATAACATGTACTCATATAAATAAAAAGAAGTGTTGGAAAAAAAAAACGAAATAACTTATAAGTCCTTAAGGAGTTGGGATTTATTAAAAAAAAAAAAAAATTAATACTTGTATCAGGCTTTCAGGAAAAATTTAAATTTATTTATAAAATTTTGTATTTATACAATTTATTTTAAGGAATTTACTCAAGGTGAGTAATGCTGGTTGCATTCATCACCTTGACAGGAAAATGTTAATATGTCCGTATTATCTAAAATATTTTTTTTTTTTTATGTTTACTGAATGTTACCATGTTCAGTGGAACACTAAAAATCTACTAATTGGCTGAAATTGTTAAAAATGGTTGTGAAAAATAACATCGTTTACGAATGAACTTTGTCATTCAAACATTTTTCGCGACACATTGGGCTTGTTCACATGTAAGGCAAAAATAGAGCATACAATGCGTATCATCTAACTATGGAATTGGTTGTAACATAAATATAATGCGTTCAAATTCATTTCCATTTTTATTATATCTATTTTTTTTTTAATAATCCTTAGTATTTTATAAGGGTAAGTGTCTGTTGTAAGAACATAGTCCTTGCTGTAGTTCCGGTGAATGGACATCTGGCACAAGGATTTTGTCACCAGTGCCTTACGTCTCGTCACGCCAATGGAACCTTCACAAGATTTATTACTTACGTGTATACGTTTTATACATACTTAAGTGTAACTTAGTACATAGGAAGACAGATATTTATTAGATAAATAATCTAAGGGGTTAGGTCCGCCAGTAAATATCTGTTGTCATACCTGTTGGTGGAGACCATGGTCACTGGCATCGGTGCGAGTACTGTGGGCGAGCGCTTTCGACGTATGTACGTCATTATCAAACCACTGTTAAATAAGTACTGAATTTTGCTTGTAATGTCAGAGTATTTATTCCCTACTTGGACGACCCTTCACAGAAGTTAAACAACTTACTCCACCCCAGTATAAATACTCTGACATTACAGACTCAATTCAGTACTTAATCAACAGTGGCTTGATAATGACGTACTTACGTCGAAAGCGCTCGCCCAGAGTACTCTCACTGATGCCAGTGACGACGGTCTCCACCAACAGGTATGACAACAGATATTTATTAATTTTTTCAACAAGTGTTTCAAGAACTTCAGCGCATTTTTATATGTCTGTAATTAACTAAGATTATATTTTATCTTTTTACCGAGTAAATTATAAAACAAACTGTTAATTAATGATTAAAAATAAATATTAAGAACTCTATGAGTTAAAACTACTAGTTCTTGACAATTTATTTCATATATGTACTTGGTATTTTTTTTATGTCTATCATGTTTAAAACTTGAAAACCTTCTTTTTATATTATTTTTTTATCGCATTCTTGAATATATGTATTATTGATTTCAAGCAAGTGTATTTAAGCCTTGAGAAGCAGGTGGAATATATAGCGTGACTGGTTTTTACGACCCAATAGCGTGTCTTAGGTGGCACAGAAATCATTCATTCCATCCTATGTTCATGCCCTCATTCACGTTGTTTAACGCATTTATACCATTCATTCAGGTAACCATTTACTACTAAAGCATTATAGTAGACGACTGCCTCGACGAGAGAGAAGGAGTGGCATCAAAAACCCGGAAACATAATAGATTAATCAATTTTAAAATCTGTTATTAATGAAGATAATTTTTTTTAGTCCATGTAACTTTTAAGATATTACAGGGGTTCGATAAGGATGTAGAAAAAGTGCTCACAAAACCTAGACTGTAAATGTTTCATTGAAATTGTACATTGGAGGTCCAACCTTGCCCTCATAGACCTGTTAAAAAAATAAATAGTTAAACAATCCAAAAAAATTATAAGAGAGTTTATAAGATCCTACAAGGAAAATATCCAGAAGATTGGAGGGAAAAGAGGCAAAACCCTCCCAGCTGATGAATCAGTTTAGCAGGAACCGGAAGGAATGGATGACATTTTTCGAGGCTCCTCGACGCACAAGGGGAAGACAAAGAAGAAGAACAATTTATAAGGATAAGGAATAATATAAGAAGAATAACATTGAAAATGCCAAAAATACTTAATTCGAACCCCTAGGGACCGATAAAAAAGTTCGAATTATCCAAACTTCGAATTACAAAAGTTTGAAAATTAAGGGTTAATTTATTTTTTCTTTTGGTGCATCTACTGCTGAGGTCATTAGCACAATTAAGGGTTCATATTTTCACATTTTTTAATTTGAAAAAAAAAATACATTTCATTTAAAGAAAAACAAACATATCATAAATTGATGATTACGTGCATAAGTAATAAATAATTGATCAAAAAAGTAAGAATAAAAGTCTATTATTTTGAAAAAAAGTAATTTTCTTGGAGAAGAATTTTTTGATAAAGTGTTAGGAGGAATTCCAAAGTCCTTGGCAATATAAGGTTTTTTTCTTTATTCATTTTTCGACTTCTTTAATCGCAGCTATGTTCTTTGACAACGTTAAAGTTTTATAACTTCTAGGCTTCGACATCTTAAAGCAACAACTCACAGAACTGCACTGTACACCAGAAATTCAAGGTACAAACAATACAGCAGATCTAGGCATTGATTGACTTATATCTTCATAAAAAATGAAGATTGGAACGATGGTGGAAGGGAAATCTAGGATATAAGGACATGATGTAACTATAACAACCCCTGGAAGGGAGGAAGCGCGACCACCACTTTGCAGATCTCCTAGAGTCCAAGAACTAGACTATGAGACCGCCGCGCCTCTTGTCCTGGAACCCCTACATCCGTATCTTACTATCCTTCTTACCCGAAGGGAGACTATTTTCACAAGATTTAAGATCGACCGCCTCTCTGTCCACTTCCCATTGGAGGTACAGACTCGTAAAAACTTCGAATTATCCAAAATTTTATTCGAATTAACCACGATTTTTTTACATTGTTTATGCCCTAAATTCTAGGGACCGAGAGAAATATTCGAATTAAAGACGATTTCGAATTATCGAAGTTGGAATTATCCATGTTCCACTGTATTTCTAAAGTGGCACAACTCAAAATAAAACTCAACTGAAAATGTGACACTCTTGCCTATGTAGGGGGCTTAGCATTAAGACAGGAAGAGTGAGACAAGTGCCCACTGGCGTAACAGCTCTAAATCTAGGTACATACAGTTTTTTTATTTATTTTTTTTATAATTTAATAAGCGCTAAACGGCGAGGTTTTCGCGCTAACCGGCGCGTTGTTTCATTGTACCAAAAAAGAACATACAGTTTTGATGGTTGATAAAAAGATATTTACCGTGTCTTTCATAGTCATAAATGAAAAACACCGAATTTTGAGTTGTGTCACTTTATTATTTATTCATTTGAGGGGCTCCACGTCGAGGATGGTCTGCTAAAATTAATAACAAAAAATAAATATAAAAAAAAGTGACAATAAATAATAATAAGGAATATAATAAAGTAATTGCTTATGAATTAATTGGTCATGATTTGAAAATTAAATATAATCGGATGATAGGTGATAAAATCGATCTAATAATACGGTGTCGAACCGAAAAAAAAAGAAAATAATAAATAAAAAGAAAAAAAGAATAAAATAAATAAATGAATAAAGAACATAAAAAAAGAAGAAAAAAAAAACACTTTTGCAATACTAGTGCGATATGTAAACATTCAGCGTTAGGGAAATAAAAGTATAATAATAATTAATAATATGCACATAATTAGTAAATAAAAAACAATAATTTTAAAAATGAAAATAATTCTTTTTACTGGTTGGAACTATCCCCCACTATCCCCCAGTAAAAATTGGATTTTTTTTTTTTTTTTTTTTTTTTTTTTTTTTTTTTTTTTTTTTTTTTTTTTTTTTTTTTTTTTTTTTTTTTTTTTTTTTTTACATAACATTATTCCTATATTCTTCTTTTCAATGAGTGTTGACAGTTTTTTTTCCATCATAAGTTATTTATTTAAAATTACAATCTGTACATACGAATACAATGTCTAATGTGATAGAAAGAGATGGGTATGATATCAAGACCATTATCATCCTTGATGTACGACAGAAGGACGTTCAGAGGACGTCAACATGTGCCTGACTCACTTGATCCATGTTTGTACATTGTATGGAGAGAGTATGTTGAAATTACATATCATTTGGAACTGTTTCACGCCAATGCACTAAAAGCAAACTAATCATCAGATATGCGCTCACATGCTTATGGGGTGTGGGTTGGGGTTTAGTGTGTATACGCATGGATCCATGTACCTCCGTGATTTCTGTGTGTACGTGTATAAGTATACGTCTGGGAAGATCCTGTTAACGATGTTCAACGAAACCTTTTGTGCATAGCAAGCTCTCTTTGATGCTAGCCGCCAAGGAGCATAAAGGGCTGCCCAGAGCCTCAAGAATCCTGAAGAACATTGGAGGATCACTGACTCCTGGATCTTCCAAAAGTTTTTCTCTAGAGGCGGCCCTTCTCCTCTTTCACTTTGAGCGGTTCTTCTGTTAGGTAAAGAGGTCGGGTAAAGCACACAGAGCAAGGCAATTGATTTGTTATAGCGAGCTCTATTCGGCCCGAGGTTAGTGGAGCGTAGATATCCAATGGCCATCCACTGGTGGAGGTTGGTGGCTAAGTCTCAGAACGAGAACTGTCAGAGGGTACAAGCTAATTACCGTTCAAGGAAGGTTCAAACAAATAAAAAAACTGAGATAAAAACTCTCCTATACCTCCTAAAATCTCTCCACAACATAAAATATATAGAACTATATTAAACTATAATTATTTTAAAAATATTCAGCTTTTCAGAGTAAATCGTGATTTTAAATTCACTTATGTACATTTCGTATTATAGTTCTGATAATTCTATTGAAATATTGAAAGAAAAATACACCATACAATAATAAAATGAGAATTGGAATTTTCTATATTCTCATGTAAGAAAGTTGGATGTATTTCCAGTAGTAAAATGCAACCAGTTCTATCTGATGTTTTATCATGTCAAATATTTTTTATTGAATCTGTGAATAAAACTACAATAATTTTATATTCGTCTGTGGCAGAAGGTCAATTTTATAAAAACACACTTTCTTTCTTCTGTACTATTTTAGCACTTTCCTCCGAAGGAAAGTAGCTATTGAGGTTGGACTCATGACGGAATTTTTGAAAAATTTCTTCAAATCTTTATCGATCCTACCTAGTAGACACCGAAAATGACCCCCGTAAAAATTTATATATATCTATATATATATATATATATGCATATATATATATATATATATATATATATATATATATATATATATATATATGCATATATATATATATATATATATATATATATATATATGTGTGTGTCTGTTAACACGATAGCGGCCAGAGTTTTTGTTTTTTCGTCACGAAACTTGGTATATAGCATTCAATTAACAAACGATTGAACGAGTTCGTTAACCACCAAAGTCGGTCGACCGGAAGGGGGGGTTTACCCCGAACCCAAAACACTAATTTGACTATGTCAGCCGTAATATTTGTTATATTTCAACGAAACTTGGTATTCGTAGTGGCAATATAGAGAGAAAAGTGAGATATAAAAATGAACTAAATCGGTTCATTAGAAGGGGGGGGGGGTTTACTCCGGACCCACAATACCAATTCGCCACTACCAGCCGTGATTTTTGGTATATTTCGATGAAACTCGGTATTCGTAGTGGTAATCCACAGGTAAATAACTGTTGTCAAAATAAACTAAATCGGTTTATTAGGAGGGGGGGTTTACTCCGGACCCACAATTCCAATTCGCCACTACCAGCCGTGATTTTTGGTATATTTCGACGAAACTCGGTATTCGTAGTGGTAATCTACAGGTAAATATGTGTTGTAAAAATAAACTAAATCGGTTCATTAGAAGGGGGGGTTTACTCTTGACCCAAATTCTTAATATACTCATACCGGTCGTAATTTCTGCTGTATTGTAACGAAACACGATATACGTCGTGGGTAACTCATGAGAAAGAAGTGTTGTAAAAATGAGCTGAATCGGTCAATCGGAAAGCGGGGGTTTAATTTGTAATATATTTCAATAGAAAAGCCCGTCAGACGTAGGTTCACAAAGCCGCCGCAAGGAGCGCTTTCTACCACTAGAGTGACTGTATCCTGTTCCTGCGTTAGATCAAAATACGATAATATGAGGTTTTTTGTATTTATTACGTAGTGTAATAGGTACCATGTGTAAACATAACTCTGGAAGCAAATTATTAATTGATCAGTTACTCATTACAAATTTAAAAGAGAACTATTCATGTTTTTATTTTATTTATGTAGGATATTTTAAGCAAATTGTTCTGGAAAGCAATCTACACTACCCAAATTCTGAGGAAAGTGCTTAGTTATGCAGCTCCTGCGCGACGGACTTTTATTAGGACTGAGTCCAGACGTGGCCCTACCTGCGGAAGGTTCTCTAATGGATAGGCTGTAACCATATTTTATTTTATTTAGATTAAGTGCTCCTGAAGAGGCCTCACAGCGAAGTGAAACATGTAGAGCCTAATAAAAGAGTACAGAAGAAAGAAAGTGTGTTTTTATAAAATTGACCTTCTGCCACAGACGAATATATTGGAAAAATAGGGTCACTGTCTTATAATATACAATACTTTTAGTTAATAGAAAAATCATGTTCGAGCGTCATCAACTCTGCACTTGAAATATTCAAATTAGGTACACCTTTGACCACTTTTTAATCGTTAAATACTAAGCGAAAAAAAATCATTATTTGTTGGTTAGGGAGTTTTGAAAAAATTAATTTAAAACTGTGGTAAAGGGGAAACGCTGACTTAATAGTAAACCTGAATGTTTGGGGATTGACAAATGAAGCCTCTGAAAGATCTTGATTTGAGCTACTAAATTGGTACTACATGCGATATGTTTAACAGTTTAAAAGGTAGTACAGTTTTGGCCCGCAAATACTGGACACTTTGTGTACTTTTATATATCGCACTAGTATTTCTAAAGTGACAAACCTAAAAAATCTGTGTTTTTTCAGTTAGGACTATGAAAGCTATGTTAAATATCTCTTTATCAACCATCAACACTGTATATACTTAGCTTCGGAGCTTGTACACCAAAGTGCACTTTTTTCAACCTTCCTGTCTGAATGCTATGCCCCTATAAACGCAAGAGTTTCATTTTGAGTTGTGTCACTTTAGAAATACTAGTGCGATATATATTAGATACGGGGGAAATACAGATGAATAAGTAAACGGAATCTTTGACCCAGATGTAGCGGCGAGACCTTTGAAAACATATGCGGCACCCCGTGTTTTGGGTGCTCAGCTCGCCGATTTCATGGGAGCACCTGGAGCAGGCATATGGTCCAAGACTAACACGATTAGTTTCTAGAACAGTGACTAGTCCTCATGGGCTTTAGATATCTTATAGACTAAATGTAATAAATAATTTTTAAAAAAATTAGCTACAAGGAAGGTCAATCAAAATAAATAAAAAAAAAACACGTAAATTCATGTATTCTAACCTGTATGGCACATTTTTACGTGCCTCTTTAGGTTTCCTAATACTCACTAATACGGCCTATGGGTCTTTAGTAACTGTTATTGTTACTAGGTACCTCCAAATTCTAATCGAACATATGTTATTATAATAATATATAATACAATAGAAATAGAATGCGGAACAAACAGAACACTGACCAATTCTTATTTGTCTGATTTACTGTGGATTCAGCACAACACAGGGGAGGATCTCTTCAGAAAAATCATTTCAGAAATCAAGAAATACTGGAACCCAGAAAGTTAACCTATCTTAAGAATTTATTTGTTGTATTTATTGATAAAAACGAATCTTTTAATAAATTTAATAACAATATGTTCCTAATCATTTGTCATCTACTAAAAGTAACTAGATAAAATCACTGGCAGGGCTGTTATAAAAAATACCTCAGCCTATTGTTCTAGGACAAACCTAGCCCTACAATGTCCACGTCGAGTAAACAAGGAGTTAGTTTGAATAATGAATTGACAGTGCAACTTTTTATTCAACTTACTTCACTTGGGTTGCTATAATGTTTTGATATAAATAATTACAAACAAGTCAGTGAATAATCGTCAGTCGTATTTCGTTTAAGAAGTGACGTAAGCATGTGTGGATGTGTCATAATATAATCATAATCATAGAAGATTTAATACCTAATATTGATTTAAAAAATCACTTTATGATTACGGGGTAAATTTATTTTTTATAGCGATATTTTAAAATATTTGAGGGCATTTCCATCCTCCCTCCTTAGTTAGGAGACCCGCTAATGATGTTCTGAAAAAAACACTTGAATGCGAGGTTTATGACATGAAAAATAAGTGCTTAGTGTCGAGGTTCGATTACCACTAGCGGCGGTGGCATTTCTTTCTAAAAACATCGATTGGAAAACATTAACTTATGAAAGATCCAAATTATAATTTTTATTGTAATCCTCTGCCGGAAGAATTAGCATCACAAAGTCTTTGCATTCAAAGGTTACTGAACTTTCAATAAACTTGAACGAAGATACGCTGTATGACACCGAACAAGCAGTCCGCTAAGAAGTACATGCAAAAAAACAAAACAAAAAAAAACACATGAAATTGAATTAAAAAAATTATTTAGAAACACCTGCAGTAAATGATGTTCACCAAAATAATCGCCGGTGAAATAACTAAATAATAGAGATTCAAGTGAAAACGATCATTCTAGGAATAGATACTAGTTTTGCCGACAGCAGCAATAGTTTTGCTAGTTCAGAAAATACTGCCAAGACATTGACTGAATGTATGGAACTTACTGAAAAGAATGAAACAGGTTGTCGGGGTGAGTTTTCGTTAAATTATTCGGGATTTAACTGGGATCTTATATTTACAAGATTGGGGTTGTTAGTTAAGAATACTTGATATTTAAGGAGCCTATTGCTGCTGTTATTTAACTTATTTTATGCATGATTAATTAATATGTTTCTTGATTATCTCTCCGTGTTCTCCGGTTCACCCTTTTACCGCTAACGCACCCCATTATTAATAATTCGAATTAATGATAATTTAAATAAACATGAAAGTTATCTTTAGGGCAGTCTCTCCGTAGCAGGGTAGATAGGGAATCTAATTTATACCTAAGGAGATGCAGGTTCAAATCCTGCGATGAGTTTTTCATCTTGAGGCTCGTTCAAAGTAAAAATTACACTTATTTGATTAAATATTTTTACGTTAAGTTAACTGGTTAAAGAATTTTGTAAACATTAATTATGTATAATTTCAGAGTGTGGTGATCCTTATCGATCCTTCGTCAAAGACATTTGTGAAGATCAGGGCAAGATCAGAAATCCCAAAGCAGACTGGCGAGTGCGCCATGAAGTAGCTATGGCTAACCTGGTTTACGACAGATTCACGTCAGAACAAGAAAGGATACCACTGGTGGAATATCCGATGGAGCAAAAGTGTGTTATTTTACCATTATAACTCTTAGGATAAAACATCAGATTTTGAGGAAAATGTATATTTCTAACGTTTCGTCATACCTTTTGGCAGCCCTCTTCTGGAAGAAATGCCTAAGAGATGGAGGAAGACCACGATAACCTTTAGCTAACCATGGATAAGTGTGGTCCTCCTTCTCTTAGGCATTTCTTGCTGAAAAAAAGTTGTCACGTTCGTCGAAACGTTCGAAATATATATTTTTCTGGAAATCTAACGTTTTCTCCAAGCCAAATCCCGATCATATCTTGACTTCTTATAACCTTAACGGCTAACTATCTGCATCTCATTATTTTATAATGAGTTTCCGAAATTTAGAGTTTCTCAATTCCAATTGTCATCCCATTCCATATAATATCCAAGAAAAAAAATGTTGGAAAAAAGAAAGGCTGGTAATAAGGCTATGCAACGAGCAAACAAGGCATATTTCCCCTATTATGAGCGGTTATCGAAACGACCCTACAATAGGACTCGCTGTGAAAGTAGAATCCTCTTTTTATACAGTAAATACATATTATATGATTGTTAGAGACTTCTCCGGCAAAAGTATCACTAACACGATAAATGCCGTTCAAAGCTGTCTTCCGGTGTAAGAAAATTGTCTGTCGTGTCCTTCCTAGGTTCAATTCCCATCCCAAGTATCTAAGACTTCAAGGGAGAGAAGACACTTGAGGCGTCTAGAATCAAAACAAGACAGATCACTATTTTTACGATTTTGAGATAACAGTTGGTTTTAAAACTTGTCCTCTATATACTGGGAAATAAAGGATTTTCAAAACTCAATAGATCGTGTTCTTTTAGCGCGGTTCCTCCCTCCCCCATAAGGTTGATCTCATGACGCAATCCAGAAGTGCCGACTAGAAAATTTTGCGTTTCAGAACCCCTAGAGACCGAAAATTATGATGGTTCAAATTTATATATATATATATATATATATATATATATATATATATATATATATATATATATATAGATATATATAATTTGGGGCGAAATTCGCGCGCAAAAAAAAAAATCGTAACGCTTACGTTTTTGAGTTCATAAGCTTGTAAGCACTCGTTTTATAGGCTTCTTGGGCTAGGAAAACGAATGAAACCATTTTCAAGTAGATAGCTTTAACCATTTTTGAGAAAATTGGAAAAATAGTTTTTCAATACCGTTTTTGGTTTGGGTACTTAGAATCATGGGATTCAGTTGAAACATTTTCTGCATGTTCTACTTTCATTAAAACTAATATGTTGAAATTTGTGTTACGTTTGGAGTTAAGGAAGGGTTAGAATAAAATATTTTATTAACAGACATAAAAAGTTTTGGTAACCTTGTATACCTTCCTTAATATCTCGAAAAAGGTTGAGAATCTTGGTAAACGGAAGTATACCATTAGAAAGCTTACTAAATGCTCTACAAAAAAGGTTCTGATGAATGTTTTGATTAGACGATGTCAATCGGAGAAATATGTGCTTAAAACTTTAAAGTGATTGATTTCGCTTATTCGAACTGTTCTTTTTGTCTGTTTTTATTCCTTGTTATTTTTTAACTGCTTATAGTTGGATAATGTATTTGATAATAAATCAGGTTAAGAAAAATAAGAAAAACAATTTAATCTTAGAGATATGGATTTCCAAGATATAGCTTTTCAACTGCCTAGCGGGGTCCTTCCTAGGGCGGGTTGGCCTATCCAGGTAAGATCGTAAATAAGACCTTTCTTGAAAGTAAAGATGGAACTGTCAACTTTGGTCCTCCTCTGCCTCCCGGCACTTTCAATGCTGACGAAGGCTACCTATGAGTAGCTGAAACGTCCTAAATATAGATTTTTTAACAAAAATCGTATTGAGGTTTCTTTAGCCGAATCCCAACCATTCCATCTTTACTTATCACCTCGACGGCTAACTATCTAATCTTCATGCTTTCTAGAAATGTGGACCCAAAATAATAACAGCTTCTATTTTAATCAGTTTAAATGAGTCTAGAGATAAGAACGGAACCGCGCTAAGATGATGCAGTTCCTGCGAGTCGGACTTTTTTAATTTTGAAGAGGTAAGTTGGCTCCAAAATAAGACATACATCAGTGAATTTTAAAACTAAGTAAGGCCTATCAAAAATAAAAATTCCTTCAAAATAGATGATACCTCAAATTCCTCAAAAAAAAATCTTCTATGATACTTACAACTTGTAAGAAAATTATACACATGTATAAAATTAAACATAACACTTGTTCTTTTTTTGGTGTCTCCTGAACAAATTGGTTTCAATGATGTGTCTTCTTTTAATTCTAGACGCCTCACATACTAATAGTGACCACGCTGCCTTGTAGTTACATAAGAAGATGGTCAGATACACATTTTTCAGGAATATATAAACATACTTAACAAAGATGATTACTTGTGTTTATTATGTACGGTAAATTCGAATTGTGTAATGTATATATATATATATATATATACATATATATACATATATATATATATAGTGGGGGGGGGGCGAGGTTAGATCAGTGGTAGAGCCCTGGACTAATAAGTTGGAGGACCTGCGTTCAAATCCCGAGCAAGCACTAAAGATTTTTCTCTTCTGGTGTCTTAGTTCATGGGTTGCATTTGGCCTCCCTGACCGTCCCCAGACCAGCCCACCCTGTAATTAATTTTTTAATGGGTACCTTGGTGCTAATGACCCTAGCAGTCAAAGCAGCAAGGGGAAAATCAGGCGGTAGGTATAGTACTGACCACACTATCTCCCTTGTGTGCCGTATGTTCATGAATCAAATACCTCTATAGTACCTGCCCCTTAGGGCCCTCATGGCCTTAATATATATATATATATATATATATATATATATATATATATATATATATATATTAAAGAAACCTCTACCACGCAGGAGCTCTATTATTGAGCACATTCTTCAAAAACGTGGATTCAAAATGAACGTGAATAGTTTCCGTCTTTTAAATTTGTAATGAACGGCTGAATCAATTATTAATTTGTATATATTTTTTTCCGGAGTAAACTCCAATATACATTTGCACTCACGACGTATATCGAGTTTCGTTGCAATGTAACGAAAATAGTGGCTGGTATGGGCTAATTTTTAATTTGGGTCCGCAGTAACCATCTCCCCCTCCATATCGACTGATTTTGATGTTTGACAAACTCGTTGAATCATTTTTTATTGGAAAAATATTTATCTTGTTTCGTAGCGGAAACACTCAAAATATGGCCGCTAATGTGTTGACAGATATATATATATATATATATATATATATATATATATATATATATATATATATATATATATATATGTAGATATATATTCAAGACGGAAACCTCAAGAGCTACATTCTATTGAAAAGGGTTGAAAATTAATAAGCAGTGGTAAAGAACCTAGGAAGCTTTTATGAGTTGGGCTTTATGTTGATTCTTAAACGGAAACAAGGTATTTTTTGTCAAGAACTGATCATTTTGTGGAATTTTAACTCGAATATTTGTCCAATTCCTGTTTTTTAAATTTCGGTGACCTAATTCCCTAAAAACCACTTCTTCTCCTGCCAGGAGTCCATAATATATGTTACTTAAAAGTCACTTAAATTTCGAATCTATTCCGTCGAATTTGGTACCATAGCCTTTTGATTTTGGTTCTTATTTTATTATTTATTTTCTTATTTTGCGATTTTTCTTTCTTTTTCTGTACGCTAAGAATTTTTACCATCGAAAATATGTAAATCTTCTTACATTATAACTTTTCATCTATTTGAAAACTTCTATCATATGTAAATCTCTTGTTGGCAAAGCAGCTAGGAGTTCAAATAAAAATAAATTAAGTTTTGATCCATCTTATTTCTTTCGTAATGTTGATACTGAGTTTACCAAAACAAAAAAAATCAGTCCCGTAACAGGCCACGAGGGCCCTGAGGGGCAGATACTAAAGAAGTATCTGATTCATGACAATACGGCACTCTAGGGAGATAGTATGGTCAGTACTATGCTCCGGCCGCCTGATTTTCCCCTTGGATGCTTCGATTGCTAGACTCATTAGCACCTACCAAGGTACCCCATTATTAAATTAATTAAAGGCTGGGTTGGCCTAGGGAAGGTCAGGAAGGCCGAATTCAACCCATGAACGAAGACACTAGAAGAAAAAATCTTTAGTGCTTGCTCGGGATTTGAACTCAGGCCTCCAGCTTATTAGTCCAGTGCTTTACCACTGAGCTAACCTCGCACCCGAGTTTACCACATGTTTAGAATATTTTATCGTAGTATCATCTATTACTTTAATAGCAATTAAGTAACAGGAACACAAGAAACACATGAGCAGTAATAATATATGTAAATGCAGATTTTTTATTACATAATTTATTTTCTTTTTCCTTCTACATTATTTTTGTATTTTTTTTTTTCTTTTTTACTAAAATCTAATTATTTTGACATCATGTTGACAGAGAAATGTCTCTTCATTTGGCGCAATCTGTGACTTCAACGTGGATGCAAAAGGAAATCTTTGCCTCCAGCATATTGAGTAAATCCCTCGAAGATAGGATTAGTAAGACAGTAAATATCAGCAAACCAGAATGCAAAATGGATGCCAATTTAATGAATTTTTTTTTTTTTTTTTTTTTTTTTTTTAATTCCCCACATTGATGAGCAACAGATAAAATTTGTTATAGAATGAAATATTAAAAGATTATTTTGAATTACATGTATCTTTCAAAAGATTAATTGAGGTTCACAGTACAGTGTTTATGCAGAAACTACGACTTGTACAGATATTTTGGCTTTGAATGTACAGAACAGAATAGACGCCCTTGTAGACGTAATGTACTAAAATCCAGGAACGCTTCTCTAATAAAGTACAAATAAAAACATATAATTCTAGTGTACTTTCAATGGAATTATTTAATTGAAATTATCAGATTGGATTGTGTTAATTGAGATTTTAATACACCTCTGATAAACAGGGTAATACACCAGTGTGGGCCAAAAGAGCTCATTTTTTTATTTCGAAGTTTTAATAGTGCGGAAAGGTTGCGAATTATATAGACAATAAAAAAGAAAAAGAAATGATCAAAATCGGTTGACATTTTCCGATCACGGTAGGTTTTACAATTTGACAAAATATGAAAAAAACATCCTTATAAATATATGTTTATGTTGAAAGCTATACATATTTATCAAAAGTGAACCAAACTGTTTCACTGACCTTCTCAAAAATAGACAGAAAGGCAATGAATAAAATAAAAATAACTTTTACTTACTAGTACATTTTATTATAACCGCCATTCTGGTTTCACATTTCCTGATGCCTCTTCAGGGATACTAAGGCTAGATGAAAATTTGTTATACAGCCTAAATATAGTAGAGCAAACCATCTGGCACAAGGGCCACGTCCAAGTTGAGCATCTGCATGGCTCAGCATCAGCTATTAAAATCGAATAACTCGATAAGTTAAAATTGATATCTGGAAGAATTATATTAGTCAAATGAAATAAAGCATTTTGTCAAATTTTGACATTTGTTATTTATGTTTCCTCTTTCAAATTAAATAATAATTATAGCATTTACCTGTTTTTTGTTGTTTAACGTATTTACCCTATAAATAAAACATTTGGGCATACCCAAAAGCAAAAAAAGTCCATTTTTTGTCTACGTAAAAATTATGAATTAATGTCACGACTATTGGAAATAATACATAAAATTTTATTTTTAAAAGTAAAAATAGATTCGAAACAGAAGGGATTTCTTTTTTTACACAGTTTTGAAAAGTGTAGAAAAAATAGTGTTACCTGTCGTGGTCGCTTTTGACAGAAGTTGTCGAACGGTTCATATCGAGCAGACTCTAAACTCCTTCTGTATAGAATATATATATTTTTTGTTCGTTTCTTGTTATAATGTCTGCTACATTTCCACGTAGGAGCCTCTAGTAAAGGAACCTCCCTGTCCTAAGTTCCCTCTGACTCGGGAGACGAAGAAAAAACACATTGAAAAGGAGAACATCCTGAAGAAAGAAGAAAAACGGGAGGCCGTCCTCATGCTGGAGAAAAAACAGGAGGAGCTGAGGAAGCTCAAGGTAAGACAGGAATTCCTGGACTCATGTACATTTGTATCTGTGGACATTATCTTAAACCATGGTTTGGTGTAGTTTAATGCTTTTTAAGTTAAATAACATTGTTAATTAAGTGGTAAATTGCCATAAGATAGTATTACCAATGGTAATAATCTTGTATGATCTAAATCAAAGTAATTTTCTCTAATTTTTGGATGACAAATTAATCAATATTTTTCAATTCTTTATGTCATAAGTTTTATATGGTATGTTAAAGTATCAAAAAAAAAAGTGTGAATTCTTCGAAAAGAAAATAGCGCCGCTTTGACGAACGGAAACCTTTTTTCACGGGGGATAGTCTGCAGGTGGCAATTTTTAATCTAGAACAAAAAAAAAAACACTAAATATATTTTGTAATAATGTGGTAAGATCTCGTAAAGTAAGTAGTAGTTTTCAGAAATTAATTTCTTGGAAAATGGTGAACAATTCTTCATTTTCTATTAAAAAATGCATCGGAAATCGGCTATCAAATCTTTATAATTCAATGAATCTTAAACTCCTACTAGCGCAAATATCATTAAGAAGCTCCAGTAATAATAAAGGCGCCAGCGTATCACCCGCCTAAAATGTTCATCATATTTATTAATTTTTTTTTTCATAATTTCTTGTAATAAAGATCAAAACAATGGTCTATAATTTTGAAATGTATCAAGACTTTAGTGGAAAAATCTACCCTTTTGTAATTATTTTCAATTATGTTTATTAAAGATGCTGTTTAAATCGCAGCGTGAATAAAGTTCTTCATTTAATATTTAAAAAAACTTTGGTTTTTTTTTATTTACATTTTAACCCCTAGAAAGTGTTTGCCTTTATATATTTATCATTAATTGTAATATTGCTTCTGAATAAAGCACTATTTTTTGGCAATATGTTTTTGCTCCATTCCCCTATGCGCAGTACCTTGTGTTCCAAGGTAAGTCTAGCCAAAACATATTTACCTTCTTATCTACACAAGAGGTGCACAATAGGAAAATTTCGAGGTGCATAAAACACTTCATGAAAAGCGTGTTACCAGCTCTCCGACTATTAGTTGTAGTTTTCAAATATCAACTAATAACACATATTGTTCCTTATTCTTTTTAAACCTGTTCATTTAGTTTTAGAGATATAATAACTCAGATTTTATATGTCGCAATATTTTGATTGGGCTACCTTATTTCTAGTGACAATTTTAAGTTGATAAAATAAATGTACGCTACCTATTAAGCTGTAAGGTACACTATATATATATATATATATATATATATATATATATATATATATATATATATATATATATATATATATAATTTAATGGTCTAATAGGAGGAGTTCAAGAGACAGAATCAAAAACTCAGCTGTCACAAAGAAGAACGACAAGCTGAGTACGAAAGAAGGAAGGTGCAATACCTGAAGAAACTAGCCGAAGAGAGGAATGTAGATCTGGAAGTACTCAAGAAACACGGGGAAGAAATATACAAAACCTACAGGTATGAAATCATAAGGATAGGAAATATATATTGTCTCTCTGTAACGAAGATTGGATACTTCGAACGGGTTTTTGTCGAGACTTTACAGGACATTGTGATCAGTATAATGATCCGTCCGACAGATTTTACCCTTTGCAGGTACTCATCAAGACTGCTCCTGAACGAATAGAAGATAAATTGTTTAATACACGTCTGGGTATCGAACCAGGTACTCCATTAGCCGATAATAGGTGTAATACTTGACACAATCGTCCGTCAAAACGTTCATTATATAATAATAATTGCTATGAATACCAGGGAATAATAGAATGGTTGATAAAATAAGTCGTCCCTCTTAAATCTAAGTATTGTAATAACATGTATATTTTCAGAGATAAGATAATGTGCATAACTAAGCACATTCCTCACAAGATGGGTAGTATAAACTGTATTTCCGTTAGCCGGATTGTTCGGCGCTAATGGCCTAGATGTCGATGCGCCGTAAAAAAAAAAAAAAAAAAAAAAAAAAAAAAGTATTGCGTCCATGTTCAGCTCTCCTGAAGGTGTAGAAGGAACAACCAACGCCCGAGCCCTTAATTCAATTTGAACGTAATACAGATTAAACCACAACTTCTAATAAACGGATTTATGTAGTTTATTTTTGAAACACATCTTTCTCTAGATTGTTGTGTATGCGCCGTACTACACTACTTAATAAATACACAAAAACTTCACATTTTCGTCTATTTATCTTGATAAATTATAAAACGAACGGGATACGGGATTCTGCACCCCCAAGTGGCAGAAGTCAGAACTTACAACCCATATAAAGTTATATCAAAAGAGAGCCACTCCTAGTAGGAGCTTTGCCAACCTACGTTTTATCGGGGAACGTTTTAACGGGAGAAATATTCAAGCAAAGCACAAAGTAACCCCACCCCTTCCCTTCCGATAGACCGAACCTTTCATTTTTACAACACTTTTTTTTTTATTAGAAACCCAGGACATTTACTGCGTTTTGTTACAATACAATAGAAATTATGAATGTCATGAGCAAATTAGTAATTTGGGCCCAGCTTAAATTCCCCACCCCCTGATGAACCGATTTGATTTATTTTTACAACGTAGTTTTATCTTGTGATGACCACAACGAATACCGAGTTTCCTTCCAATACATCCACAACTACGGCCGGTATGGACAAATTCCGGGTTGACCGATTTTGGTGGTCGTTCAACCGTTTGATAAGAGAATGCTATATACCCAGACAAGTGGCGGAAAAAAAACAACTCTGGCGTGTATTGGGTAAACAGACAGACATATCAATTTTAACGGGAACATTTGTGTGTTCTAGGATCATGAAGATTTGAAGTCATTTTTCATGAGCAGAACCTCAATAGCTAGAATCCTTCTGAAATTACTGATTCGAGGAAAAACGATGCAAAACAAATACCTAGTTAATAAAAAGTTCTTAAAAAAAATTAATTAATTAAGCTTCTTGGCTGATTGAATGAGCAAACTGTCTTTACATCAGAATCTCTGTAATTAGTTATTCGAGATGTGTATGCTCTCAGCCAGCTGGATCGTGATACGCTCCAGTAAATTAGAAACAGGACGACTTACATAAGTAAGAATTACGAAATTATTCCCACCTCGTGCTGCGGATTTTTTTTTTTCTAGCAGTTATGGAAGCTGCGGAGGCGGATCTGTAGGGGGAGAGGGCCGTCTGACTGGGAACACCTCCACGGTTTGGTGGCTGTTATAATGAGTCGAAGAGGAGGAAAAGGTTTTCTGATTAATATTGCTCCTTGAACCGTGGAAATGAAAGTGTTGTAGGAGGGGGTTTCTTCGGATGACTGGTTTCAGGGCTTTCCTAAGACCAGGGAGGCTCAACTAGGTCATTCTGGACATTTAGGCATTTATTCATAACATCTTAGATGGTAGACACATCCTGGGAACCTTTGAGTCCCTTTAATAGCACAACTAAATCACTAATGTAGAAAGATTAGTGCTCCTAAAAAAATATTTTGTTCCTAAAACTTCTCAATAAAATGTCCTACATAATTTTAGGCATTTACATTTTAATAACGACAGTTCAAATGAACGCAATGATAATTCAGTTGTATTCAGAATTTTCTAAAATAAAATTAATTAATTAAAATTAATTTTTCTTCAAAAAACTTAATTGGCTTAGGAAACAAAATTGAGATTTCTGCTTAAAATGAAATACATAAATATAATCAAACAAAATGAAACAAAAAACGTCTGTGGGAATGGGATTCTTGTTTTAGTAGTTTTAATACAAAATAATTTAAAATTAATTTTGCAGGAAGAAATGCAAGCAAATAGAAGATATAAAGGAGAATAAATTAGAAGAAGAAATAAAGATAATTGAAAAACTCTTGAGGGAGGAGAGAATGAAGGAGAATGAGAACGAAAAGGCACAATGCGAACAAGAGAAACGATTTTATGCCCAAAAGGGAAGAATGTCATGGGATAAAAACATTTTTGAACAAGCAATGGTTGAAAGTGACGAGGAACATGTTTACAAGACAGGAAGCGCACTTGAAGAAACTGAAGTATTGCCGAATGTTCCAAAGACACAGAAGGTTAAAAGCGCGAAGAAAAAGGAAAAACAGATAAAGATAACAGTGAAGAGAAGCGAAATATCGACGAAAAGGAGGAGTGGGTTTTCACGTAGGAAATCGGAAGAAAAACTGCAAGCTAAGAAAGAAAAAGTTCATCGTGAAAAATCAATATATCATAAACGAAGAATATCACATCAAATGGTGATTGAATTAGCATGAATTCAACATTGATTTAAGGGGATAGAACAGTCGGACTAACAGTCTCTCCTATTGATTGCATACGATACCAAGAGAGAGATAGAGGTAGATAGATAAATAGACAGATAGATTTTCGTCTTTTTAAAATGGATACGTTCCATAATTCACAATTTGGAAACCGCTTTCTCTAATCCAAACGAAACAAAAATGTATACATCTTAATTTGGCTGAATGTTCCAAGTGTGAAAAAATGGCAACTTAATGCGTTTTCGTTTTACTAAACAAGTGTACAATAAATAATAGTAACGTGTAAAATACTATATTCTTAAGCAAAAAAAAAAAACAAAAACAAAAAAAAAAAAACATCTAAACGGAGCATCTGAAAACCAAGTATTTTAATTATTAGAATGTGTTGCCGTTTGATTGCCAAGTCATTATAATTATTATAGAAATACTGCTATAGTCGATACTGTCACTACAAAGATTGATGTTGATTATAGAACAATTTATAACATTTTATTGAATAGGTGCTTCAGTAGACACTAACTAACTGAATTGGTTCTACATGGGTTTTCTCAATTTTTTATAATATTTGAAGTAGTTTGCAAGATTTGGCATTTTTTTTATGGGATACATTTATATACATATATGGTTGAGCGACCACTTTTTCGGGTCCTTTGGGTTGTATTACGTGGCCATTTCTTGACAGCATCTCCAGATAGTGTCATCGGGTCGTCATAAGCATCTTTTTCCTTCTTTTATGGAGGTGGTAAATACACTAAAATTTATTGAGAGGAGATCGTTGACCGTAGATGATGCAAGGTAGGGATTGTCGGGGTTCGGTCACTGCTAATTAATAAAACTACATTTTATCATAAAAATGGTCTTATTGTGCCGACGTTTCGGCTTGAACTTCAAGCCTTCATCAGGGCTGTAAAAAACAAGTAGGACGGATGTAATACTGAAATATACATACGTCGATCCGCTGTAAGCATATATATATATATATATATATATATATATATATATATATATATATATATATATATATATCAGTATTACATCCGTCCTACTGGTTTTTTACAGCCCTGATGAAGGCTTGAAGTTCAAGCCGAAACGTCGGAACAATAAAACCATTTTTATGATAAAATGTAGTTTTATTAAGTAGCAGTGACCGAACCCCGACAATCCCTACCTTACACTAAAATTTAGTTAGGTTTATTTTTATGTAATTAGAATTTATTTTAATATATGTTGAAAGGGTGGTAACCTATAGATAACCCGTCCTAAAATTCGTCGTTAATAATAAATGGACGTTAAAATTTAATAAATAAATATGTAATATATGTTGTATTTTTATTCAATATTTTTCAACATATTTTAAATAGTTTATTTTGAAGTATAATTTCAGAATCAGATTAATTGAGTAAGTATTCCTTTTTGTTTGAGGATTTATTATTATTATGTACGATAATAGTAATGATGATAATACATCATAAGTATTATTTATTATATTAGGGTTCGTTGAAAACATTCCCTGCTCATTAGGAATTGTGGCAACCTGTAGATAGCCCTAATAATGGCCAAGATGTCGATCCGCTGTTTTGTATATGTATATTGCTGGAATGAATATATAAATTAATAATAAATTCGTTTAGAGCCTTCTGCCCAAATTCGGGAACATAAATATGCTTTTAGGTCCACCCGGCAAACCTATGTAATGCACTGTATAACATGCAGTCTTCTTTTTCGTACATGGCCACCGCGCATGTGCGAACGCCAGCGGACACTTTTTTGTAACGTTTTTTTTTCACTTTAGTCATCGCTAAAGCATATTTATGCTAAAAAAAGAAATTGTGTCTGGTAGCCGTGGGTGGCTCAAGCACTCCGTACCTAAGATTTGATTCTCACTGGGAGCAATGGGTTTTCATTCGAAAAAACAAAGAGCATCAGCTCTATCTTGCCTAGAAATGATTAATATGAAGATAGACGTTAACATTTGATTAATAATAATTATGCTTAACAGAAAATAAGTTTTTTTTTTGTTTTTTTTTTTTTTTATGCAGATAAGGCGGTTTTCTCAGTACAAACTTAAGCCGAACGTTCCAGATATTTCGAATCGACAGTTACTGTGTTCTGTCAAATGGCTGAATGAAATCCAGGACATGATGAGTGATTTTGACAAGAAAATTGATTTTTCCCCGAACTACAAGGTCGAACATGAAGTGGGTGTTTCCCCACAATCCATCACTTTTCATGTAAGAAATGTCATTTTACTCTAACATTTAGATTTATGAATCATTTGCTATGGACCTTTATTTAGATACAGTATTTTTATTTACCACAAGTAATGATATATAGGATAATTGAAGGGGTCGGGGCAAAACAGGGCCAAGCAACATTTTTAACGAAACATAACTGTAGCTGTTACATGTTGGATAATAGGTTGGGCTATCAGTATAAATGGTTAGGGGCAACAAGGTTAGGTAGCATACAGAGCTTGTAGTCATATTTTAGTAGAATTTGCATCATAGACTGATAGTCCCATGTAATATCTATCATATAGCAGCTACAGTTTTGTTTTGTTAAAAACTGCTAATAAATTAAGGAAATTCCTATGTTTTAACATTTCATTTACTTCATTGGTATGAGGCTTTCTTCCGTTTTAAATAAACTATATTACACCACGTGCACGATGTAAAGGAGATTAAAACAAAAAACAATGTCTCCCTATCTTTACTGGGATCTGAGCTGCATATTGGAATTTTTCCTACAAGATCATGTTTATTTGTTTCCACTTGTGTTTTGCAAACATTATTAACCTTAATTGAGAAATTGTTCTTTACTTCAAAATTGCATATTAATCTTAAAAAGATGGATAAACCGAAGTGAAGCTTTCATTCAAAACGTAACTGAAATGTATACATAATATATATTTTAGATTAGATGAATTTCAAACGCTTTAGGAAATCTTAAACTCAATTTGTCATCCGTATATCAATTTATAGAAACCAAAACGCAAATTATAACTTTATCTACCTACTTTACTCGGAAAACATGGCCTTGAAAATTGCCATCATCAGACGGTTTCTGTCATAGAAAGTATATAAATTAAGTCGACAGCAGGAAGCTTATAACGCTATGATTTATTTTGCGCGAATTTCGCAGAAAAAAAGAGTGTTCTTGGCGGTGTGGTGGGTGGATTCTGTTAGATTTATAACAGAAATCAAACAGAACGGTTCACAGTTTCACTAGTGGTCGAAATAAAAAGCAAAATCGGTACATCAGACTTTCTCCGTAACAGAATTAGATAAAAACTAACAATTAAGTCAGCTGTTCATAAGAAATATTAACTAGCAAAACCATTTTTGTTTATGTTGTATTTATAAGTTGAAATATTTCTGAGGCCGAGCGAATTTACCGATTTTCAATCTGTGAAAGATTGATTTTTTTTTCAACCGAACGCTTGAAAATCTTAGTTTCTCTTTAAAAAATTTCAATGAGTAAATTTCCTTTTGGAGTTTACAGCAATTTGAAAAATGTTATTTTTTTCGCTGGTATGTTAATTGATTGATGATTATGCAAAAACTATCAAAGCGATTTAAATGAATTTTGGTGGGTTGCTTTCTTATATAATCAAAATGTTTTATCTAAAATATGAAAGTTATGCTTCCGAAAAAAATGATATAATGAATAATAGAACATTTTAGGAAATTTTGCTACGAATCACTTGACTCCTTCAGAAGGCATGTATAATTTTCGGACCTATGAATAAAAGAAGAATAAATAACCGAGAATTTTTTCATTTTTGTAATATTTAAAGTAAAAATAATATGTTTCGGGAATTTTTCGATTTACGTATACCGCAATTATTCTTACATTACTTATTCTGAAGATATTCAAAGTTAATTAATTGTGAAAAAATAGCTCGTCCACTATCAACGTCCAAATATACCTATACTCTAATTAACATGCCAAGGTACTTCTTATTATAACCTATGCACTTCGCCAAAGATGCGGTGCGATAAATACATATAATTATTATAACCTAGGCTAGCTTGGGATGAAGTGATAATTTAATTTGGGAATAATAAAATGTAATTCCAACTAAAAAATTGCAATTTATTAATAACAAATCCATTTCGATATTTAGGATTTCTTCCCAACGCAGACTCAACTCCAAGAAGTTAACCTATACAACCGAACCAATCATAAAATATATTGTGGATTATGGAATATAATTGTAGAGCCATTTCAATCGAAGAGAATCATAGAGGTAAATATATAATTCATAATTGAATAAATAAACTATATACATCCATTGTCAGCAACTATACAAGACCCTAATAAGATAGTATCATGGTATGACTTCTGATAATATAACGCGATTGTATCTATGTGGAGACCTGACATGCTGTAATATGAAGCCCGAAAACCTATTCGGTTAAAGCACCTGCAGGAAAAGAGGAAATAGGTTTAACTCCCATGCCTGACTAGTTAGGTTTTCGAAAGTTTAACATAAACCAACGGGGAGCTTACGGTAGTAAATAGTATACAGTGGTTGAATATTCTTAAATCGTTGTAGGAGTTCCTCCTTTAGAGCCATTAAGTACTGTAACAGCCTACGGGGAGCTTACGGTAGTAAATAGTATACAGTGGTTGAATATTCTTAAATCGTTGTAGGAGCTCCTACTTTAGAGCCATTAAGTACTGTAACAGCCTACGGGGAGCTTACGGTAGTAAATAGTATACAGTGGTTGAATATTCTTAAATCGTTGTAGGAGCTCCTACTTTAGAGCCATTAAGTACTGTAACAGCCTACGGGGAGCTTACGGTAGTAAATAGTATACAGTGGTTGAATATTCTTAAATCGTTGTAGGAGTTCCTCCTTTAGAGCCATTAAGTACTGTAACAGCCTACGGGGAGCTTACGGTAGTAAATAGTATACAGTGGTTGAATATTCTTAAATCGTTGTAGGAGCTCCTACTTTAGA
Source organism: Gonocerus acuteangulatus (assembly GCA_946811695.1). NCBI lineage: Eukaryota > Metazoa > Arthropoda > Insecta > Hemiptera > Coreidae > Gonocerus > Gonocerus acuteangulatus. Next base: position 52,259,456 of record OX328123.1, on the reverse strand, counting down.
GCCATTAAGTACTGTAACAGCCTACGGGGAGCTTACGGTAGTAAATAGTATACAGTGGTTGAATATTCTTAAATCGTTGTAGGAGTTCCTCCTTTAGAGCCATTAAGTACTGTAACAGCCTAGAGGGAGCTTACGGTAGTAAATAGTATACAGTGGTTGAATATTCTTAAATCGTTGTAGGAGCTCCTACTTTAGAGCCATTAAGTACTGTAACAGCCTACGGGGAGCTTACGGTAGTAAATAGTATACAGTGGTTGAATATTCTTAAATCGTTGTAGGAGTTCCTCCTTTAGAGCCATTAAGTACTGTAACAGCCTACGGGGAGCTTACGGTAGTAAATAGTATACAGTGGTTGAATATTCTTAAATCGTTGTAGGAGCTCCTACTTTAGAGCCATTAAGTACTGTAACAGCCTAGAGGGAGCTTACGGTAGTAAATAGTATACAGTGGTTGAATATTCTTAAATCGTTGTAGGAGTTCCTACTTTAGAGCCTTAAAATATCGCAACAGCGTCTATGACTAAAGATAAACATAACATTATTTCGTCTGAAGTATTAACGCCATTGGATGACTTCAGATGTCATAGTGTGGTATGAAGGAAAGCCGTCTCCTTGGTTAAGATTTTATATATAGCCTCAAATAAAGTTGAGTGGCTTGAATTACATTCCAGGAATATGAGGAAATATCTCAATATTAATTTTTTTAATATTTACCTTTATTTGATTTATACCATTGCTATTTTCATTACAGATTTTACATAATTTTTATAATTATATTAATACAACATTTTATATTTTCATTGGATATAACATAATGTCATAAAATGAAAGTTTACAGGTTTTGAAAATACTTAATTCTGAGTGTTTATCGCCGAAGCGATGAAGCTCTTAAAGGAGCATTGGTTTTTAAATGTTCTCGCTGCTTGATCATATTTTTCTCGAATAGTTTCATTTATAAGCGAATTGATTTTAGCCATACTAAAGTAAAGTAACAAAATCAGGGGGAAAATGCATGTAAAAAACAAAATCAATCAAGAGATAAGAAGTAAATAAATAAATAACATTTTTCATCCACCAGGCTAGAAAATCTTAGTTTTGAAAATTATGAAAAACAATTCAAAACATCCCTACATCAGATATGTATTTATTAAATCGAATTACTATATAATAGTTTTTTAATAGTTCACATAAAAACAGTTTTAAATCATTATTGAGGTAATAACATGATAAACAACATTTAGATACTGATCTACGATTATTTTCTATGCCTGATCCTGAAAAAAAAAAAAAAAAAAAAAAAAAAAAAAAAAAAAAAAATATGAAGATACTAGGTAATGGTAAATTACCTTCTTAATTTATATGATTTTTAATTTTTCTAGGTTTGGCCCCCGGAAATAATAAAACTCTGGCCTGGACAATGCAGTAAAATAGAGGTTACTTTCAGCCCAATAGTGTGGGGAACTACAGATGTGATAACTGCTAAAATATGGTACTGGACGAGACATAAAGGAGAGAAAAGAAAATTACTAATAGAAGTAAAATGCCTGCGTGCTAACTCAAATCCAATTCTACTCACAAGTAAAATAGAGTATGCAATCCTTTATTAAACATCATTGGAATAATTGGAGTTGGAATAGATGACTAAGATGTTAAGAATAACTTCTTCCAGGCAAACGTTTAAAATTATATGTATTTTCATATAAAAAATTTAAAACAACAGTTAAAAAAAAAAAAAAAAAAAAAAAAAAAAAAACGTTTAGAGCCTCCTGCCCAAATTCAGGAACATAAATATGCTTCAGGTCCACCCGACAAACCTACCGAAAGCCACTGCGCATGCGCGAACGTCAGCGGACACTTTTTTTGTGACACATACAGTCTTCTTTTTGTACAATGCCACTGCGCATGCGCGTTCGCCACTGCACATCTCGGAACCTCACTGCGCATGCGCGAACGCCAGCGGACACTTTTTTGTGACATATACAGTCTTCTTTTTTGTACATGGCCACTGCGCATGCGCGAACTCTACTGCGCATGCGCGAATTCCACAGCAAAAGCGCGAACTTCACTGCATATGCGCGGACACTTTTTTGTAACGTATTTTTCCGGTTTAGTCACCGCTAAGGCATATTTATGCTATAACCAAAGGAAATACGCCCATCAACAGTACATCTATTTATGTGCCATAATAGCACAAAAGACGTCTTGCAGAGCAGAGTTATCTGCAATAAAAACATACCTGCAATCTGAATGCCAGTCAAAGCATATATATATATATATATATATATATATATATATATATATATATATATATATATGTGTGTGTGTGTGTGTGTGTGAGTGTATAGTTCAAGCATGATTTTATTTATTATAAATTTCAGTTGAATGTAAATGCCTTATGTTATGGTTTACAATATGTCATTGTCAATTCAATTGTAGAGGGTACTTATTATAATTACCTTGATGGCCGTGAGGGTTAAGAAGTGAGCACTTAACACTCCGAGCCAAGGGTCGTGGGTTCGATTCCCACTAGGTGGTGGCTTTTCTTTAGAAAAAAGAAAAGGCATCAGCCCTATCCTGGCTAGAAAAGGGTGGTAACCTATAGATAACCCGTCCTAAAATTTGTAGTTAAGAATAAATGGACGTTAAAATTTAAATAATAGTTACATATCATAATTGTTAATATCTTGTATAGTTTTTATTTAATTATTTTAATTTAAAAGCGCCACTGAATAAATATGTAATTTTAGTTTCCATGAAGTGGATTGGTGGAATGGGGATGTTTTCTCAAAAAATCTGATCCTTGAAAATAGAGGTGCATTGGCTTGTACAGTGTTTATTCACAGAACACTTGAAGCGACATTCAGGCCGCCAATAGATGATAGTTCAGTATCGTCATGTAAGTATATATGTTTTGTACATATACATATGTATATATGCGACGCTATTTATTTATTTTATGTTTCCATCCTTTAGTGATAAAATTACTTCTTTTTTCTTTATACTTCCATAAGGGTTTCAAAAATACTTGTGAAATAAAAACTTTAAGTCGTCCATTCTGAAAATTATTCTCACTGTCAAATAGAAATTATGTTTTCTGTTTATTCATTTTGTAAGATAAACGTTTACGAAGGAATTTAGCTATTAAGATTGCACGGATAAAAGTATTTTTGAATTTTGTAAATCTTATAATCGATGAAGAACTAATTTATGCTATATAATAGGTCATATTATATAGCATAAATTACTACCGTTAACATTTTTAACTACATATAAAATGTTTGTGTATCTATTAACACTTAGCTGCCATAACTTTTGTTTTTTCGCCGCGAAACTTGGCATAATGCATTCCCATCACTAACAGTTGTAGGAGTTGGATGACTAACAAAGTAAGGCTTACTCTGGACACAAATTATTAATATGCCATTTTTACTCTAAGTTTTAGTTTATTGCAACAAAAAACTTGGAAAACATCAATATGAATAAAATCAATATGACTAAATGGTTTCTGATTCATTTATTTTTTAAATTAAAAACTTTCATGAATATACTGGGTATTACTGGAGATAAATCTGTTGTTTTGCACGGTAAATTTAACATTTTATTCTGAATGTATTAGGTTATATTATTGTAGGCACTAGTGAGTCTTTAATGGTAATGTCTCTTTTTTTTCTGAAGCAACAATTGTCACAAGTTCTCTCGATACACTGTCAAAGAAAGGGAGTAGTAAAAAGAGAAAAGAAAAAAAGAAAAAATTGAAGAATGTTCAATCTAGAAATGCTCTTCCAGTAATGGATCAAGAAGTAAATAACCAAGACCTAGACCGATCCTACATCCAGGATCTTCTAGAAGTAATCTTAGAAGAAGTGTACAGCCCCTTCAGGATATACATGACAAGGGGAAAGCAGATTAAGGGATACTCCACCATGTGCCTACCAATTAAATTTCTACCACAAAAGCTGGAAAATGGCGAGGTCTATGCCGAAGAGTCAATCAAAGTATCATTTGAAGGCTACGACTCTTCCCTGATAAAGGAAGAAGTAAGTTCTAACACCATGCTAAAAGTAGTAGCAGTTTAATTGTGCATTTATTGTTCTGCAATTGTGTCAGTGATTTAAAATATTTACGACTAATAATAATATTTTGGCTTGCGTATAATGGCTACCACTCTTCAAATTACTTAATAATTATAACCAGGTGGGTTATTCTTGACTTTTGGATAACGAAGCGTCGAAATTTGTCGTTATAACTTACAAATTGTGTTCAAGCAGTGTGTGAACATTGAACGTGGTATTGGTCATAAAGAAAATGTGATGCTAATTTAAAAAAAAAAATAATGTAACGTTGAAAAATAATGTGTACAAGCCTAGAAAATTAGAATTATCCTCCAAAAACCATGTTTTTGTTTCCTAATTATCCTTTAAAACGGAGTATGTGTGTAACAAAAACAGGTGGAACCTTGTTATTGGCATTATTTAACTACATTCTGGTCTAGTTCAACCCTTTTGAGTGATTATCGTCTACTTGCGATATTTTTTGTATAAATATTATCCTATTTTAATCAGTTTATTCCAATTCCAGATGGTTACACTGTGTGGCTCATTGAAGCAAGCTCCGATAGAAATGATTCCTTCAATCCTCGACATGTCAATACTTCTGGTAGGTGGTGGGATGAGGCAAATATCATTTCTTGTTAAGAATATGACTGAAAAGTTTCTAGATACCTCCTTCGGTCTGCCGCATGAGCTGTGCTCGCATTTCCAATGTATTCCAATGTCCATCAACTTGAGGCCCAGATCAGAATCTGCGGTAATCCTAAGGGCTGATTTAGGGTAGGTTCTGTTTTTTTTTTTTTTTTTAATTTAAACCGCGTGTTTCTTTCTTGTTCTTGTGTTATTAATTTTTAAGTTTTCCAAAAACTTAGGTATAATTTCCTGGAATTAAGAGTAATCAAATAATCCAGTTTCAGTTTTTTTGACGACGCGCAGAACTATATTCACAAGAACACTCACATCTTGGAGTTCAATTTACTCGCTCAACCTGACTGCTTTGCTCCCATGGAGGTTCTGGTTCTTGCTACAATCTCTCAGCTCCTTGGAGTAAAACTAGAACCAAGTTTTCTGGATTTCGGGATTGTTAACACCTGTGAAACGGCAGTTAAAGATATTTGGGTGTTTAACCGATCCATGATTCCTCAAGATATAGCGTTCTTGAATTTACCCAAGGTAAATATTTACTAAATAAAATTTTATATTATATTACATATCTTGTTTCAATGAAGAATTAATGCTACTGCTAAAATCAATTAAAACGACCAAGCAACAAAAAACTGAGAAAATCAAACATAAAGAACCGTTCAAAACTACCAACACAAGAATCTAACACTTTCGGAGTTTTAAGTATTTATTTCTTCGATTAACTTCGTCCCATCGAACATTTCTTCAGCACCGTTTTAGTAGACAATTTAGTTAGCTTTCGAATGGTCACCTTCCACTTTCCACAATTCCTCAACCGTTTTCCATCTATTTAAGAAAATAGACGAAGATCCCAAAACCTTTCACGTCTTTTAATACATTTTTTTTCTAATACTTACCTTGACTCCAAAAGCAACCAAATCTCAAATAACTTCGTTTAGACGAACGTCAAACGTCTGGAACAATTTTCAACTGAATCAATCTATTTCTGTATACGCAAACCGAAGATTAGTTAGGAAAAGTAGTTGTAACAACTTTTCTCTTAAACGGTTACAGAAATCGCTTTAAAAATATGTTTTCCTTCGTTAGAAAACCTATAAAATGATAATCTCCAATTATCTTAACGCAAAGACTAAGGCGTTAGGATCTTTTCGCGCGAATTTCGCCCAAAAACCGGTGGACGGATTCTGTTGGTTCATGAACTTTTAATCAAGGACTACCAGTGGTGAATACGGGACAGATTATTTTAAAGGTTAACTATAAAAATTTGAGATGAATCTGTGGATTTTAGCTGTTTTGTTGTATACAACTTAATTGCTAATAATAAGATACTTAACTGTCTGCACCGCTAAGAATTCAGGGATCCTACACTCAAAGCAGAATTGTAGCTGTAATCACCTCTGCTATAATAGCTATCGTAGCAGAGATGATTACAGCCCTTATAAAACTATAACTACAGTTAGCAAGACTAAGCAAGGAATACTAGTCACTCGGAGACTAAGCAAGAACTTCTAGTCACTCGGAGAGTGTTTAGTTGATACACAAGGTAAAAAACAACTTAAGACAAGAACATTTCAGAGGCGTTTATATCCATTCATTAAATAGTAAAATAAGTTAATCAATAAAACTTATACTATACATTATATGAGAAAATTGATATTTATTTAATTGCAGTGGGGCTTAATCATGCCAGAGAACGGCTATTCGCAGATCGGGCCTTTAGGAAAGCGGAAGTTCGAGTTCATGTACAGTCCAAGCTACACGGAAGCCGGAAAGGTAGGCGGACAAGCAGAACACACTTTCTCTATCAAATTGACAACTGCACATGCAGCTTCAAGAATTCAGGATAGGAAGACACTCGAAATAGAGGAGCAGGTATGGCAATGATATATAACCCTTGAGTCGGGGATCATAGTGACCCGGCACTCTCTTCTTTCCTGTAGATTAATGTCAAATCCTGCGGGTACAGGCTTGAGCCTTTTGCTTACCTTCTACTTACTCCAGTATATGTTTGGCAGTGCTATTGATAATTGTTCCTTTTATTTTTCCCGTTTTGACCCGAGGTGACCACTTGTGTAACTCTATAATTCTGAGATTGACAAAAACCTAATTGATGGCCAATTGCTGTATTTCTTCATTTGATTTATGTTATGGGCATAAAGTCATATATACTTTTAAACAAAATCAATTACAAAAAAAAATCAATTTCAAAATTACCCTTCGTGTATTTTTGACCTTGGGCATCACTTCTCCGAAGTCATCGAATTGCCAGGTCAGTATGCCAAACCGTACCAATGATATTGAAAACAAGGCTCAATTCTTGTTTAGCAGATCAGGGGATTGTTTTTCTGCCAATAACATTGTCCAAGAAGGAGCAACCAACAGGGAAAATAAAAGGAAATAATGTTCTGTGCCCCCGAGTAAGAAAGACACAAAATATTCCAATTTTTGTACTAAGTGTGAAATTCACATGAAAATTCGTTTGTCCTAATTGTATCTAATATAAATAATTCATCCATTTGCATTTTTTTTTAAAGAATAGATGTATTTTTTAGCGCGGTTCCTCCCTACCTCCATAGCGAGAACCCGCTTATGAGGTTGACCTCACGACGCAATCCGGAAGTGCCGACTAGAAACTTTCTCGTTTCAGACCCCAAACGAGAAAGTTTCCCCCTATATTTGATAGATCACGAAAATATAGGTGGTTCAAATTTATATGTATATATATATATATATATATATATATATATATATATATATATATATATATGCTTGTCTGTTAACGCTCTAGCAAGCTCAAAAATGGCCCGATTTTGATGAAATTTGGTACAAAAATCTGTCTTCTAATTTAAAAGGTCAAGTTCGTTAACTAGCAGAATCCGCCCACGGGAAGATAGTATTTGGGGCGAAATTCGCGCAAAAAAAATTGTAACGCGTTTTTAATTCTCCTATCTATGTAACCTTCCTCATAGCCTACAACTGAAGTTATCGTTATTTCTTATTTTACATAAAGATTTTACCCTCGAGAGAATGGAATTTTATTTGCCATGAAGCACATATTTACAGTTGATTATAACAGTAAAATGAATTTGCTAGTAAAACAAAAGAAACTTAAAATGACAACGAATTTTTGGTTCGAAATAGAGCCTTCTGTTCAGTAGTCGAAGAGTGAGTATGTTTTTATACACAATTGTATTGACTTAGGAAGACGAGCGACTTCGACTGGGTCTCCCGATACATCTTAGAGAGCTACTAGGCAATAATTCAGTTCATCTGACGAATATTTTTTCTTTCCTTGATAAAACCAATTTGAAAAACAAAATTTAGCTCTGACTTTAGCGATTCTTAATTGTAAAGTAAAATCTTTTACCCAATCAACACCTATTATAAACAATACTGGCCTCTAGAATATATTTCGATAAAAATTTCATCTCAAACTCACTTAACAGTAAATGTAAAACATATTAGTCCCTTAAAAATTGTATAAGCCATGATTAATTGATATAATTCAAATTATTAAGACATTTACTTACGAAAATTTCGTTATAATTACTTTTTATCTTTGACCGTTGGTGGCGTTCGGGGCGGAGGCGGGGCGCGTCGGTCGGCGGGAGCGATGGGCTTGGCTAGGGTTGGGGACGAACCCCTCCCACATGCGGTCTGTGAAGGTTTGGTTGCCCTGGCACCAGCAAGCACACCTTCTATCATAGACCTAGCAGCCAGTCACCAGATGCGGGCCACTAAGGTAGGACTGGCACGGGGACTCTACTCGACCTTGGCTAGGTCCGCCTCCCGCTGGCCGTCGGGTTCTGTCTCTGCTTTCGATGCTACCAATGGATCGACCAAGAGGCACAAATGACCCAATAGTGGTTGAGTGGCCTTTAAACACCAAGGAAAAAAAAATATTCAGACTTCCTCAAGAATGAGGATTAAGAATTATCCTTATTATTCAGTGTAAGTTGGCTACTGTCAGTTTCCTGTGATTTGTGATGCCTAATCTATTCCATTTCTTCGAGATGTAGGGAACCGCGCTAAGATGACGCAGTTCCTGCGAGTCGGACTTTTTATTTTTTCGATTCTATTGATTTTACGCAGCTGATTCATGGGCGTATAAAAGGAGGGCTGCAGCCCTCCCAAAATTTTGACTCGATCTGTAAAAATGTGTCATAAACCCCTTAAAATTAAATTAAATAAGATCACTTAGTTCATAAAAATATTTTATTTTGTGTAATAGCGTTTTAGTTGGCTAAAACTATTCCAAGTTCTAGATTGATAGTATTCCATACCCCGGAAATGGTCCCAGCCCTCCCCTGTCCGAAAGTATTTCTTATATACGCCCATGAGCTTATTGACGCCTTAGGTAGGAACTTAAGTGTTGAAATGGCCATTGTAGTGAGGGTTCGCCTTATTTTTAATGTAGTGAGATTCTTGGCGCGTAGAATATTATGAAACAAGTAGAACTTAAATAAAATAAAATAATTGACATGGTTAATTCAGTTTTTATTGATCTTCTGCCTGCCATAAATAAAATATAGCATAATATAATAGTACCAATATTTTCTATTTGTATTTAGGTAAGTTGCATCACAGAAGATGATTTAAGGAAATTAAGTATCCCACAGGAACATAAAGCTGAGGAACTTATTATTCCTATGAAAGAAGAACCCCACCAAGAAAAGGAGGGGAAAGAAATTACTAAGGACACGGAACACATTGAATTTGGAGCAGAGGAAGAAGAGATAAAATATGTAACGGATGATGATCAATTATCATTTTTATCTAAAGAACTAAGTGATTATCCTATAATTCAGAAAACGGGTGATGACATAGAAAAAATAAAGAAAAATAATTTAAAAAGAAAATCAATTAAAAGAAAATTAACGTCAGAGAATTCAAGAGGACGTTCGAAATCACGCAAGTGAGTGGATACATCAACTATCAGCAACTATGAGTATTAGGAAGGTGTAGGTAATCGGGGTTCGGTCCTATGTTGAAGAAAACTACATTTTATACTAAAAATCTAGTTATATATTTCTGCCAACGTTTTGACCTGAAATTTTAGCCTTCTTCAGGGCTATAGAGGAAAGGGAGAACAGTCAGCTTCTTGATGGTTACATTTCTTAGTCAGTAGATTTATTAGGCTGTACATTTATCTCGTATCCATCTAAAAACATCAACTCAAATTCCAAGCCCCTTTCCATTACAACAAGCATGCGGGTTTTTGCAGTTTTCAGTCTGGTCTGAAGTTGCCAAGATGTATTATTTTAAAAATTGTAAACAAAACAACTGGAAATTGAGTTATACATCCAAGATTCAGAGTAGTACGATGTTTATTATACTGCTGTCGCCAGATTTGAAATATATAATAGAATTTTTTCACATTCCAAAAGAAAATAGTTATTTAGGTTGTTGAATCAACAAAGGGCTTTGGTAGAAGAAACCCCTCGCAAAACTACTCGGTACATCGCGGGAGAAGTTTGTGTTGACCACCCAACAGTGGTCCGCCATCTGGAACGAATTGGTCATATATAAAAACCTGCATTATTTCTGCGCTAATACAGTATATATATAAACTATATATATGAGTGTGTCTCTGTTAACACATTAGTGGCCACAATTATTTTTCCATTAACCTTGGTACGTACAATTCACACAACAAACGATAGGAACAGTTCATTAATCAGCAAAATCCGGAGATTTCCGGACCCAAATTGTAAATACGGCCGTCACGGTCAAACATCAGATGGTCGATGAAAAGATATTATTAAAGAAAACGAAACAAAATATTTCGTATATTAGATTTGTTGCCAAAATTGAGATATTTTGTGAAAAGGTGACTAAACCACAATCACACCAAAAGGATAAAATTGGAGTTAGAGTTAAGAAGAATATGAAAAAAAAAAAATAGTGTTGGTGACAGAAATGATTTTAATCGGCCCAATTAAAATCATTCCTTTCACCAACACTCATTTCTTTCAGATTCTTCTTAATTTTAACTCGATTTTTTCTAATTGTGGGTTAGTCACCTATGGCTCTGTGCTCTTCAAATATGAATGTAGACAATTGCTCAAAAATAGATTGAAACACCTTAGAAGAAATGAAGATCAAGGCGACAATAAAATGGTTCTGGTTTTCTGCACAATAAAAACTGGAAAAAAATAAATAATTGAAGCAGGTAGAATTCTGTATTTGAATTATTCCATTCCGCCTTATATAAGTGTATTGACAAATATCAGTGAAAGGCCCGATTCCGAGAGGGGCATAATTCATAAAATACTTTGAAGCACTTAAGATTGATAGATAGGTACAATTGTAAAATGGATAAAGTTATTATAAGAAGGTCATATATTCCAATTTCATTCCAGTGAATATTTATTGAATTTAATTATATATTCGTAATTATATTTTTGTATTTCCATATAGTCAAAAAAGGAAAAACAAAAATAAATTTTTGGAAAAGAAAAGTGAGACTGAAGAAGAGGGGCCATTTCTAGAAGCTTTTCCAGTACTTCATCAGGCACCAATCTGTACTGACCTTCACGCTGTCATCCAGTGCAAGGCAATTGTTGTAGATCCTTTTTGTCAATTGTCCCATCAGAAATTAGTGCTGCCAACTACACCTGTCAATTCATTTTCAATCACTAAAATATTTCTGAGGTATGAGTTTTTCATAAATTTATTTTTATCAAAATAGAAGCACATTTACCACAAATTCAGAAATACATCTTATCTATAAGAAATAATCCAGCCACATTAGCTAAGCATTAGTTGTTCGTGGTTACGCGTTGGGTGTAATAAATCAGGGATGTAGTTTTGCTTGTATGTGTATTTATATAAACTTAACATATATTATTATATATGTGATTATAATCACAATATATAAAATCAAATAACAGATAAATTTATCACTGACACATAAGACTTGCATCATAACCTGTATGTCACTAGATTCTTTGATATTGTAATATTACTATATTATATATATATATATATATATATATATATATATATATATATATATATATATGTACTTAAATCCAGACCATCCAGGTCCAAACAGCCTTTTATTGATTTATTAATGAGTACCTGAAGGTGGCTGGAGCATAGTATTGACCACACTATCCATGGGCATATATAGAAAATAATTTCGGAGGGAGCTGGGAAAATTTCGGGGAGGGGGGGCTGAGACCATTTCCGGTGTATGGAATACTAACAATTTAGACATTGGAAGAGTTTTAGCCAACTTAAACGCTATTACACCCAAAATAGAATATGTTTTATGAACTAAATGATCTCATAAAATTTATTTTTATGGGTGTTATAAAATTTTTACCGTTCAAATCAAAAATTTCGGGGGGGGGGGGGGGGGGGGGTTCAGCCGCCCCCTTATATACACCCATGACACTATCTCCCTAGTATACCGTATGGTCAAGAATCAGATACTTTTCAGTACTTGCACCTTTGGGTCCTTGTAGCCTGTTACGGGACTTTTTTTTTTTTAATTGAATTACACATTCCGGTACTGGATTATTTTATTTGAAAATATAATATCAATAAAGATGACTAACACTGAATGATCTATAGTTAATTCTTGTCAAAAATATGATGATTTTTTGACATTTATTTTTGTCATTAATAATTCAAACATTGACAAGCACTACAGTGTTCTCTATTTTATCGTAAATGATTAGGTACGAGTATATGGCAGAATGAATATTCAAGTAGTTTAATGTAAAATTATGGAATACTTTTATTTATTACTTGCTCTTGGCATTTAAGGCTTCTAATTTGTGAACAATTTATTATTTCTGCAAAGTTATTCTAAACCTAAATATTGTTGATGTAATTTAGTTGTCCCAGCAAATTGAGTGGTCCTTCATGCGACTGTGGAGTGTTTAAAGGACTTGAGGACGAACCAAGAGCTAGGGTAACAGCCCGCTTTGAAATAATTTGCAGTGACCCTTTTCTGCAATTTCAACCATCGTCTGGGGAAATATATTATGATCAGGTAGTTGATTTTTAGCACTAAAAAATGATTTTTTTAAAACACCTTTTTCTTAAATAAGAAAAAAAAATTGAAACTTTTCGTTTTTATTATAAAAATATTGTAATTATTTGGGGCTTTTTAATGAAAAGAGAGTTTAAATAGTTTTTACTCAATTGACACAACTAGGTGTCTTAACAGAAGTTAAGAAAAATACATAATAAACGCTAGAAGCAATGTTTTTCTGGACAGGATAATTTGTGTGTTATTAGTAACTGTCTATTCTAAATGATGAATAAATACAAAAAGTTTACCTCTTTTACATTTTTTTACCAGCTGATTCAGCCCAAAATTTTTGAAAAAATAGAAAAATTTTGGAAAATAGTTACTTTTCTCATTAGTTTTGAATACTGAAAAGCTACTTTCGTTCAACAAGAATCCTCAGGTACCTATATATTTTCATTTTAGCTTGCTTGTTGGGTGTGTTCCGAGTAAACCCCCTTTCCTAATGCACTGATTTTGATTATTTTAACAACTCATCTTTCTAATTAGTTTTGATGCAAGGAAACAAAAATTATGGCCAATATAAGCATATCCACACCGTTCGATCGATTTTTATCTAAGTTGAAACACAGGTAGATCTTGATACGGCGATTGCCATAGGCTAGGTCAAAACGGCTACCATCTGTCTGTCTGTATGTTTGTTCTTTATACAAACCCACACCGTTTGGCAGAATTTGATCAAGCTAGGCACACAGGTTGGTCTTGATCAGGGATTGTCATAGGCCAGGTCAAAAACGTCTACCAGCTGCTGTCTATATGTTTTTTTGTTTTTTAAAAAAAAAAAAAAAATCTTCAACAGCTAGTTCATAATAAGGTTATGGCGTAAACCCCATTCCTTATGGGAACAATCTTGCTTATTTTTATAATAGAATGAGAACATACAACATTTATTGACTTATAAAAGCAATGAAATTTTAAAGATAACATGTTATGAAATCTTTAAATTTAAATAAAAAAAACAATGTCAAGTAAACAACCCTTACTTAGATCATAAGTTATTAATTCATTGCCCTGTGAATTCAGGGTATTCAATATTAAATAATATTGTTTTCTTGTTTCTTATGATTTTTTTTTTCTGCTTTCTTTAATTCCAGAATGCTCTTTATAATTTCAGCAAATTGCAATTCATATTTATTTTAAACCCGAATTGAGCCAAGATGAAATACATAATGAAGAGGATTTATATATAACAGAAATTAAAAAGAGAGAAAAACTTTTCAGAAAAGTAAGGGTAGATTGCAATTATATCATATCTTGTTCTTTCTCACTTTTTTATGGAATGTGACTCCTGTCTCTCTGAGTCAGGGTTCCTCTGGAGTATGCTCGAATGAATGCGTTTAACATGTTGACTGCCGGGTCCGATGCATAATTGGAGTAAGGGTGTCTTGTCGTGTGCAAGGTCTATGCGTTTGAGATTGAACGAAGGAAAAGCTCACAAACTGCAAATGGTAATCAGTCAGGCTGGGTGTATTTCAAGTGTCACATTGGACTTCCTCCAATTTTGTTTTTGATTTTTGGTATTTTTTTTCAATGTTACTCATTTTAATTTCGAAGCGTGGCATATTGGGCCGCACCTCAAAATTTGGGTATCAGCGAAAGTGTAAAGAGATCAATGCATTTTTTAATGAAGTAGTTGAAAACTGAGGGGATCCTCAAATCATTGATTATTATTTTTTTTTTAAATTGAATAATAGAAGCAGAAAACATTTTTCGTACCTTTCACATTTCATATTCTGTTTTTTTCAACTACAGATTAGTGAGAGGGTATCATACAAGAAAATGATTAAGGAAAAAAGAATGAAAAATAATAAAGAAAGTATTAGAAGAGGTACTACTGATGTAGACGTAGAAAATATGATAGAAATAGACCTTAGGAATACTCTGAGAATGGAAACACTCAAGAATAGAAAGCCAAATTTCAGCGAATCCAGAATTCAGTGTATTATTGAAACAAGAATGATTGAAGAACCATTCACAACGTAATGACACAAAATAATTATGTGTTCCTAAAATCTAATTTTTGTGTGTTTTCTCTACCCCTATAAGGAGGGAAACCCAACTAAAAAATTACTGGACTGAAATATCCATGCTTCACAAACCATGGACTATTTAAAAACGAATTGTTCAAATTTGTATGTAAGTTCAATTATTTGCTTGTGATCCAATGCCTAAAAAAATTGTTAAACCTAAATGAAATTTGTTAACCAAAAGAGTCTGCCAATCTGGCTCTGTTTTTTTTTTTTTTTTTTTTTTTTTTTTTTTTTTTTTTTTTTTTTTTTTTTTTTGTTTTTTTTGTTTTGTTGTTTTCAGTGAAATTCTTGCATACATAATTATAGCATAGTTCAATATGATTTTGTGTTGATAGTCTTTCAGGCTATTCATAGGTATGTTTATGTGGGAAATCGAATAAAAACACTTGATATCTTTATTCATTTTTAATAAAAGTGTAAAAACTAAAATGTTAGTTACAGCTACTCTACGGAAATTCTTTTCACAAGTTTGAAATTCCTCCAAACTAATATATTTAACTTTTGTTTGTATTTGAGGAAGTAATATGTCAAACATATTTTATCGACCAACATGAGCGGTTTTGGACTATTCGTATCCATTCTTAAATATCACAACAAAGGTTGCATTGTTGTGGTAAGTGAAATCCATTGAAAAGCTTAATCAATTTTCTCTCCCCCCCCCCAAAAAAAAAGAAAATGTAAAAATGTTGATAAGTTGATTTCAGGCAGAGAAAATTGTGCTTAATGTTTAAAATGTGCTAGTTATGTTCCTTGAACAATATTTATCAATTTTCTTGCAGTTTTCAAATTACTTCAGAAGTAAATGAATCTGTCAAAATAAAAAGGCATCAAAAATGAAAGTTACATTTTTTTTCTATGAATTTTTCATCGAAAGTGAAAGTTCCTTCATCTGAATCATTGCCTTGTTCGTGATGTCTGATCTCGGACACCCTGTTCTTCAGGCCGAACAAATCTAGTTTTAATTCAAAAGGCATAACTACTGAGTTATTTTAATGGTGTACCAAAATGGAAATAAGGAGTTACTGGGAGCAAATGCATGGATTAGTAGAACTAATTAAATTCTTGAATTTAATTAATCACTGGTCAGAGCTCTTGGAGAAGAACCTGAAAAAGAAAGCTATTAACATTTTGTCGGCCTGCAATATTCTAATAAATGCTTTCACCAAGTATAAAGTAGTTAAAGATTGTAAGCTGCACTCAGATGTAATTTACTGGACAACAGACAACAGAGTGTCTGTCAGGTACACAGGGTAACGAGAATGCAGATCATTTCCTATGATTAGGGCTGGCACCTCTACTATTAGGGCTGCCTCCCATTTTTCCACAGTCTACATACCAGCACGTTTGCCGGCAGGCCAATCTTGTTTGGTATGTATCTATCATACAAAATGTGTCTAAAGAAACATGCTGCACAATATATTTTTTTTTTAAAAAAAAAACCTTAATGAAAAACACTTAAATTAATTGTGAACTATATATTTCAGGCGAAAAGAAGTATTGAATTGCATTGTAGGTTGCCCTGTGGCTAAGCCAGATTTCTTTGTGAAGATCCCCCGAAATGAACAAATTATTGATTTCCCTCCAATAGGAATTGGCCTTAAAAAAGAAGAAAATTTGGAAATACACAATATTTCTGGGAAGACAATATATTTAACAAGGAACTTGCTTGATACTGAAGATAATTTCTACACGACCATGATCCCAAATTACAATTCAGTAACTATGGTTTTATTTTAATCTATATTACATAAGAAATACCAACTTAGTTTTTTATTGCATTCCTCATTCTAAGCCAGTCATTTAAAATTTGTCATGCGTGGGCACTTTATGAAAATTTCATTGCAATTAAAAGTTTGTTAAAGCCAATATCCTGGAAGAAAATATTTGAGAGAGGGATTATGCAGTTGGGCTAAGTAGCTTTTGCCGAGAATGCTCATCAGTCTGAGTAATCTCTGTTGCCCAGTTGAGATTGAAGGATGGTGGGTGAGTAGGAATCGGGAGACAGATGCTTCAATGAATTGCTTGCTATTTCTGGATGTGTGATGTTTACATAAAATGCTATATTTTGGAGATGGAACATATTTTAGGATGGTGGTGGTAATAGTATTGCTTTAAGAGTAAGACTATGCATCACCGTAGTTGGCTCGTCTAGTTGATGTGCCCATTGAGCATTGGTTATGCTTACTGCACCACATTTGATGCAGAAATCACCAATTGAATCTCTTCGTGTGTTGGATAGCTAGGCACGTTAGTTGGGCTGAGACATAAATACCTTCTGCTTTTAGCACTTTCCTCCGAAGGAAAGTAGCTATTGAGGTTGGACTCATGACGGAATTTTTGAAAAATTTCTTCAAATCTTTATCGATCCTACCTAGTAGACACCGAAAATGACCCCCGTTAAAATTTATATATATCTATATATATATATATATGTGCATATATATATATATATATGTGTCTGTTAACACGATAGCGGCCAGAGTTTTTGTTTTTTCGTCACGAAACTTGGTATATAGCATTCAATTAGCAAACGATTGAACGAGTTCGTTAACCACCAAAGTCGGTCCACCGGAAGGGGGGGTTTACCCCGAACCCAAAACACTAATTTGACTATGTCAGCCGTAATATTTGTTATATTTCATCGAAACTTGGTATTCGTAGTGGTAATATAGAGAGAAAAGTGAGATATAAAAATGAACTAAATCGGTTCATTAGAAGGGGGGGTTTACTCCGGACCCACAATACCAATTCGCCACTACCAGCCGTGATTTTTGGTATATTTCGACGAAACTCGGTATTCGTAGTGCTAATCCACAGGTAAATGTGTGTTGTAAAAATAAACTAAATCGGTTCATTAGAAGGGGGGGTTTACTCCGGACCCAAATTCCTAATATACTCATACCGGTCGTAATTTCTACTGTATTGGTTGTAATTTCTACTGTATTGTAACGAAACGCGGTATACGTCGTGGGTAACTCATGAGAAAGAAGTTTTGTAAAAATGAGCTGAATCGGTCAATCGGAAAGCGGGGGTTTAATTTGTAATATATTTGAATAGAAAAGCCGGCAGACGTAGGTTCACAAAGCCGCCGCAAGGAGCGCTTTCTACCACTAGAGTGACTGTATCCTGTTCCTGCGTTAGATCAAAATACGATAATATGAGGATTTTTGTATTTATTACGTAGTGTAGTAGGTACCATGTGTAAACATAACTCTGGAAGCAGATTAATAATTGATCAGTTACTCATTACAAAATGAGAACTATTCACGTTTTTATTTTATTTATGTAGGATATTTTAAGCAAATTGTTCTGGAAAGCAGTCTACACTACCCAAATTCTGAGGAAAGTGCTTAGTTATGCAGCTCCTGCATGACGGACTTTATGATTATGTTGTCGATATCTGAGCTCGTCGTCCAGTGGGAAGCATAATTGTTGATGGGTATAAACTAACGTAACTAGTACATTGGTATTTTTCAATTCCACCCTGTTCAGCTTCGATGTTTGGCACCTGACCTAGATAATTTATTTATAAGTGCTTTTAATAGGTTCAAGTGTGCTCCTCATCACATCTTGTGGTGAGGAATGTTTGCTTGTGTGATATATAATCATGATACAGTCTGGTGAGTCATTTTGATGAATGTCATTAATTATCAATGTGACTTTTTAGTTATTTTCAAATCACTAGAACCCAAATTTTTTTTTAGTTGGTAAGGCGAGATGAGAGATCTTTAGAATCAAATACCAAGGGTGGGTAGAGGCAGGGTTTACGTTTGCAGATTTTTGTACATTTTTTTTTTTTTTTATACAGGAGATGTACCAGGAAACCATTTTAGATAACATATTTCTGTGCCAAATTTTATCAAAATCGTATCAGTTTTTTTTTAAATTTAGGTATATGAATTTGAATGAATATTTTTTCCTGACTTTTGGATTATGAAACAATGACATTTCTAATGGATTATGCCACTGGACGACATCATAAGTAGGCATTCCATCCAATAGGGAGAGATAAAACATGCTGAAAGGCCACAGCTCTTGCTGGCTAAAATGTAATTCTTTGTTTTTATTAGAAGTGAACATTTGTTTCAAATATGGCTGACATATTTTGTTTTTGTAGGCCTTACCTCGTGGAAGAAGTAAAGGCATCATGCTAGAGCCAGAGGAATACCTTGAAATAAAAGTAATTTTTTCGCCCAAAACTGAAGGAGAGGTAAGACGTCCTAACTCTTTTATTGAAAATCGCTCCAATTTTTGACTTGAGCAGCCTCAGACAAATTAAAATGTAGATCTAATCCATAGGTGTAGAATCTATCTGATCCTTCAATTTTTACGTTCACCTCTGCCCTAAGTTCTCCATTATAAATTTGTCAGGCATTTAGTTAATTTTATGTCTTGAATAAATGTCATTAGATGATGACTGTAAGCTTTTTGTAAACTTATGTTAGTTTACTGTATGTACGAACAACTCAAAACCTTAAGATTTGTGTTTCTAAGGATCTGGCTGGACAACATTCGAAGAGTGTTCGCTGGATGAAAATCCATAATTGACTAATTGACTACTATTGACAAATTGTTTGAAAATCAGACTCTAAGCATTTCATTTGTTATAGGTTACTGAATTCTTGGAGTTTAGGTCTAATTTGACTTCAGTTCAATTGAAGCTGACAGGTAAGGGCTGTGGTACAACTCTATCTGAAAAGCTTGATTTCAAATACAAGTGTAATCTCAAGAGTAGTAAACAATATATATATATATATATAATTAAATATTCTCCAAGCCGTAGAGCCATTTTCTATACATATGACATGAATAATTTAAAACCTTGAAAGTTTGCTTCCTCAATCTTTTTTATTCATTTATGAGTTTGTAAAATGGACTGTGCACATGATTACTTGTGTATATGGAGACAAATCTATTTTATATCAAAATATATAATCACATTTTTCCAGGTGAAGGTAGAAATCCTTCATTTAAAATTAATCCTACAACTGGGCTTTATATAATGACTGCTAATCCTGGTCATAAAGCTGAACGTACATTTGTGGTAAGGAAGCATATTGTTTTCATTTAATGATAATTTTTCAGCTCCTGGATGCTTATTTTGATTAAAAAGGGGGGAAAGTGTCAATTACATTCGTTCCTTTCAGCCAGATGATAAAGTCATTAAACTGGATCAAAATATTCTTGCATCATGGGAATGCTGAGTAATTGGCATTATCTTTAATTTAAAAAACAAATATGACCCAGGTTAAGCTAAGTCTTATGTATTTTGCGCACTCTAAAACTTTAAAATGTTGTCAGAATTTCTAAGTATCCTTGACATAAATAAATAGGCTTTGAATGGAAGCGAAATATTTAGTAGAAGCAAAGCTATGAATGCTTGAGTAATATGAAACAACAAACTCAGTATCCAAAGGAATGCCAGTAGACAGAGGAAGCTGGAGAGGGGATAGAAAACACAGCCTAGTCTTAGCCCCCTTGATCCAATTGGTTCAATCTACTACAGATATTGATAACAATTTAATTTGCTTCCCAACATGTATTATAGAATTGATGGATGTTTGAGGAAGAAAAGAAACAAAAAGTGTGTAATTCCTGTGTCTTGAAGTACTAACAAGTTGGCAAGAGTGTACTAATTAGAAATATGGACATTCTGACTAATGTGATAAAATTAATGGTTTTAAACAAATCTATCTATGGGCATTAGAGCATTAAAGAAGGCAATTGCCGAACGCATCTATTCATTGAGTAGGTAACTTCTCTATTTCTTCACAATCTGTCAAATAAATAACCTATGTAGTGCTGTGAGTATGTACTGTCTAATCAGGAGATTAAAGTTTTGAAGATAAGTTTTATTGCATAAAAAAATAATAAAATTGTGCGAGGGAAATAGATCATTTAATCATCTGTCTACCTGAATATTTGAAGCTACTCTAGGAATCAACAAAATAAATTAATATTTAGTTTCTTCCTTTTTTTTTTTTTTTTTTTTTTTAGGTTACCAACACTGGAGATGTTCCACTAACTTTCAACGCAATTGTGTCTGATGAGAGAGAATCTTTTAATTTTTGGTTAGATCATCCAGATGTTAAGAATCTTTTGTTTAGTAAAAATAGATACTCAAAAGAGGAGAACAACTCTCCAGAATCTCCCCTTGCCCCAGATGAACGGATGGCTCAAGTAATGGACACATTATTCTCATCAAGTCAATATCCAAGTCCAATAATAATTGAGACAGAGAAATTTCATATCCAACCTGGGGAAAAGTTTGATATTAAGGTCAAATTTCATCCAGCCACAAGCTCAATATTAAAGAAATTGGAAAATGTTGATCTGCCGGAAAACAAAATTTCAGGAGATACGACCCTTATTGATGTTAATTTACCACCAAATGTTTGGAACACTTCAGGATATGACCCTTCATTGCCAACTACATATACAAAAACCATTACACTGACTATTGGCAGCAGTAACATTGTTGCTTCGTGGATAATTTTAGGTTTTATTAGAAGGAATAAAGATCAACGAAGCCAAATACCAACTGCCTCTCTGAAATCTCAAATAAGACCGTCTAAAGCAGGCGGAAATGTAAGAAAACCAAAAGCTCCTATGAATCAAGCAGCCTCATCACCATTGCAAAATAATGATAGTAGAAGTAAGGCATTTGACGGCTTCAAAAAAATGTTTTCAACACAAAATATCTCTACTGAAGACAGACTAGAAATATATGATAGAAATAGAACCAAACTTTCTTCTACCACTGAAACAGAAATCCAAAATGAATTAGGCATTTCAAAGAGCGAAAGCTATTCACTTACAAGCACTAGTGTTGACTGTGATTTTTCAAGTGTAAACAATTGAACAGATTCAAAAATCTCTGGATTTAATATTTTAATAAGCAATAGAAATTTCAAACTAGGAAAT
This sequence comes from Gonocerus acuteangulatus, assembly GCA_946811695.1. Lineage (NCBI taxonomy): Eukaryota > Metazoa > Arthropoda > Insecta > Hemiptera > Coreidae > Gonocerus > Gonocerus acuteangulatus. Next base: position 52,237,765 of record OX328123.1, on the reverse strand, counting down.
GGCTTTCAGCAAAAGGATTTGTTTATTCCAACCTATAACCCTAGATGGCTTCTAAAAGACTGTTTTAGCTCTTAAAATGAAGATTTTTCCATTAGCATTTGTAAACAGCTCCTGATATTGTAATTGATTTTTGTTGTATAAATTAATTTATTATTAGAAAAATGTATGGATGGTAAACTATTCTTCAAGACAAGTAAAACATGCCTCCAATTCAACATAAATTTATTACAACAATTTTATAAATAATGACAAAATAAAAATACAATACTTTTAACAATATTTTTCATATTTACAAAACAGATTAATTCTTATGTACATAAAAATAAAATAGCATATGCTAAATTTTTATCACAGTATGTCAGATGTAGACATTTCCAGATACTCTAGTCAAATAAATGTTTCTAGGTATCTGTAAACAATAAAAATTAATTTTTTAAGAGGTAAACATTTAAATATTCATAATATTCATTTTTCCCTATGTGTTAAAAGAGGTAAGACTAGTGGGAAAGAAGTAATTCATTATTGTTTGAAAGTAAAAAGAGACTTCTTTACATGACAACCCCCAATTCCTTCGAGGTGATTTGATAGGATACCCACAATTATTAGTTCTGTACAGGTAACACAAGGCGGTACTGAGCTTTATTTGCTATTACAATGGCCAGGGCCTCCACATGGGGAGGACAACCGGGTACAATTGTCCCGGGCCCGGGTACCATGGGGGCCCGGGCCGATCCTCGCTAATTGGGAAAAAGTACCAAAAGTGACCTTTGCTCAAAACTTCAAAAAGTCTCATTTTGCTCAAAACTGAAGATGAAAATAATTTTAAAATGCCCAAAGTCCTATAGCAAAGTACTAGAATTTTCATTCTGGCTCTGAGAAGTGGGGGCCCGGCTGTGAGAAGTGGGGGCCCGTGATCTGGTCCCGGGCCCGGCTCTGAGATGTGGCGGCCCTGACAATGGCAATAATAAATAATAATTACAATTACAATTATGATTTGTCGGGTAATTTATAAGAAAATGCCTTTTTTATGTACAAATTGAATAGGTAAGGTAAATCTCAGCCCTGCCTAGTGTTATTCTTGAGAATATCATCTGAGTAACAGGGAGACGCTATACAGAAAATATACATAATAACTATTAACAATGCATCAAAAAATATATCTCTTAATGAATTGAGAGATATAACAAAGAATTTATTGTTCTTTTGACTTACATAATTTTCTCTTCTTATCTAAATTCTTTAACAACATACATTATATTGTAAGCTCTTATGTACATAATTAGATATATTTCAAAGTACCAACAAAAAAATCATTAAACATGCAGATCACTAAAGATATAAAATTAATTTAAAAGTTATATATATAAAAAAAGCAATGCATTTTCAGTAAACTCACCTGCCAAGCCCAGGGAACTGAAAATATTAGACCCCATTCACATAACTGGTATACGGATCATCACAGGAGCTTTTAGATCAACCCTAACCACAAGTCTCTTTGCAGAGAGTGCAGAACCATTAAGATAGTAGAAACAAATGATTTACAATTTAATTTTAAAATAAAATGTCTAAATGATCAATAAATCATTGCCTGGAAGATAATAATATAAAAAAAAATACCAAAGATACCCATTTAGAAAATTCCCTCAACAAATTAATCATTAAATTATATGTTTTAAGTTATTAACACCAACAACGGAAGAGTTAAACCCTCCTTTTAAGTTCCCTCCAGATACCATGAACCCTAAAGCGCATCATATTTGACCAAAACCTGACAATTATAAAGATAATACCCTCAGCCTTACATTTATAAAAAATACAACAATAAAGGCGCTTCTGGTATTTAAATACCACAGTCTCTACCTTCATCTTCACCAAAAAAAAAAAAAAAAAAAAAAAAAAAAATGATAAGCTTATTGAAAACAAGTATCATTCTCAAGCCAATACTGAGATTTTACTGTTTAGCAGCACTAATAAATAGGACAAAAAGTGAAAAAAGGATTACAGATACAACTATATATCAACAAAGAAAATGAGAATGTACATAATGTAACTATGCATGTAATTAAAAAAAAAAAAAAAAAAAAATATTCTGCAATCTCACTCTACTAAGGTACTATGGAATTCTGGATCGACCCTGGAATATTGCCATTTGGCAATTTTTTTGTACACATTTTAAGCAAAAGGTATCAACTCCTCGAAGAAAATTGACTTCTCCTAATGCAGAGTGCTTTCGTAAATATTAGAATCTGATATCACAGCAAAATGGCCTCGATATTTATTTATTTCCTCCTGGTACAGAGAACAGTATATGTACCTGGCTGTTTTATCCTTTGGATATTGGGAGATGGGGTGTTGATGGTGTGATTGGGAAGCAGTCATGCTGCCGACAGGCATGTTAAAATTGAAGGTATTTTTATGTTATGTTGCTAATGATCTCTGCACTTGATGCACCTTAAAAGATTTATAAATTCAAGGTAGTTTATCACTTTGTGCTTAAAAGAGTTCAACATTGCTTGGTATTTACCTTGTTTTGTTAATAATGAGATTTTGGTACACAGTGTGATTTGGCAAGCCTTGAATATAAGCAAAATATGACAAGCAACTTGTCGTTTGTTTTAAAGACAACGATGCCCCACATTCAATATACATACTCTTTGTTAGAGATGGAAGGTATCTATCTATCTATGGAAGCTAGTCTGATCCCATTTAAGGTAGAGCATTAAACTGGAGAGGAGCAGTCCAACACGGTTCTAAAGATTGTCCTCTAAAAATTAAGCAAAATCATCCAGTCACATCCTCTTGGTGACATGGCGAGAACTTTCAGGATGTTAATCCTCTTTATTCACTTTATTACCTAAGAATTTAAAATTGTTTACAAAGGAAGCAGCCATACTCTCTTGGCCTCTTGTTGGCTTGTTCGAGAACAATGAACACCAGGTCTGATTCAATTTATTTTAAAGTCAGCTATTCTTTAAAAGTAACGTTATGGAATACAAAGTCTGGATTTTTAGTAATGATCTGTTTTACATATTATACAGTGAGGACTAAATAGACAACAAAAACAGTTGTGCCAATCCATCTGAAATAGTAATATTATTCAAAATTAAAATATTATTTTTTTTTAACTTTGGCATATCTACTCATACATTTTATTGAACAAAAATAATTATTTAATTTAAAAAGTAATCATAAAACTGAAAAAAAAACAAAAAACAATTCTTAAAGTAAAAGGATTCCACAGGAGAAAATAATATTAATCTCTCCTTTTGTGAAGATAATTAGCATGGTTCCTCCCTCCCCCATAGGGAGGAACCCCGCTTATAAGGTTGATCTCATGACGCAATCCGGAAGTGCCGACTAGAAAATTTTGCGTTTCAGAACCCCTAGACCCCTAGAGACCAAAAATGATGGTGGTTAAAATTTGTATATATATATTTGTCTGTTCACTCTCTAGGTCGAAGATGAATGGTCCGATTTTGATGAAATTTGGAACAAAAATCTTTCGTCTAATTTGAAAGGTCAAGTTCGTAACGCTTACGTTTTTGAGTTCATACGCTTGTAAGTGCTCGTTTTATAGGCTTCTTGGGCTAGGAAAACGAATGAAACCACTTTCAAGGCGATAGCTTTAACCGTTTTCGAGAAAATTGGAAAAATAGTTTTTGTATACCGTTTTTGGTTTGGGTCCTTAGAATAATGGGATTCAGTTGAAACATTTTCTGCATGTTCTACTTTCAGTAAAACTAATATGTTGAAATTTTGGTTACGTTTGGATTTAAGGAAGGGTTGGAATAAAATATTTTATTAACAGACATAAGAAGTTTTGGTAACTTTGTATACTTTCCTTAATATCTCGAAAAAGGTTGAGAAACTTGGTAAATGGAAGAATACCATTAGAAAGCTTACTAAATGCTCTACAAAAAAGTTTCTGATGAAAGTTTTGATTAGGCGATGTCAATCGGAGAAATAAGTGCTTAAAACTTTAAAGTAATTGATTTCGCTTAATTGAACTGTTCTTTTTGTCTGTTTTTATTCCTTGTTATTTTTTATTTGCTTATAGTTGGATAATATATTTGATAATAAATCAGGTTAAGAAAAATAAGAAAAACAATTTAATGTTAGAGATATGGATTTCCATGATATAGCTTTTCAACTGCATAGCGGAGTCCTTCCTAGGGAGGGTTGGCCGACCCATCCAGGTAAGATCGTAAATAAGACCTCCGAACCGCGCTAAGATGATGCAGTTCCTGCGAGTCGGACTTTTTTTTAACTCTGGAATGTCATGAAATTCCATGAATAAACTTAAACTCAGGCTAGAATTAGTGAGATTTTTTCGTTTCTTGACTAGCTATGTCAAATTATGAATTAGTATAATGTAGTAGTATATGACAGGAAACTTACAAATCTCTTAGCAATATTACCTTTGTAACAATGAGTAACCTCCGGGTTGTCTCACACATATCTGTCACCTGGAGCCCCCCTGCTTTAAATTATTTTAGGTAGACATTTTAAGAGTGAGCGCAGGCTGGTGGCAACACTGAGTGTATAACCTCCTATTTTAGTCTATTCCTTTTCTGAATTGTGCTCCCCTATATTGGGTGTTCCCCAAATGACAGAAATTTTGTATGAAAAGATTATTATTATTATAACTATCCGCATATTTCATTGTGTATTTCCATAGAAGACATTATATTATTTCTTAACCATTTACTGTGGGTCAAAAAATTATTCATACACTTAATTTATTGGCTGTAATTTTTTTTTATTCATTTTTTTAACGCTAAAGGCCGTAGCCGGGTAAGCATGGGTTGTCGGCCCCAGAAAGGTTTTCGCTTGAAATTTGGAGGATCAAACTAGTCCCTTAAAAGTGGCCTATAGCCAAAATTTCAGCTCTGAATTCACACCCCCCGTCGAATAAAAAAAAGAAAATCGAAATTGCTTTGATTATTTTTATCTCAGGATTGAGTTGTCGGATCAGAATGAATAAAAAAAGAAAATACGCATCTTTCTTAAGGCTTTTAGACAAAAATTAATTCGCCTTTCGGCGACATCGCGTTGAATTGTTTTTTCGTGTTTTTATTTTTTAATTATTTTTTTTACGGAGTATCCGTTTCGGTACAATCACCAAACTTTTTGTGAAAATTCTCTTACCATCGGTGTACTACCTCAATTTTTTTCAAGAAGCTCCAAGCGGTACGCCATAGTAAAAAAAAAATCGATTATATTTTGGCCTATACTATGGAAAAGCAAGAGGGTTATATTTAATTGTAATTTAATAATTAATTATATATATTTTTTCTACTATGTAGAAAATGTTTGTTGATAAACATTATTATCCGTATTATCAATGGATTTTCTTTTTTTTTTTTTTTTTTTTTTTTTTTTTTTTTTTTTTTTTTTTTTTTTTTTTTTTTTTTTACGGCGGTGCTAGGCCATTATTTCCGTTTTATCAATGGTTATTGTTTAGATTAATCCTATTATTTATTTATTTTATACATCGGCTCCAAAACTTAGACGATTAGCAGGTAACGAAGTGTGTGACGTCTTAGTTTCACTGAATCAAGTTAATAAATAGTGTAAATAAAACAAGTAATCCTACTAAGAATCAGTTCATATCTGTAATCCGCTCCTTTTCTATTTAAATAAGCCAAGATTTCTGCGTACGAATAAAGGCTGATTCACGCTAGACCGTGTCAAGTCCGGGCAGGGCCACGGTGAAACAATCACACCAGCATTTTCAAAGGACTCGTTCACGCTACACCGGGCCGGGTCCGTGTTTTATGCGTGTGTGATTGCCGTGGCTCGGCCCGGACCCGACACAGTTAAGCGTGAATCGGCCTTAAGTCTCATCCGAGCAATATTTTAGTGCAGTTATATAAAGTGACATCGTGTGTTTAGTAAGCATATTCATACTTAAAATATTGCGTATTTATGAACAAATAATCCAAGGTGTCCTATTTGTGGAAAGCTTGTAAAAAAAAGTTCCAGGTACATCCAAAAAGACAGTATTACCTGCTGAAGTAGAGGAATACTTCGAAGTTTCAGGCAAAAGAGTATCTGTCTGTGATATTATATGCGGAAGTTGCCGTGTAATAAGTTTAAAAAGAAGAATACCTGATTCAGAAGAGAATGATGATAATAAATCAAGGTCGGCGGAATCGAGTTCGTCAGATGATAGCAAAAGTTCAGATGATTCGACTTTAGAAATAGTACGCCCCCCCCCCCCCACACAGGATAGCTTAGATTCTGAATTCAGAGAAGTCCAGAAAGAATTTCTGGAAAATCATTTAAGTCATCCAAAGTGACGCTTTTAAATGGAAGTTTCTTGCGTTGCCAGCCATTGGCTTCAACCTCTACAGCTAATGTATTCAACGTACATCTACCTCTTTATCCTACTCAATATTTCATCTGAGTAACCAAGATCAGATGAATATCTTTTTCCAAACTGATTGTGGTGAAAAGCTGCTATTTTGAAATAGCAAATTTATTGGCTGTAATTTTTTTTATTCATTTTTTTAACGCTAAATATCAACAGATAGTTATAACAGAGGACATTTGACATTAATTGTATAAACCACTGAAAAGTAATACCTCATAAAATTAACTCAGCAGCAAAATTTTAAAATTTTATAAGCAAAAATATTATTCATACACCTATCAAACGGAAAAAAGGTAAAACTGAAGGAGAGCGTCCTCAGCTACGATTTTCTTCAAAGTTTGCACTATAACGTATTTTGATGCACTAAACACGAATCCGTTGAAAAAAAAAAACCGCTCTCAACTAGGAAAGAAGTTATTTAAAAAAAAAGTTCACTGTTATGAAGGTTAGGGAAGAATGCCTTGGACGACTTTTGGGCATAGAATTCTTTTCATTTCTGCGAGTTGGATTGACTAGGGGTTTTGATGTTTTCTTGAGCGAGCGGAGCGTAGCGGATCCGTTGAAAAAAAAAAACGCTCTCAACTAGGAAAGAAGTTATTAAGCACTAAAGTTCACTGTTATGGAGCTTATAAAAGACGGGGTAAACAGCTTATATGTAAACACTCGCATGCGCAATAGTCCTTAATGACGAAGTGTAATTGAAATTTAGACTCACCTGTGGTAGCTGATTTGGTCGTAAACTGTCGCTTTTGGGCATACGTGCTATGCGTTTCCGCTCGCTCAAGAAAACATCAAAACCCCTAGTCAATCCAACTCGCAGAAATGAAAAGAATTTTATGCCCAAAAGTCGTCCAAGGCATTCTTCCCTAACCTTCATAACAGTGAACTTTTTTTTTAAAATAACTTCTTTCCTAGTTGAGAGCGGGTTTTTTTTTTTCAACGGATTCGTGTTTAATGCATCAAAATATGTTATAGTGCAAACTTTGAAGAAAATCGTAGCTGAGGACGCTCTCCTTCAGATTTACCGAAAAAAAAAAGATTCTACTAAAACATTTTCAGTACTTAAACCCCCTTCCCCTCCCTTACAAAAAAAAACTCTTTCTGATTTACGACAGCTTGAAGTCTGGGCATTGCTTCTACGCGTTCGTTATTCTGCAGAGAGTCGATTTCTGTCAAGTTTTCTGCAGGTTATAAATTAACTCTTTCCCTAAAGAACATGAAAATTTTGACATTTTTAACTTCAATAATGCCTATAAATGTAAGGGGTTAATATCTGGTGATTGAGGTGGTGTTTGCTGCATTTGGCGAACATTGTACAATAGCCATTCTGTTTTTTCCTGGATGTTTGAGGTCACTGACCTGCAGGAACAAATAGGTGCTCTCTATTCCTACCTTTTGCACAATTTTTTTTTAATTACCTCGCAACACGTTCACGTACTTCTCAGTATTCAAATAACCATTAATTTTTGAAAGTTCGCCTATTCTGCTGGCACTCATGCAACCTCAAACCATGACATTACCCCTGCCTTGCTTCTCAGTAGGTTGGAGATGTTTTGCTTCGAAAACTCTGCTCTTTTGCCTCCAAAAAAATCTCTGTCCGAGGGATTCGTAAACATTGAACTGCCTTTCGTCCGAAAACAACACATTTTTCCAAAATGAAAGCGGGGGGTTTCTCATGATCTCGGGAAAACTTAATTCTTTTTTGTAGAGTTTTTAAATTAAAATAAAGGTATTTTTTTAACTGCTCTTCCACTATATCCCACTTATGTAGCCAGTTCCTCACGGTTTAAGGTGTTACAGGGTTCCATAACATAATGCGATGTGTTCTGCTAGCTCGGGAGAAAATAATTTGAGGTTATTTTGCAGCTTTCTGCACAATTTCACGGCAATCACACACTCACCGAGCGTTTTCTGTCCTTGCGTTTTCTATTGTCCACTGATGTGGTTTATACTTTTTAATTATATATTGCTTGGACGCTTAAGAAAATCCCAGCTTTCATACGAAGCATCGGTAACTCAGTCCTTGATTTAAAAGTTTAACGATTTCATCTTTAATATAAGAACTCATTTGCAACTATTTCACGAGAATTATCTTAGAATATTTAGGTTTAACTGTTTTCCGTGTTGAGATAAAATGTTGTGTTTCATAAGAAATAAATAATTATTGGTATTCAGTTGAAACAATTTTAGAGTTATCAACGCCTAATTTAAGTGTATGAATAATTTTTTTGCATGCCAAAGTTTCTTTTTTTGTTATTAATAGAATTGAGCATGTTTCTAATTTGTACTTTTGCATCAAAATAATGGGAAATGTTGTTTGTTATTATTATCGGCAGTTAGTTTGAGATAAAAAAATAAAATAAAATAATATTGACTAATAAAATGAGTGTATGAATAATTTTTTGACCCACTTTATTTATTTTATTATTTTGTATAACCTCCTTTTAAACCTTCAGTTCCTCTGTATAAAGAAACCAGCAAGTTTGTATAAACAAAAGTCTAAATTTAGTATTGAAAGCAAAATTTCAAAAAAGCTGATGTAGAAGTCAGATTTGTAACCATAGAATATGAATTTAAGCCATAAGGGAGGGGAATTTTTCCTAGACAGTCTATCTAAGAATTTAAAGTTGTCCAATGTCTGCACTTACTTCTTAAGAAAGCGGCCAGTTCTGTAGTTGATGAACGTCGCAAAAAGTGTTTAGAAGGAATGAAGAGAAATTTAGCCTCAAATTAAGCCTCTTTGAGAACTTTACACAGAAGCTAACTCTGTGGTTAAACAATAACTGTTCATTTTGGCAATAATATTATCCTATGCAAACGGCCATAGCCACGTTGAATGCACCGGTTCCCGTAGATCACCGAAGTTAAGCAACGTCGGGCGTGGTCAATACCTGAATGGGTGACCAACCAAGTGCTGTTGGCATTAGATAAGGGTGGTAACCTGTAGATAGCCCGGCGCTAATAGCCAAATAGTTGATGCGCCGTTAAAAAAAAAAAAGAAAAAAAAAAATTATCCTATCTCTTGCCAAAGTTTAGTATAGATAGGTAAGGGGACATAACTATGATTAATGGAGTTATGGCTATTTATCTCCAAGCTCTGGACTATAAAATAGTTTACAGGATACTAGAAGACCAAAAAAACGGTGATTCAGTTTAAATGTATAATCTAGCATGAATATTAAAAGTCCGTCACGCAGGAGCTGCATAACTAAGCACTTTCCTCAGAATTTGGGTAGTGTAGACTGCTTTCCAGAACAATTTTCTTAAAATATCCTACATAAATAAAATAAAAACGTGAATAGTTCTCATTTTGTAATGAGTAACTGATCAATTATTAATTTGCATCCAGAGTTATGTTTACACATGGTACCTACTACACTACGTAATAAATACAAAAATCCTCATATTATCGTATTTTGATCTAAGGCAGGAACATGATACAGTCACTCTATTGGTAGAAAGCGCTCCTTGCGGCGGCTTTGTGAACCTATGTCTGGCTGGCTTTTCTATTGAAATATGTTAAAAAGTAAACCCCCCTTTCCGATTGACCGATTCAGCTCATTTTTACAACACTTCTTTCTCACGAGTTACCCACGACGTATACAGCGTTTCGTTACAATACAGCAGAAATTACGACCGGTATGAGTATATTAGGAATTTGGGTCCGGAGTAAACCCCCCCTTCTAATGAACCGATTTAGTTTCTTTTTACAACACATATTTACCTGTAGATTACCACTACGAATACCGAGTTTCGTCGAAATATACCAAAAATCACGGCTGGTAGTGGCGAATTGGTATTGTGGGTCCGGAGTAAACCCCCCCTCCTAATGAACCGATTTCGTTTATTTTTACAACACATATTTACCTGTGGATTAGCACTACGAATACCGAGTTTCGTCGAAATATACCAAAAATCACGGCTGGTAGTGGCGAATTGGTATTGTGGGTCCGGAGTAAACCCCCCCTTCTAATGAACCGATTTAGTTCATTTTTATATCTCACTTTTCCCTCTATATTAACACTACGAATACCAAGTTTCGTTGAAATATAACAAATATTACGGCTGACATAGTCAAATAAGTGTTTTGGGTCCGGGGTAAACCCCCCCTTCCGGTGGACCGACTTTGGTGGTTAAGGAACTCGTTCAATCGTTTGCTAATTGAATGCTATATACCAAGTTTCGTGACGAAAAAACAAAAACTCTGGCCGCTATCGTGTTAACAGACACACACATATATATATATATATATATATATATATATATATATATATATATATATATATATAGATATATATAAATTTTAACGGGGGTCATTTTCGGTGTCTACTAGGTAGGATCGATAAAGATTTGAAGAAATTTTTCAAAAATTCTGTCATGAGTCCAACCTCAATAGCTACTTTCCTTCGGAGGAAAGTGCTAAAAAAGCATAATGTGCTTCAGTGAGAATAAAGCAGTTGTAAAACTGTCAAATTAAATCAAAAGAAGTGTCCAAGGATGCCTAAAGATTAAAAACACTGAGTGAAGAAATATCTTCTTCTAATATGTCTATACAAAATCCAGCCCCCACTTATTGCTTCTTTACTTTTTAGTAAAGAGTAATGAGAAACTTGCTTGTAGGAAATCATCAGATTGAATTACGTTGTCAAAATTAAGCAGCTGACTAGGACTTTCATATGGTGGCCGAAAATAGAGGGAAATGTATTGCAGTTAGTACAGGCAGTAATCCTGTGAAACACCAGAAAATACTATGAAAAGTGACTGCTCAAAGGTTAGATTGCTTGCGGGCTATGTCTGACCCTCTGAAGGAAGCCACTTCTGTATTATTGCTGATTTCCTTAATGACAGGTTTTAGTACAATATAACAGCTTCCTAATGATGAAGCCAGCAACTGCATAGTTAACTTAATTAATTAATAACTTAACTTAATTCTCTTCTAACTTCTATTCCAAAGGTGTTGATGTTGGATAATGGAACATAATTTCAGGGTAAGAAGTTCAAGAAATTCTATATAGAGAAAGGTTTGAAAATTGACGGACTAAAATAACACCGGAAGGAAGTATTCCTGAATATTTCTAGCTAGATCAGCCACACTCAGCTAATTGTTTATCACTATCTGAACCATTCCTTATCAGATCCTTGATGCTTGGAGGCCTTACTAGAACTTGATTGCGATCAAGGTCTTGTAGAATACCTCACAGGAGGATGACTGAAGAAAGGAGAGTTGATATATCGGTAATAATTTTCAGTCCAATGGTGAAGAAATGGAAGACAGACCACAAAACAAAAATACTTAGGTTGCACCACTATCTGAAATTGGTAGCTATACCAGAAACATGTATTTAAAAGGAGAGAGAATTTGTGATCTACGATCAACAAAGCTCAATAGGCGTATTTGAAATATAACGTTTTTTAACTGGGAGATTATAACAACTCAATTTTCTGTATTCTAATTTCTTTTTTTTTTTTTTTTTTTTTTTTTTCTTAACATCTTCCTAAAAATAATGAATAGGAGGAAATATTCACAAAAATGTGTAGTTATTTTGTACTATTTCGAAATGGTAAATCTAAATTTATATTGAAATTTACTTTGTGCGAAACACATTCAAATATATATTAAGTTTAAGAAAATGAATGTTTTGGTTCTTATGTGCACATTAAAAATTGAAGAATATACATTATACATGAACCCAAGAACCTCTATTATGAAGAATGGACAGCATGGGAATCTAAAGGATCACCTCCTTTTCCCCGTCTTTCTATATTGCCATTTCGGAAGAACACAACAATTTTACAGGAGAGTAAAAAAACAAACGATTTGGAGTTGTATAATTCAAAAGGGTGTAAGTGACAGAAAATAATGGTATATTTAGAGTTTGTAGAATATATAATTTACTTTCATTTACCAGAGATTTGGATCGCCCTAAGTTCAACCCTTAAATGCAGTTACCCCTTTGTTTCTCTAAAAATTGTTCGTTGTCTAGAAGATAAATTTTACAATAAAGGCGGTCCTGAGTGAAACTACAGTTTTGCCTATGTTCCCCTGTGTACGGGATGTGGTTCTGATATTGTCTATGGACTTATATGCATTTTAATCATTTTTGCATTGGTTTTCCAGAATGGCGATATGAAGAAGTCTTAGCAACATTACAAAAAATTACTCATATGCTGATAATATAACAATTAATACTTGTGTTAAATAAAGCATTCATGCAAACAAGCTTAGGACATATTGAACAAGCTACCTGATCAAAATAGAACTAGAAACCCAAGAAAGTCAGATGCACTTATTTTCCCTTTCTTAAGGAACACAAAAATATAAACCACAAGTATTTCAGAATATAACAATAAAATAATAAAAAAAAAAATACTTGATACATTTGAAATCATTCCTCATCCTAACCACTGACTTCACCAGAAGCCTACAGGAAGTTAGGACTTGCTTTCTTGGACACCTACTCAACTCTAATTTATCACTCAGAAATAATCAAATTATAAAAAAAATCTTAAACCAGAACTTCCATATGCCTATCATTTGGGATATTTGTTTTGTTGTAAAACTGTTTCTACATGCATTTGTACCCCATTTTTTGAACCAACATGCATGCAATTCGTCCATATTTCACATGGATTGACACTATATACTGGAAATATAGTACTAACTAAAGTATGCTTTCCCCTTACGTATTACTTAAACCTTAACAGTATCTAGTATTTCATTAAATGTTTGTACTTTACAGATTATGTACATTAGGTGAGATCTCAAAGGGTTGAATGTCAGGAAGTGTTAGGCCTGTCATTGGCCTGCTGTTGTAAATTCAAGGATGTTAGAGAACGTGTTGGAAGAGGACGATCAGATTGTTCCTGGCCAAGTTCTGCAGTCAAATCAAGCACCATTTTCCTGTCTTGTTCTTCAAAGACTTCAACACCTGCTGCCACCTACATCAAGAATTCATTATAAATTTTCCGTAATGTGAATAATAGAAAAACTGAATGTTCATCAAAAATAAAATAAGGCAACTTTAATTTTACATTAAAAGGGCTGAAAACAGGAAAAACTGATTTTAGGCAGATCGTGATATGGTTGGAATTATGCAAGCAACAAGCGGAGAGGTTGGTAAAACTGTTTTAGACTTAAATAAACTCATTATTATGGCTTTTGTTTAATAAATTGTTTATCATTTACTCTATTCCACATTTATGTCGGATTAAAATAAGAATGTCCATTTAATAAACAGTTATAAGAAGGAAATTGGATGGGTACACAATTTGAAGACTTTAGCATGCAAAATATTGCATCGGGTACGTACCAGATTATATTAACTTCAAACTATCCAGCTCATTGCATTGATTAATCCAGTAAATAAAACAGCATGGCACTCTTCATAGAATAATCGAAGGATCTTTCACTTTTAGTGAAAAAAATTCCTTTTTTTAAAAAAAAAAAAAAACACAAAACAGATATTTCTAAAAGCATATTCCGTGAAAGTCTTTAACTCCGAAAGTGCTTGCTTAATACCTTAAGATATAGAAAAGAAATAAGTAGTAACATTAAAAATCAGGAAAATGCATTAACATAATGGCTCACAAAATTTACAGGTAAAGAATACACTAGAAGTAATTTCCAGACGTAAAATGTAGTCTATCGAGATAATTCAAATCAACCAATGCTCACACAAAGAACGAACAGAAGAATTTGGGGTTGAAGAAATCTACAATATAGAAACACCAAGAACATTATTACTCCATTAGCTGAGAACAATATTAGAAAGATGTTCTAAAAAATTCATCATCTCTCAAAGAATAAAGTTATTAATATTTAGGTTAATTGGAGTATTAGAACAGAGTTAATATAAATAACACTACAAGCAGTTTCTCCCCTCCAAATAAAAAGGATATTCAATTGTTCACCTAATGACTCAAGGGTAGTCTGGACACCTTTATACTATTTTTTTTCGGCAGGACTCAAACCCCCATCTCCCGCATGAGAATCCAAAGGCATTAGCCACTAGACCTCAGGGAGACCCCTTTACACTAGTTGCCATAAATACCGATCACATATAACTTTGAAGCACTATTTTTTTAGCATCTTTGTGCAAAATTTTGTGCAGTAATAGTTTGTAAAATCTGAAAGATCATGAGATGAGTAAACCAATAATCACTCCCAATGAACTTCTGAGCAAAAGCAAGTAAAGTATATTGTTTGCAATTCTCCAAACAATGTTCTCAAGCAATGTAAAATTCAATTGCAAATTCATCGAGGCCCATGAGCTTGACTTGTACTAAACTTGAAATATCCTTTATAATAACAATTTTATTAGTTATAATTATAATACAATTTAAAAAAAAAAACTAAAAAATCTGGCTAATTTGACATTTAAACCAAATGTAAAGCGAATTAGACAAAACCTCTCTCTAAAAAAAAAACCTTGTTAAGCAAGCTCAAGCACAGTTCTGTATATTTGAAGTTATAAAAAAAAATGAACCACATAGTTATGAGGTTTACTTAAAACGATGAGGTCTTTAAATTAATTATATTTTTGCCAAGGCCCCTTCACCCATTAGAAAAGATAATAGACATACACGAAATATATTTGGACATAGTTTCCCTGAAGAAACTATTTCAATTGAAATTGGTGGACACAAAAGTTTCCTTTTACTTTATTTTTATGTGACTTAGTTTCTCGGGAGCTTTGTAAAAATGACAGTCACAATCTGAACATTCTGTACAAATATTAATTCTTTTCAAATTATTTCAGAGTGAAATTAAATCTCTATGTAATTGTATGTCAATATTATTGCACTTACAGTTTATTTTCTTTAGAAGGTTCATGCATACCTCATGCAGTATTTTTACAGACATCATTTCCCAGTATTATTAGACGTATATGTATGTCAAAAATTGAAAAAAGGGCAATGCACTACCATGCAATGAACTTTGATTCATGCTCAGAGAAAAAAATCATTCAGATGAGAGAAATAGAACTAAAGGACTGATAACTCAAAATCTGTAGTGCAAAAAATTGACAATCTTCAATATTAGAAAATTTCTCCAGAATAGACAAAATCTGGTGGAATGAAATATTTTACTTAAAGAGGATATTCGTAATGCAATAAAAATGAAAATAAATTAAAAATGAGAAAAATTTATTTGTGGAAGAAAAAATGAACATGAGGTTTGTAATTGGGCTCTTACACTCACAGGTTAGATTTAGGTATTTAAATGCAAAGCAGTCTTTTTAAGCCACCATTTCAAACTGTTTAAAAAAATGTTTTTAAGCCTGCCATTGATTGGTCCAAAGCCCAAAATGAGAAAACGGCAACGGATAACGTTGTAAATAAATAAATAATGATAGCCTATTAGAAGAAATGAAAAGATGGGAGGAGAAGGATAGGCTATTTAAACCTGTCTAGTGGTACCGGTGGGCACCATGGACCTGTAACCTCATGCGGTTCTCTGTCAAGTAAGGGTTAAATAGAATTTCAATAAATCTGTAATTAGTAAATTGACTTGTTATTTATTTTAGTGTTTTTGAAAGCGTTTCAAGGAGTTTTGTCAAGTTAAATGTGCCATCAAAGCTCTGTCTTATGTGGCAGTCAGTCAGTATGTTTATGAGACCTGAGTTACATGTTCGACAAGTGCGTTTGTACTTATTAATAATCGTAAATCACAAAAATATCTAGTCTAAGTTTCTAACGTCATAAAGAACTGAGTTAAACTGCCAAGAGTAGTGATTATCGACAGAAGAGTGGGAGGGGTTTGGTGGGGGAAGGCCATTGGATTTCTTGCTCTCTCTATCCACCAGCAAACTCATATTTTTGTTTGTGTTTAACAACATATGAACAATTTGGCTATTGACGCCAGGCTGTCTACAGGTTGCCACACTTTTATAATGCCAACAGCAAGTGGTCGTTCACCAGTTCAGGTACTGGTGTATTCAACATGCCTATGGCCGTTGGCTGCAAACTCATACACATGATGCTTAGTCAAAGATGGAGTCAAATTATTTTCATATTTTATATATATTGTATATGTTCATCTTTTATCCAGCCAAAATTGCCAGATATTTAATTTCAAGAACAAGGGATTGATATTTTTCAGAAGTTTTTTATTTTGATATATTTAGGGGTAAAAACTAAATACTTTAACTTTAAAAACTATATAAAAGGAACCACTTGTTGAATATATTTATTACAGTCATGATAAATGATACAGTTAGAGACAATTTTTAGATTTAAAAAAGAAGATAATTTATTTATCATATATTTCCCCCCCTAAAACAGTAACTTCATGAGAAATTCAGCTCAATGTATTTTCAGATTGGGATCATCAAGGACTATTAAGGAATAATCTTATAGAGATAAATCTGTTGCATTTGAGAGGTTCCCTCCTGATTCTGAAGTACAAGCAGGACCTGCTCTGAAGAATAAGTTGTCTGTCATTATTCTTCCTTCACTGAAAAAATATATTCTTATTAAAAGAAAAAAAAAAAGAAAATAATAATAAAAAAAAAAAAAAATAAGTGAACACATGAAGAGACCTCCTGGTACTTTATGTATTCTTCTTTAATAATAGTTGCGATTTTTTAATATAATGATAATGAAAATCCTATTGTACCTACAAGGGAAATAATCTTCCAGCGAGAAATTTAGATGGAAAGTGACTTAAATGATCTTAAAAATATACACCCTAAAAATAATTTTATTGAAAGCCTGAAACACTTTTAATCATGATTTGTTTTCATACAAGAGCAGGACCTAGACCAGAAACGATGGTTTTAACTTATAAGAAAGCACTTTGATTCTATCTCAATGGACGTTGAGCATCTCGATAATTGTTAAAAGCATGTTAACAATAAAGAAATAATAATAAAGCTTCTCAAGAAATCCTGGAGGCTTCAAAATATTCAGAGTCTGATTAAAATCCCAGTAAGTTTTGGTAACTAGCCGATTCAAATTTCTAAACTTCTTTTATGAGTAACCACAGTGGAGTCTCACTTATGCAAAACATTCAGTTATACTAAGCATTTTTTGTTTCCCGGCAAAAATCTATTTAATCCCGTGTAATGACTTATTCACTTGTGCGATATTCAGCTATACGGAACATTTGCTTATACGAAAGCTAATTCGTTCCCTTGGTGTAAATACTATTCCGTTATAAGAAGAGACAACAGGTTTTCCATGAAATGTTTACAGACATACCAGTGACTTACCCCCACCAGTCTCTCTCTCACTCATCTCAGTTCTTCCTTGTCGTTCTAGTAGTCCAGCCGTGTTCTATCCACTCTCCATGTGTGATTTCCTTTGTTTCTAATAACACGGCACTGTCAGTGATTCGTCCTCCTCCACTCTCTTGTTTTTAAGTTCTCTATACAGTAGTCGTTCTAATAGCCGTGTTCTATTGTCTTTTCATTTTTTAAAATGAGTAAAAAAACAAGAACAAAACTTTTGCTTGAAGACAAAATTAAAATTCTGAAAGAAGTTGATGACAACTCCAACAAAACAAAAATAGACATAGCTAACGGTTGAAATTACCTTTGTCTATCCTTCCGACTGTTATCAGTAAGAGGAAAGAAATTGAGGAGAATTTTGTGATATTAAACTTGAAAATATAATAATGTACAACATTATCTAACAACCAATAAAATTGTGACTTTTTTTATGTAGAATTTATTTTATTTTAAAATAGCCACAAAACCTAGTACTATTCAGTTATACAAAGTATTCACTTATACAAACCATTTTCCGTTCCCCATCACATTCGTGAGACTCCACTATATGCCTTGATGAAAAATCTCATATTTATTGTTTTCTGCAGTGGACAGTGCTACTTTCCACTAATATTTCAAAATATATAATATTGTACAATCATGCTCTCCTTATTTTAAGGAAAGTAAGAAAACAAATATTATTACTACTATATTCAGTCAGTAACCTAATACTACAAAAAGCATAAAAAACATCATCAACTCTTAGTTCTTAAGGAAACTAAATAGCAACACTTTTTATGATAAAAAATAATGGAAATCAATGTTTTAGGATTATGGGATTAAATAAAAAAGGACAAATCCAAGTTTATTTTATTCAAACATAATAATCTTGCTTCATAATGATGAATGAAAAAACTTAAAAAGTGATATTTAACGATAAAAATAAAATGGATTACCTTCATTATTGTGTCGGAATCCTGCAACGCCTGTTTAGCAAGATATCTTTCTCTTTTTATTTTAAGTTCCAAGCTCTCTGGAATGTCTGGCACTAGAATGTCTATCAGGCGACAAACCCCAAACACCACATGCTAACACAAAGAAAAAAAATATATCAAGAAAAGATTAAGCACGTGTAATTAGTGTGGTCATAACACTCCACTTAGTTGTACAGTTAGTGCAAACAAATTCCTTAAATTGTCACGCAATTTCTTACATTGTCTCAGCAACGAGTGCTGCTAGAATAGTCAGACAATTTCAAAAGAAAATAATATATTTCTAATGATTGTTATATGTTTCAAATATCCCCTAATAAAAATTACAGAAATTGAGCACTGAACATTTGGTACTCTAGTGTAATAGTATGGGGGTTAGAAATGCGATCCCCAAGCCCACCCAGCCATTAATGGGCACTTGGCAAGGGGAAAATGTGTTGGCCGGAGGAACTGTTAAAGGAATTACTTTTCTTAAAGAAACTGACATAACCCATATAATAATAATAAGTAACATAATAGGATATAATATAATAATATAGGCAATTTCTAAATATTAAATAATTAATTATTGATCCCCTGAGTGTTTCTGGTTGTCTATAGTCCTCAGACATACTTATTTCTAGCCATTGAATTAACTGTACAGGAAATGCTTAAAGATCTCATATTTGTATTTTTCTTCACTTCATCTGTATGTTAATAAATTTATTGTATAAAAACACATTTCAAGTAAGGAAGGCAGCATGGTCATTTTCAGTAACAATATAGTATTTTAAACGTCTACAAATGAATTTTTATACAGGGTGGCACAGAAAAACGGGAATGTTTGAAATGAGTAGTGGCAGCCATGGGCAGGTGTCAGCACTGCGGGTTCATTACAGCAAGTAAACAGTCTGCCATTTCAGTAATCATGGATCAGTAGAATGGAAAACAGTGCGTGTTAGTCATAAAAATGTTTTGATTGTTGTTTTTTGATGATTGTTTGGTAGCGGCACTTAGGGAGTTTTGGCATTTTTAAAATTCAGGACGTTATGATGCCGTTCCATCAAAATACGCGATAAAATTTTGCGTTAATAATTTTGAAGAGACTATCTGCCCTCAAGAAGACTCCAGCAGTGTGTTCCAGCGAACATTGCTATCACCCCCCCCCCATGGCTGCCACTTCTCATTTCAAACATTCCCGATTTTCTCTGTCACCCTCTATAACAAAATTGTCATATGACAATTTAGTTCTAATGCATTCTCCCAAAGGTAGAGCCAGGATCAGTTCGCACTTACAATTAGATGTAAACATTATCCAGCACTTTTTCTCGAGAAAAAAAAATTAAAATAAATAAAGTGAATTTGTTTACCTCAAATATTATAACAAATGCAAATTGTATTGCAAGTAACTTCCAAAAGAAAGCGGTGTGATTTCCATTTTCATCCCTTAGACCTCGATATCGGCACAGCTGAGATAAAGTGCCATTTGGTGAATATGCCAATGTAAAGTTTACATAGCCTTCCAGGTTCCAATTGTATTCATACTGATACAAAAGTTTAGGCAAAAACTCTGATGTGAAGGCTATTAAAAAACCCTGAAAGTAAAAACATTTGTAATGTAATATTTGTTGTTAAAGTGATTTATATGAAAAATATATTAAGAATATGCCTGTAACGGAAACTTGTGAGTAATGAATAATATTCCAAGTGACACAGAGTTTTTCAGGATTCCAATGTTGATTGAGATAGTCGTCTGAGTCAAGGGATAGTATTGGCATTCTGGTTAATAAACTATGAGTTTCCTCATAGTTGGGAATCTAGTGCAATTATTAAAAGTTGGCATCCTAGACAATAGAACAAATAAATTTGTAGATGACAGTCAATGTAAATAGCTTGAATTTGTTTTTTGCCAATAATCTTTTCAGGCTCCATGAGTAAGAATGTTTTACACAAGATTTTCTTTTTTTACCCCTTGTATCTGTTCAATTTTTCCCACTAAATAAACATGGGGGTTTCATTGATCTTCCAGTTTTCATGCAAAATTTCCACAAAGTTTAATTTTCAAAGGCTGTAAACAAAATTAATGGCTGTTATAAAACAAAAAAAAGTCCATTTAATTCACAACCACTGCACAATAACACTGAAATTGCTAATCAGTAGCATAGGGCCCATAACCAATACTTAGCACGATTTTTATATATACATACATGCATATACACAAATAGAAAGAGCAAAGCATAATAACTGTAATAGAAAAACACAGGTTTATAACGCGAGAGTGTCATACTACACATAACGAGAAAACAGGCAATCGTGGTTAGGAACACGTAATTAAACAATAGTGCCATTAAATTTACAGTAATTATTTATAACTTAAACAATAATGAATATAAAAGATTTCTATTTAGTTATTTTTTCATAAAGGGAGAAAGAGAGTAAAAAAAAAAAAAAAAAATGATTATTTATAACATACATTACTGATGACTGCTAGATGTGCCAGCATATTAAGGATTTTAAACCATATTCCAATATTTTCAGCTCTTTCTGCTACAATCCTCCTCGTTTCACATACAAACTTCTGGGCGTCTAATCTTATTTCCACCCAATTATTGAGTAGAGCAAATAAAGGGGCCAAAGGAAATGCTGCCACAAATATGGTAATGAAACCAAACTGAAGAACTAAAACAGAATAAATTGACTATAAGAAATTCTTAATGAATGATCTCTGGTTTAATTTATTTATAACTGAAAATATTTTATTAAAATTTTATGACAATATCAAATACCCATTTCCAAATATTCTTCGAAGAGCCCTTCATAATCCACAAGTCCATAATCTTCTTCCCACCGTGTCCTCCGTTTCTTTGGTAATTTTACCTGAAATCAGTGTTTTTACCTTTATTATTTTTATTTGTTTTGCTTAAATACAAGGTTTTTATTTAAAAAAAAAAAAAAAAAAAAAAATGGAGTGTACTTCAATTAAAGGACAAATAGTATAAATCTCAAATGCAAATACACTTTGAGCACATTATGGAAGGCCAAGATACAGACAAAGAGGGCGTATATTAATCATAGAGGGTCATGATAATATTTAACGATACAAATATATACACACATCACAGCAAAGCTCGCAAAGAGCTTTACAATGACTTAATTTTAACTAATAACTTTATAAAAGTTGAATACATTATGGTTACCTTTTTGTTGTGCCACCAAGCTTTCAGTTTGGGTACAATAATTTCTTGAGCATTGTTTATGATTTGCTTGCCTATCATGATTACAGCTAGTTGCTGGGCGAGTTCTATCAAACATCCACCGGCATTGCACTGTTCACAGAAATATGTTTAAGTATATCATTTAAATTATATAATTCACTGACTTCTTCCTCTTATTGTGAACTTACATCTTCATTTCTCAAATTCAAGATTAGTGTGTAATTTCCTGGGTAACCAACAAACCTTCCTTTAAAAAAGGCAATATAAAATATTGATGAATAATAGTTAACAAACTGGAATATGAATACTTTAAATGTTAAATTATCATCAAATTCTGTTTGAGTTCTGTGCATTTCTGAAAATAAACATGTATTATTAGATCTACTCACTCAACCATACAATTATTTCAAATAAAATTGTAACATATTTACCCCAAGAGGTGAGCCTGTATGCAAGTTTTTCATATATCCTGCTCATTGCCATTATGATAAAAAGATTAACAACAGCCCCTGACATGTTAGCTATTGCTTGAGCTTGCGATCTGAATGTAGCATTTTGAAACAAAGGAATAGAGACAAGTACTCGGTAGATAATAACTGCAACGATGAATATTAATACTAGAGATATCTGAAATATAACAGTTAAATATTTGTTCAACCGATAATGAGAGTAGAAATATTTATACTAGAATATGATAATAATAATATAAAAGAATGAAAGTATAGAAAAAAATTGATATGAGTATTTGAAAATTTAAAAGTGAAGAATGGAACATTAATTTTATCATAACTTAAGCACATGAAAATTTTCATTTCATCAGGTAATATTTTTTTTTTTTTTTAATTTCTTAATCTGACTAAAGGCTTAATTTGATAATTAATCAAATACAGTTTGGTTTCACTTTTATGAGCACTTAGCAAATATAAAATTGTTCATTCTATAAAAAATTGAGACAAGATATATTCACTCTCTTCATTCTTCAAATCAATCTTCAGGGTTTCTTGTAATAATGACTTGACTTGATGTTTGATTTTATTTTTCCATTATTATTATTCGATTTTGGCTAAGTTAATTCATATAATCCCATATATGTGTATTATTTGTTTATTAAACTTTATAATAATAACAAATATTAAGGAAAGATAGCTACTTGAACATTTTGTCGATATCTACCAAGTATTTGTTTTGATTTTTTTTTTTTTAAATTAATCAATAAAGTAAATGCCAAATCAACTATTAAAAATACATCCAACATATTTTATTATTTGTATATACAGAAAGGAATTCTTAACATAAAGAATATTAAAATAAGATAAACAAATGAAACTTAAGCTGGGTCCAAATAGTGTTGAGAAATGTGTGAGAGCACTACTCATTGACTATCTGGTTTTGATAAGTACCTAATGTAAATCATGAGCCATGCTTGACGTTGATTTGGTGAGTTTATTGAAATGTGTATTATCACTTTAGTATTCCTAACAGAGAGGTGACCGGTAGCACAAGATACACCCATCTTGGCTGCGTCTGATGCTTTCTAGTATAATATACAAACTTTTTTTTTCTAGTTACAAAACATTCATATTTGTCACCAAGCATTCGAGCACATATAGACTGTTGTTGGCCTTAAACAGCTCATGAGTGTATATAAAAAATCAATTTTTTGGGGGGGGGGGGGAGGGGCCTGGGAGCACCGGGGGACTTGGGTGGTATGGAATACTAACAATCGAGAACTTGGAATAGTAAGACAACAAAACGCTATTACACCCAAAACAATTATTTTTTCTGAACTAAGTGACTTTATTTAATTTATTTTTGAGGTTTTATGTAACATTTTTACCCATTAAATCAATATTTTGAAGGAAGGGTAGAGGCTGCAGACCCTTCAGCCCCCCCCCCTCCTTATTTATATGCTCATGCAACAGTTCCATGGGAAATTCAATTTTTCATCACAAAATCTTTTAAAGTCCTTCCTAAAGTCTTCAGAATTTGTTGCCTAGAAAAACCAAAATAAACAATTAAATAAAAACTGTAAAGAAATTTATAGAAAACACAAATGACTATTTTTTGGATTAAAAAAAAAAACAGTTTTATAATATAACTACTTTTGTGCTATCCAATAAAGCGCTGTATATTGATTCAAAAACTTTGGGAATAAATTTTCAGATATAATTTTGGATATCCTGGAGAGATATTGCAGATTGACAAACAAATCATGTATTTAGAAAATTTTAAGTAGCCTTATGTTTTTGGAAGCCTGGGGTGAGCTCTTAACACTGTGCCAAGGGTAGTGGGTTCGATTCCCACTAGGGGTGGTGGCTTTTCTTTAGAAAAAAGAAAAGGCATCAGCCCTATCCTGGCTAGAAAAGGGTGGTAACCTATAGATAACCCATCCTAAAATTCTTAGTTAATAATAATGGACGTTAAAATTTAAATTAAATTAAATATGCTAGGTTCAGTCTTCTTCTGTTGATTTACTTTTTAGAATTGTTACTTATGGCTTTCTGAGAACAATAAAAATTGACTTCAAGCTAAAGCGTTTTAATAGTGTTCTTAACTTTGTAAAAATGTTCTCAACTTAGTTCCTAATGGTTCACAAACCACTTTTGCAATGTCGTGTTTCGGCACGATAGAGCAACAAGGAAAAACCTAACAATCAACAGAGGAGACTTGTGACGTAGGCAGGAGCTAAGGCCTGTCTGCGACCAGCAAGATCAAGTCTGATGAAGGCCAATAGAATTTGGGCAAAATATAACAATACTAGGAACCAGGACACTGCTGGAGAGAGATGCCAGAGAGCTGGAAGGAAGTCATAGCGAATGCTCAAATCAAGTAGTGCTCTGGATTCCACATGGACCCAGTCTTATATTTACATGTCAATGAGTAATAGGACTTTCTGCTCTCTCAAAATACTTTTTTCAGGAGTTTTGAATGACATTATTCAAAACATTAAATACTAATAAATTCATTCCAAACCATTTCTGGATTTTTTAAATTTTTTCTTACTTTGCTGCTAGAAAGCATGTTAAAATTTTAGCTTAATTATTGTGAATATTTTTATCAAAACAATGTACCACATATTTAATTAATTTTTAACTAGAGCACATCATCTTTTTTTACATTTTAGATTCTTTTTACCATAAGGAAGACAATTCCTAGGCCAGCTGCTACCCTCTTGTTCCTGAGGGATTTGGGGAAAGATGGTTCCTGTACGCCTGTAACAGGATTTCTTGATAGGAAAGGTGCCCTTGCTGCAAATTCTGGCCTCGGCCTCTCTATTTCATCCTGGAACCCCATGCAGTCCCAGTGGTGAGCAAGTGATGCAGACTTCCTTTTCCAGTATTCGAGGAAGGTTACGGCTGAAATTGGAAAAGCAAAAATAGATAATAATAAATGAATAATAATTTTGTTGCAAATTTTTCTTATTGGTAAGAGTGATTTTTTTTTTTTTTTTTTTTTTTTTTTTTTAAACAAAAAATGCCGAAAATATTTGATTTGAAGGATAAATTTAGTATGTATTTCAAAATAATGTGACTTGATGTTCGGATGCTGTTTATAATGTTTTAGAAAAAATATAATTCTTCAAAGTATGACAGAATTTTTTAAATCTAACTCTGAGCTACCAATGCAAGGAATTTAGAATCCCCAAGAGAAAGGGGGCACACTTCTCCCTATTTTGTCAAATAGAAAGTACCCTTGTAAATAAATGCTCCATAAGTCCTTAAATAAATGAAAATTTCCTTTTTTATACTATTGCAGATTTTTTTTTTTTTTTTTAATAAAACTTAATTTTTTTCAAAAGTAAATGATGAGAAAAATATAAAATAAGAGGTCGAATGAGCTCAATTGTTTAACTTTAAAAGAAGCAATTCACTGTAAGAATATTGCTGAGGAAAGTATTTCTTTTAAAGCTGGCTCTCATAAAGATAAAGTATTCTGAAGGAAGGAATATTGTTCACAATACTCAGGTAAAAGCTTCATTCTTAACCCATTAGCGCCGTGCGTTACCATATGGTAACACTAATATCGTCGTTACAAATGCAAAGTATCGAATGTGAAAATCACCACTTTTCAGAGTGGAAAAGCGTTTATTCATAATTTTTTTTTTTTGGAACGTCAAATATTCGGCAGATTTGACCTTTTGATAGTGGAAAACTTTCCCTTTCATAGAGTGATCTAAGATTCAAGAGTTTGCCGTACATAAGTCCAGCAGAAATGAGTAAAGATTGAAAATGAAAGATGCATTTTTTCACATTCGATTCTTTGCATTTGTATCGACGATATCAATGTGATGATAGGAAAATTATATCATATGCTAAGTTCGTAAAATTGATTTATTTGTATTAAAAATTTTTGAAAAAAAGGAACTCCGGCACTAATGGGTTAATCAAAGATGTAGAATATTTCTCATCAATTTCAAAAATTTGAATTTTGTTATTATTATTCTTGTATACGTCCAGTAGGACCAAATGAAGTAGAATTAGCACTGTTTTGCCAATTTTGATATTTTTCTGCCCTGACTTGTTTATGAATGAGCTCTTTTTCTGTCATCAGACGAAGCTACTCCATTCTTTTACGGCAGGGCGATGGTAACCTTTGACGTTCTTCGCCCTTTAACCATATTCATACATACATTCCATTCTTTTTTTTTAATCTCCCTCCGGCTGACTTTACAATCAAAAATTTATTGTAAGAATCTATCTCTATCTGAAATATTGGTTTGCATGAGACCTGTTGCTTTTAAATCTTCTTTTACTACTGCAATCCATTTTGCATTACTTTGATTTTCTTAAAATTCCACAATGTGCTTTATTAGTCTCCAGGGCTAATTCTTTTGATGTGCTCGTAGAATTTTAATCTTCATTTTTTCTTGGCTGGGTGTATTTCAGTGTATTCTTTTATTTCATTATTACTTTAAGCTTTTTGGGACTCACACAATAAGACTATGACCGGTGTGCACACCCCCTGGTGGAGGGTATAAGTCATGACAAATCTAACCTAATCTATATAATCTAATGTATTTAAATATATAAATATACATATAGTAAATATTATCAAATGGTTTAATGTAATATGGAAAACAATTATTGATTCTGAGTTATTTTATCAAATGTATACAACATTATATATAATACAGTAAATAAAATCATAAAAAATATTAGAATTATTTAATTTTAACATTACTTTACCCCAAAAGGAGACAAACACTGCATAGAAAACAGTGCCAGGATGGTCAAAAAGATATGCCAATTTTGCATATCCACAAATGTCACTAAGATCCCAGTATCTACATCCAATTTTTTCATCACAGAGAGGACACATTTTAAATGTGTGAGGATTTTCACAAACCTCAATAGCTAATCTATTATTCCTCATAGTTAAAACACCATATAAAAATACAAAAAGGCCTACGATTGCTATTGGAAGTAACCAGCCAGTGTAGAAGCCTGAAATAAAGCAAATGGATGACAGTTTTATTCTTTTACTAATGATTACTCAAACAGAACAAATCTTATCAATAACTAACCAAGCCAGGCAAAATAAATTGCTATTTTTTCTCCAAAATATTCTCTTATGTGATCCAATGGTTGATATTTGTACCAGCAACCCCATCTTGCCCAGTACTGGTATAAAACCTGCCGAGGGTTCATTGGCGAGGTTCTCGAATGCTTCTTTATTTCATAAGGTCCCTATTTCACATCAATGAAATTTACAGAATTAGTGATAATAAAATGAGTTATTTCAAATATTAGCATAGTACAATGTAAAATTCAGTTAACTAGACAAATTGGGTTATTGTCTGCAGCTAAAAGGATTAAAATTGAGTTTAATTTTAGAGTGCACTTTATAGATTCAATTGACATTTGACAAGTAAAAACTTCATGGCATTTAGAATTTCATAGTGGTGTAGTATGGTACTAGAATTTTTTTATTGATACATTGATTAATATGGTGATTAGCACATGTCTGTAGTATTATTTTTTTCTATAGAAATTGTGCATGGACTGTGAATGAGGTCAGTCAGTCCTCTAGATTATAGCTTAGCACTGATGCTCAGGCAAATCTTAAAAATAAAGTTTTCAATAAGGGGAGGTGATTTTAATTCTTGTAACTCTTCATATGGAACAAGCATAGTTGTAAAAATTATAATTCAATAAAGAATATTCCGTCAAGCAGGAACACCATAACTAAGCACATTAAATAACGAAGCAAATAACTAATTTTTATTTGCTATTAGGAAAATATATTTAACAATATAATATTGGGGTCTCCCGTGGTCCAGTGGCTAGCACGCTAGATTCATAAGCGGGAGATGGTGGGTTCGATCCTCACTGGCGGCAGAAATTTTCTCATCTCAGGGCTCGCTGAGAAAATTCCTGGCTGCACCCTGGATGTCGGCGCTAATGGTCAAGATTTGTCGATGCGCCGTAAAAAAAAAATATATATATATAATATTACATTTGTATACAATATAATATTACATTTGTTTTGATTAGTTTAATTCCTAAATTGTTATAGGTCGTGAAACTGCAATGTCAGATCAGGAGAGGTACAGGGAATCTGTCAACCTAAAAATAGGAAAGCTAATAAGAACAAGAAAAACTCAAAATTTGAATTGGATCTGTGTTCGGTCTGTAAACGATTAATTTTCTTCCAAAGTAAACCCCAACTTCAAATCAACCAACCAGAGTAAAGCCGCATTCCTAATAGACTGATTTAGTTTATTTTTATAACACTTTTCTTTTTAGATACCCCACGACTTATATCAAGTTTTTTTTTTGCAATATTTGAGTTAGAGAGGTTGCCAACATGAAATAATAGTCAGAATGTCACAATAGGGACATTCAGTAGTTTTGGGCTCATACCGGAAAATTTACTTTTTTTTTGGTTGTTTTTAAGGTGTGTCAACCTTATGTATAAAATTTACTTTAACATAAAGCCTGTAATATTTTTAAACTCATAGAGTCATAAAAATGAAGAAAGTAGTATTTTAACATGAGGTGACTGTTTCAAAACAAGTTCAATCCATTTTTAAAACTATTTAAATGTCAGAAATATTGTGAAAATATGTTTAGTTTCAATCCTGCCTGGAACCTCGGAAAAGTCATTTATTAGAAAAATATTAGAAATATCAAAGAAAATTATTATGAAAAATAGTTTTTGATCAGCCCTAAAAAATGTCTGAAAATTAATGTAACAAGTTTTGGAAGCAAATGGTATGTTATGATGCTCCACTTGATTTACCAGTTATAAAGAGATTATATTTTTTATGAATCAAGTCTTTTGATAAAATTAATGTTTATTAGAATATTGGAGGCAATGCCGTTGTTTAGATGCGAAGATTGAATTACCTAGAAATGTGTGAATGAGTTAAATTTGTTAATAGCCTTTCAAATTACTGAAAGGCTTAATTTTGAATAAATGTGTCAAAGTCAAAGATAATACGTAAAGAACAGCTAATAAATAACACTTATCAGCCACTCACATCATGTAAAGGAAATGCTGATGAGAAGACTCCTTCATCCACCAATCTATCAACACCTACTTCTCCTTTCTTCTTCTTCCCAAATATTGTTGTCGATAGAATTTCATACACAATACGGCTACGTTGTGTATTTGAGAAAAATGTATCTCGGTTTTCACTTCCTAGGAACCTGAAATCACCTTGTAATTAACAAAAACAAACAAAATACTCATACAAATTTACTTATAATAATACTATAAATACCTATTGATTTTTGACTTTCGAAATGGGCATGTGTAGAAATCTAAAGGTTTACATGGTACCTCTTGATACATTATGTTTGGAAGCCTTAAAAATTTTAGAGCTGTCTCAGTCCAGTTCATCGAAGGATTTGGATGAGCCTGTAAAAAAATATATCTAATGTAAAAAAAAAAAATAAGATTGAATAGGCATTATACAGTTTTTTTTTCTCTTCAGATTACATGGATTACATTTCTACAAAGAAGGGCAGCTATTATGAACATATCCTCCTGCTGAAATTTGGATATACATATCTTTAGAAAAAGGTCCAATAAGAAAATCATGCCTTCCTTTTTCTGTATTTTCAATTGAATTTGAAAGACAAACCCCCAAAAGAGTAATCTGCTAACCACTCAACCTTTTATGTCATTTGAGTATTAGATTAATTCAATGTTCTAAAAAATGCTTGTGTTAGAAGCTTTTTGGCAGATATGAATACTGTTAAACAGTAAAATAACAACCAGCACTAAATAGATTAGTACATAAAACAATCATGAAGAAATAACTTATTAACAACTTAAATACTATAAAGCTGTTATAAATATATGTATTCTTAAAGAAATTTATAGTTTAAACAAATTAAATATAAGAATGCCATTTTTCAAAATGAATTAGTACAGAAAAGGCTCAAACAGATAAGTTTAAACCTGAAATATTTACAGATAGGTAAGCTCTTAGGAAGACGAAACCCTGGCTATTCATAAACAAGCCAGATAATACCTCGCTGGTTCAGTGGGGCAAATTTTTTGTTATTCGAGATTTCTAAATGCTTTAACCCTAGAAAGTCAAAATTCGTCAAAATGACAAGCACCTCTGTGATTTACAGTCGCCCCTCCCCTTCCCGTCTTCTATTCTTGACCATAGCCCAGCTATGCTACCTATGGGCAGTACATGACGAGTCACCGAAAGAATTACTTTGCTCGTACCAGCTGTTCGGACATTACATGAAATTATGCCAAAGAAAGTACTTGAAAATTACGATTGTTTGGAGATTGAGGAATATCTGTGTGAATTTATTATTTTATTTTTTACGTTGTACGTCATTTTTATTTTATTTTGTTTTTAATATTTTTATGTCAAACATGAAAATCTGTGAATAAACTAAGTTTTGGAATTGTATAACAATTTTTATCACCCCTCCCCTCTAAGTCATGAAACTAATTAATAAAGTTATATTAATTAATTTTGAAGAATATATAATATGAAAGAATACCTTATATTAAAGAATATCTCATAAGTAGAGTTTTTATGTATTTTTTGTTTTTAAATATGTTCGTATGAATGGCGAATCATTGGTTCAGGTAAATACCACTTGATATTCTCATCAGGTAAGCTCTCAACTTGATATTCTTAGGATGAAATATAGACAAATAATGCATTCAAAATCAAGAAATCCTGTGTTTTACAACACATAAGCACCAGCTAGGTTAAAACAACAAAATATGGCAGCTTATATACCCCAGTGTCGCCAACTGAAAACATTACCTCATGAACTTGAACATTGATCTAATCTAGAATAGTTGCCTGATCTAAATGTGCTTTTCGCGGGTATAAAATATAATTTTAGTTCAGTTAAATGGAATAATAAACTATTACTAGCCAGTAAAAATAAGAAATGAACTTACAAATAAACTCTTTGCCAAAATATTAACGCAGTAGGGAATGCAAATATTAATGTCATTTTACACTGTATCAGTATTGAAGAAAGTATTCATTGGCTGGATATGTTAACATAATGTACTAATACAGCAGGACTAATGTAGTTAGGAAAGACATGTTCAACAAAGGCAGAAATAGTTTCACATATGAAGTCTATAAAAAGAATTCAAGGAAAATGTTTGATTCCAATTATCAAAAACACAAAACAAATCAGCCTTGAAATGACAGGAAAGCAAATTAAACATCTACTCATCTATCCCGCTTAAAGGAAATTCTCTTAATGGAACACTTATTCAATAAATAATAGCTAAGATAAGTAAATGCTATTATCTAAAAATTTATACTAAAGTGAATTTTACATTCTACAAAATAATTATTTTTATGGATGGTTTAACCAGACCAAAATGTATATTAACAGAAGAGAATGTCATTAATGTGATGGATCTTTATGTTGCAATGTATCATTTGGATATAACAAAAAGCTGAATTCATTTTATGTATAATTTATACATTTTTTTATTGCATTTATATTATTTTTTACGAATACATTAGAATTAATCTAATAAAACTGGACATATTGTTTTTGTGATAATATTGAAAACAAAAATAAATCTTAAATGGAAGGACCTTAAAATAATTTAAAACTATTCATTAAAGCAGTAATTAAATCTAAGAAGCCATACCATTCAGAGCAAAATGCTTTTCTAAGTAAAATTAGGTCCTTAGAGAAAATAATATTCTTGTTATAATTAATTATTACATATGCTATCCTAGCATTCATGTTATGCTGGCATTCTTATAAATCATTATAAATTCTTAAGTTCCAATTACACCACATCAATATACTTACAAATATGATGCAATGATACGTTTTTGGAGAAGATTATGATTTCAAAGCTATTAAAAAACATTATTTAAGCAGCTGACTACAGCTTCAAGCCGTAATTTAGAAAATTAAGGTTCAAGCCATCCCAGTCAAGCAAAAGCATGTATAACATCAATGTGGTTTGATCTTATACAAAAGACACTCACAGACGCACAATGTGACCTGCTCAGTATTTTAATGCTTACAAATGTGCCGTTTTTCTAGGCGACATAGCTTGTACATGCCTGTTAGCTGATGTCTTACCTCTCTGATATCAGGAAAAGACTTGATGAGAAAAACAAAGTAAGATTTATTAGACACGTCTTTTATGCGCCTTTCAAGAGTATAAAAAATAACTTCTTTTCAAATACAAGACAATTTTGCAATTCTAAATCCTGGAATTGTATATTTTTGAGTGACAATTTATTAAAGCAAATGTTAATGTACTAAATTTTGAATTGTGTTTTCATAAAATACATTCATTCAGAAATACAAACCTAAAATTCGATCAAATTACTAAAACATTTTGAAGTAGTGAATTTCTTAGTTTATTAAGTCACCCTCAAATGAACCATGCTGTCTCACAAATTCGTTTCATGCTTTTCACAATGCACGAACCTCCACTTCACTAAGTTGACTGCTATAGTACTTTATCAGATATTATAATTCTTACCTTTTCTATTCATTCTCTTCATAATTAAAAATTGCTCAATGCTAAAAAATTATAATAGTTACTCTGAAGTTCCTTTTTTTCTTTAATTTATTTCCTCATATTTTTTTTTTTTTTAAGACCATTAGCGCCGATATCCAGGGTGCAGCGAGGAATTTTCCCAACGACCCGTGGGATGAGAAAATTCCTCCCGCCGGTGGGGATCGAACCCACCACTTATGAATCCAAGGCGCTAGCCAATAGACCACGGGAGACCCCATTTCCTCATAATGTTTTAATGTTTGGTTTAAAACGCTGAATACATGTATCAGGCCATCCCATTAATAATGTTGATTTGTCAGTGGGCTATAGAATGTTTTGATCAAACTTTTAGCATAAATATGCTTATTAGGACTTAAAGCACATTTATGTTCCTGAATTTGAGCCGCAGGCTCTAAACGAAATTAATTTTTTTCAGCTAGCTCTTCGACTGTTACAACAGGATTTTCATCTAAAGTAGCCTGCAGGAGTTCATCGTGAAGCTCTGTTGGTCGACTTGTACAGGGTGTCCCAAAAATAATGGTCATCCGTTTGCCAGATGATTCTCCAATGCGAGATCGGAAAAAATAACCCCCATATTAACCCCCGCAAAATTGACCTTGAAATGTTATTCAAGGTCAAATTTTTGTACTGCATATTTCGAATCTATTAGTCATGAGGATGAAAAAAGTCAACGGCACCATAGGTCAGAAATGACTCCTTATGGTCAAAATGGCCAATTAACAGCGTATACGTGGGCCATTCCATTCCAATCGACAAATGGTGGCCGATTTAGATATTTTTTTTTTTTTACTTGTTCTACTAGCCTTACACAAAACCTCGTTTGAATTTATTTAAAAGCACCTTCTAGTATAAAAAATTACAAGTATATTGATAAACGAGCCTCTCATCGGCATTAATAAGAGGACTATAAGTCATATTTTACAATAGACAGGAATGCCTTCATGAGGTTATTCTCGAAGCTTATCTAGATTATTATTATTGATTATTTTATGCATCGCTTTGGTAGCGATGTGCATTTTCTTCAATACTTTTCGGTAGAGGGCAACATAAATTGGTCTGTTAGCTCATCTTTTCATATGTTTGCTATGCTTTTGGGAGAAAGTTTTGGCTTGGTATTCGTTGAGGTGTTATATTTTATCGTAGATGTTTATGTTCTTTAAATGTTTCAGGATTGTGTCAATATGGCGGCTGTCATCTCCAAGGAGTTCTGTCATGTCATATGGGATATCTAGATTACGTCTTAAGTAGCACTCAGTCAGTATATGTTTGATTGTGAGGTCTGTGTTGCATGATCGACATTTTGGTTTGTCCGTATTTGTCATTAGATATTCGTGAGTCAGACGGTTGTGGCCAATGCGTAGTCTTGCTACTACCACTTCTTCTCGCCGTGATTTTCTATATGACGAAGGCCAATCTTTAACTGTAGACTTCACTGTCCTTAATTTGTTTTCTGTAGTGTTAGTCCAGTCTAGTTGCCAATTATTTAAGATAGTTTGGTCAGTGTACCTTGATGCGTCTTTGTAGTATGACTCAAGTGGTTGGTAAGTTTCTTTTTCCGTTACAAGTTTAGCATGTCGGTCCACATTTGTACTTAGTCCTAAGTTTTGGAGTCCTGGTAGCCACCATAGTGTTACATGTTTACCGTAAGTTATGAATTTGTTCTTTTATTTCCGTGCAAGTAGGATGTGTGGAGTATAAGTTTTGTAAACATTGCAGCGAGCTCAAAGAGTCACTGCAGATGATTATGTGTGTTAGGTGTGATGATGGGACGTTATTCAATGCGAGGAGAATGGCATGAAGCTTATCTAGAGCTTTTTGCCATAAGCTTTCAATCAATCGCTGAAATTTCTCATTAAGGATTTCACAGGTCATGTATGAATATCGCGAACCAGCTAATCCCTCCCAGACTAGAGGACAGAATACTTGCCCTCGCCCGTGGGCAGATAAAAAAGTTTCTTCCTAAAAAAAAAAAAAAAAAAAAAAAAAAAAAAAAAAAAAAAAAAAAAAAAAAAAAAAAAAAAAAAAAAAACAGATTATCACACCAGCGCCCGTAGCAATTGGGCCTGTTATCCAGGTTCAATATTTCGGACTTCTTGAGGCAAGCTGCCAACCTTGCTTTCAAATCCCTCTTAACTCGACTAAGGACATGGCGAGAATTTCTCCTAATTCTTTCAAATCCCCATGTTATTCTCGTCCATTTCGCCTGCTGTGGATGATGACGCTGGAAAACGAACTTTCCTCAGTCCACAATGCACGCTGGAGGACGTCCCAACATGTCCAGCACCCATCTGCAAAACAATGCTTTCTGTTCCTGATCCCCGGGCCTCAACTCCTGAACTTGCTGTAATCTGAGGGGGGGGGGGGGCGGACCACCAACCTCGAGACTCCCGTAGCTTGTGCCAATCTTCTCAGCTCCATAGTAGGCCTGGATCAGGCGAGGGCAATTATTCTATCCTCTATTCTGGGAGGGACTCGATGGTTCATGAAATTCCTACTGGACATGTGAAATCCGTAATGAGTAATTTCAGCGATTCAATGAAATTTCTGTCTATTGTAAAATGTGAGTTATTGTTCTTCAATGAATGGCGCTGAGGGGGCCGTTTTACAATACACTCATAATTTTTTATACTACAAAATACTTTTTAAAAAATTCAAAGGAGGAATTTTTGCATAAGGCGATGTTACTAGAAACTTTAAAAAAAGAAATGAGCAAAATCGGCCACCATTTGTCGATTGGAATGGAATGGCCCACGTATACGCTGTTAATGGTCATTTTGACCCTAAGGAGTCATTTCTGACCTATGGTGCCGTTGACTTTTTTCTTCCTCTTGACTCGTGGATTCAAAATATCCAATAAAAAAATTTGACCTTGAATAACATTTCAAGGTCAATTTTGCGGGGGTCAATATGGGGGTTATTTTTTCCGATCTCACATTGGAGAATACTCTGGCCAACGGATGACCATTATTTTTGGGACACCCTGTACAAGGCTCGTCTTCAAGCTTGGGATTGGATCGAAAACGATCAAGACTCCGCTGCACTTGTCACTCACTAATCACAGTTTTGCCATATATTTCTACAAGTTTTTGAAAAGTCGAAGCAGTATTTTCTCCTTTATCGAATTCCCAAAGCATATCATGGAATAAGTGATGTCTTGGGAGATCCATTTCAAATTAAATTTCAGCACAGAAGTAATAAGTCTCACCAACCAAAACATGATAAATACAAGTGTATTTAATGTT
The DNA here is from genome assembly GCA_946811695.1 of Gonocerus acuteangulatus. Taxonomy (NCBI): domain Eukaryota; kingdom Metazoa; phylum Arthropoda; class Insecta; order Hemiptera; family Coreidae; genus Gonocerus; species Gonocerus acuteangulatus. Next base: position 52,201,753 of record OX328123.1, on the reverse strand, counting down.
ATAATTAGAGCCCGGAAGTTAGGCAAAATGCCTTTTTTTATCTGAATGGATATATTGAAGAATCAGATAGAAATAAATATGTTTTCGTGCATTTAGGAAGTGTAAAGACAATTTGTATATTGTCTTTTTTGCCTATTTTGGCTTCCGTTGCCTATTTTAAGATTTAAAGCCATTTTTTGCCTTTTTTGGTCATTATGCAATTGTTTTTCTGTGATTTAAACATTTTAAAAAGCACATAATGAATTTCCGGTTATCGAAGACAACAAATGTTGCACAAATTAAATTACTTATTGCCGTCACATATATCTATTCGAAAACTACTTTTCCCAACCCATGGATTTGACCTCTGTAAATATCAGAACCTTCCTTAGTAGAAGGAATGCACAAGCATAATGAATACCAGGAAAGAGAGAGGATGAGGGAAGTACGCATCACACCCCTTTTCTGTGACAATGGGTAATTACTGGTATTCTGGATTTCGAAATGATAAGATAATGCAGAGGAAGTTTTTCCATGATGAAAAACATTTTTTCTGAGAATGTCTATGACAGAGATACTTTGAAAAAGCATCTTGTTGTTGCTTGTAACAAGGGAAAATAAGAGTAAGTACACTAATTCTGTGATAAATTGGTAATAAAGAAATGAATTAGTATTTAAAATATATATTTTCATTGATAATGAGTGAGATTCCTCTTTGTCTTCTCTCCGAATAAATGCCTATTTTAATTACAGTACTGCCTATTTTCAGTATTTCATGTGCCTTTTTGCCTGCCTATTTTAACCAAACATAAATGCCTAACTTCCGGACTCTAGTTATAATAATAATTTAAAAAAAATTACTTATGGGATGGCCTGATATATATGAACTGATAAATTTTAGGTTTTTAATTTCTACATAACATCATGTTTTTTTGTACTGTTCTTTGAATACTTTTATAATATATTTTCGTTATATTGAGAAAATATTTGGTCCCATGAGTTGTTATGTTGTGTTAAACATAAAAATTGACCATTATTAACTCTGAAAGTGCCCTGAACAGTAATAAATATTGTTTGTGGATGAATTGTTCTATTTTATAGACCATGTTACCAAAGTAACATAGACTTTTTTGAGTGTGCTCCTTTTAAAAATAAAACTTTCTGTTTGTGATTGTCACTTAAGATCAGTTAATGCTGTATATGTTAATAACCAAACAAAGTCTGTCACGCAGGAGCTGCATAACTAAGCACTTTCCTCAGAATTGGGTAGTGTCGAGTGTATTCCTGAATAATTTGCTTAAAATAACCTATATAGATAAATAAAATAAAAACATAAATAACGCCTGTTTCAATTCAATTCAAACATAGTACAAAGTAAATCCCCCCTTCCGATAGACCGATTTAGTTTTCACAACACTTCTTTCTTATTAGATACCCAGGACGTATGCCGCGTTTTGTTACAATACAGCAGAAATTACGAACGGTATGAGCAAATTAGTAATTTGGGTCCGGAGTAAACCCCCTCTCCTAATGAACCAATTTAGTTTATTTTTACAACACATTTTTCTCTTTAGTTGACCAGAACGAATACTGAGTTTCGTTGAAATATAACAAACATTACGACTGGTATTGGCAAATAACTACTTTGGCTCCAGAGTAACCCTCCCCCCCCCCTCCAGATGGACCGATTTTGTTGGTTAATGAACTCATTCAATCGTTCGATTGGGGAATAATACATACCAAGTTTCGTATATACTCTAGTAGTAGTTTTTCCTATATACACTAGAGTTTGAAGCCCTCACTTTTCTTGTCTTCAGTCAGTCCTCTGCTGTGATGCTGAGCTCATTATATGTGAGCCATTTTCTTTGTACCTATATCTGTATTTTTGAAATTTTTATTTGTTCTTTTATTGATGGATAATAAGAAAATGCTCTTTAAACAAAAAAAAATAAATAAATAAATAAAAATTGTTATTTTAAATGTCATTTATCCTATTTGAAAGAAAAATATGTAGAATAGTTTGTTCTAAACTTAGGATTGTGAAGCTTTTTTTTAACCACTTTTTTTAGGTATTTGCAAACATATCTGTGTATTTATGTGTAAAAAACCTTCGTATAGTATTTTTGTTCCGCCATAGCGCTGAAGATGATGGCTTGAGCTGCTGAAAGTGCTCAGCACTCATAATAAAACCGTTCTCTTAGTAAAGGAAGTGGCATATTCATTTCCCCTAACTAAAACTATAGTCATAGACGACTTTCTGCTAACTAAAACTATAGTAATAGAAGACAATATATTGTACTCTATATTTAATCAATCAATATTAACACTCATAAATAACATTGCGAACACGCAGCAGACAGACATCGTTCGACAGGCAACAATACTAAACAACACTCTCACATGCAGCATAAGAAACTAAAATGAATGTGTTCACCTGCAGGGGAGCCCTCATGTTCAATTCTTCAGCATAGTGGCAAAGGACGTGCCACGTTGCATGTAATTTGATGAAATAAACAACTTTTCTTGAAGCACTCTGAACAATTTCCTAAAAAGAACATTTTTTTCAATTAGTTCACTTTTTAGATTGAAAGCTAAAGCTTAGTAATTCCAGTAAATAATTTATTTTAATAATTCTTAGCACAGTAAACAAATTTGAAAATATAAAGATCTTTAAATAAAAGATGGCTTTTATAGTAGAATTAAAAAAAAAATTAATTTATGTCCCTTCCATTATCACAATCTTTTGAAGGCGGTCAAATATCAGAGCAAAGATTTACTTTTTGTAATACAGTGGAACATGGATAATTCGAACTTCGATAATTCTAAATCGTGGTTAATTCGAATATTTCTCTCGGTCTCTAGAATTTAGGGCATAAACAATGTATAATCGTGGTTAATTCGAATAAAATTTTGGATAATTCGAATTTTTTACGAGTCTTTACCTCCAATGGGAGATGTTCGATCTTAATTTTTTTTTAAATATTGTCCCCTCGGGCAAGAAGGATAGTAAGATACGGATGTAGGGGTTCCGAGACAAGAAGCGCGGCGGTTCCATCTATGAGAGGTAAAAAAAGTGTGTTGATTTAACATGGAATTACTCATAGTCTAGTTCTTGGAGTCCAGGAGTTCTGCAATGTGGAGGGTCGCGCTTCCTCCCTTCTAGGGGTTGTAGTTCCATCCTGTCGTTTTATCCTAGAATTTCCTTCCACCATCCCTCCCATCTTCCTTTCTTATTCAGTTATAACTGAGTCAGCGTCTAGATCTGTTGTATTGTTTGTACCTTGAATTTCCGGTGTACAGCGCAGTTCAGTGACCTCTTGATTTAAGATGTCGAAGCCTATCAGTTATAAAACTTTAACTTTGCCAGATAAAATAGCTGCAATTAAAGAAGTTGAAAATGGAATAAATCAAAAATCTGAAATTGCCAGGGGCTTTAGAATTCCTCCTAACACTTTATCAACTTACCTGAAAAATAATGAAAAAATCCTTGCCCATGAAAATGACTTTTCAAAACAATAGACTTTTATTTTTAATTTTTTTATAAATTATTTATTACATATGTACGTAATCATCAATTTATGAAATATTTGTTATTGTTTAAATAAAAGGTGAGAAAATTTGAAATTCGATTTTGTATCCCTTTATTTTCAAAAACTTTTGTAATTCGAATTTTGGATAATTCGAACTTTTTTATAGGTCCCTAGAGGTTCGAATTATCCAAGTTCTACTGTATACATGAAATTGAGCTGAATATTAGATGTAAAACTGGCTTGATGACTACGTATTTATGGCAAATATGATTATTTGACCACATGAGGAGCATTTCATCTTTTCTAGTAAAATGTTTGGTTTCAGTCTATGAAATAAAGACCATAGATTATTCCTTGGATTGTTTCTAGCATCAGCTTTTTGATTAAATTTTTTCCATGACTCCCAAAATTAAAGTTTTATATAAACTTAGTATATTGGTTCAGGTGACATGGGCGTATATAATAAGTAATTGCGGGGGAGGGGGCTGGGAACATTTGGGGGTATGGAATACTAACCATCTAGGAATTGGGATAGTTAGACAACTAAAACGCTATTGCACACACATACACAAAATATTATTTCTGAACTAAGTGATCTTATTTAAATTATTCTTTTAGATTTTTACAGTGATTGATTCAAGTTCCGACTTCAATTTGTTTCCTTCAATATCGTGCTTATTACCCCTTTTTGCACAAAGATAAAGATCTTTGCAACATGCATTAAAAATTATAATTAAGTGGAAACTCTAATGTTCAAGTGTACAACCCAGAAGTTTCTAACAGCCAGTGGCGGCTAAAGGGGGGGCTTAGCCCCCAGAATGAAAATTCAGAATCATTTTCGGTTGTTAGAAAAAGAGATCGTTTAGGCAAATTAATGATAATAAGTTCTAATATCAAGATCGGAAAACCTTTTGTGTGTTGTAATTAAAATATTTTTCTTCAAATTCTTCCTAAACTCCAAACGTTACCAAAATTTAGATATATTAGATGAAATGAATGTCATAAGTCTGAAACAAGTATCAACTGAATCAATATTTTCTGAATACCAAAACTGAAACTTAGGTGGGGAAAAGTAGTTGTATCAACTTTTCTTGTAAACGGTTAATGTTATCGCGATAATATGGTTTCATTCGTTTTCCTACGTTAAAAGCCGATAAAACGACTACCTGCAAGCATATTCACGAAAACGTGACCGTTGCGATTGTTTTCGCGGGAATTTTGCTTTGAAAACCATTTTCGTGTGTCGGTTCAAACCCAATCAACACATCACTAATAACCTTGTAGATAGTTTCTCTTTTTTATGTTGGTCTTCGATTTAATTTCTTATCTATATAAGAGAGATGGGTTCGTTTTTATTTTCGAAAATATATTCATAACAATTTAAGCAGGGCGGAGGCTAGCTAGATTTTACAAGCAAAAATGAAGAGGTTCACCATGTCATCTGTGGAAGGTAACTCATTTGAAGAAACATTATTTCCAAGGAAATGGAAACAAATAAGGCCATATATAAGAAATCAGGACATAAAAACGAAATGGAACACGGAGCGTAACAGCTTGGGTTCCTTATATTCCAATTTCCCTGAGTGATATATTATACTCATATGTCGAGCTGAAGATGTTCTCGACAGATTTCCGCCTATTTTATTCAGACATTCTACGTCACTACCAGGTATAGAATTATCATTCAGGGGTTTGTCCTATGCTCTAAGGACAGTTTATTTTTATAATTTTAAGGCATTCATTTAATTTATTGCAAAAGTTTCTTGCACGTTTTCACCCTCTCATTTGGCCCGCTTAAAAGGTCAACTCCATGACGGCCGTCGATAATAATATTGGCAGTCGGTTTCAAGGCACATACGTCCCGATTGGTCAATTTTGTTTGATATATACATGTGTTTATATATATATATATATATATATATATATATATATATATATATATACAGTGTCTCCCGAAAGTAATCGGAAAAACGAAATTTTGAAATTAAGCTTGTAACTACTTATCAAAAGTGCAATTTTTTTAGCCTTTTTTAATATCCCCATTATGTACCATTCCTAAGGATCAAAATAACCTGAAATTCGCGCAAAATAATTTGTTCCTAACGAAAATAGAAGTAAGAATACATATATCAAAACATAGAATTCTTAGGTCACAAAAGTAATCGGAATTTTCGGTTTTTCTTAATTCTAAGCCCTTTTCTGGGCATTATCGTATCAATTTTATTTTTATATTTAAGTAAATAGTCAGTACTAGCCCTAAGGTCCCCACAGCTGCATGTTTCACCTCAATAACCACGAGCATGAGGTAGTTAATACCAACGTCGATTGAGTCTCGTCTGTGTTAGATTCTATGCGCGAAAAGGACTGTGATTTCAGCCAAGAGACCAGTAAGCCTATTTCAACTGTGCCCAACATCATAAAGCGATTAAAGACGGAGGATAGATAGAAAAGTGAACAGAAAACAGGGCGTCCTAAACTGCTGTTCGAGAGGGATGAAAGATGAATAGTCCGAAAAGTACGCAAGAATCCATCTATAAATTCTCCTACCGTAGCAACGGAGCTTCAAAAAGAAACTGGAAAAAAGGAAAGCCCAGAAGCAGTAAAAAAGGCCCTCCGGAGAAACAATTTTAAGGGTATGGGAGCTAGGCGAAAATAAAATTAGCTAATGAGAAAACGCCTGACACTTACTTACTGAGACGAATAATAGCTCAACTTAAATAGTACTGATGGATAGCTAGGGTGTGGCACAGACCTCTTGAAGGGCAGATTCCGAAAAACACCAGAGGTACAGTGGAACACAGGGTTGAGTCTGTAATGGTCTGGGGCTATGTGAGCTCCAAGGGGATGAGGAATTTAGTCTTCATTCATGATGAATCATAGACAGTAATATGTAATTAAATATTATAAAAGGTAACTGGAGGGACAGTGCTCGAAAAATGGGAATTTTGAATACATTCATCATATTTCACCCCTCTCGAACAGCAGCTTAGAATGTCAAACGATCACCAATTCAGGTACTGGCCACGCCCGACAATGCTTAACTTCGGTGATCGACGGCAGCCGGTGAAATCAACGTGGCTATGGTCCAAAAACCGTGATCGAAACAGGGATATGAACAAATTACCCAAATTGTAACCCCTTTGTTTGTATTTTGATCAAAAGATTGAAATTCATAAAAGAGCTGTTAATTTTTTACTTCCGGATAGCCTGCTAAGGCCACTGTGAAGACTCTCATAGCTTGCTAATGCTGGGAATTATAAACATTTTTTTTCTTCTTTTAGTGCGGGGTTTCCCTCCCTCTGTAGGGAGGAAGGTCGCTTATAAGATTGATCTCATGACGCGATCCGAAGTGCCGACTAGAAAATTTCATGTTTCACAAACCATAGATTTGTGTGTGTGTATGTATGTATGTATCTATCTATCTATATATATATATATATATATATATATATATATATATATGTGTGTGTGTGTGTGTATATATATATTAACCAGCAGAATCTTCTAACCGGAACATGGTTTTTGGAGCGAAATTCGCGCGGAACAAATCCCGTTTTATAGGTTCCTTAAGGGCCGCCACAGACTATCAGGTAGACCTGACAGGTACACCCGTCAGGTCTACCTGATAGTCTGTGGTGGAACTTATCTATCCTCTCTCTACCCCTTCAAGGGACCTGACACCTGATGAAAATTCGATCAGTTCCACCGGACAAGCGAGTAAACCTGATGTGTGTGTGGCGGTTTTCAGGTGTACCTGATCAGGTCTCAGTTTTCCGCAACTCTGATTTGTGTTGATTTGTTTTACCGTTGTGGCCTTTTTATTTATTTCTTTAGCAAATCAGTTTCAAGTGTAAAATGTCTCAACGAATGAACGAAGTTCTTAGTGATTTCATCGAAATTTATAAAAAAGAACCATGCTTATGGAAAATAAAAGACGATGATTATCACAATAGAAACAAAAGGGATGCTGCATATCGCAAATTAGTATACAAACTGCAGGAAATATATCCATATACAAACGAGAGTATGGCTAAAAATAAAATTAACAGTTTTCTATCTAATATTCGGAAGGAGCAGAGGAAACTAATATTCTAATATTCCGGAAGCTTGTCCGGTTTCTAAGAATCTCAAAGTATCTGTTAGTTTTTCGTGTGGAGATATAGCGGCCCTCATTTGTGTATCTTTCTTCTTAATAAAAGGAGATACATGTGACAATAACTCGTTGTAAACTGATTCGTTCATGCGCAGGTAATTGCGATAATCTGTTGGTTCATCTCTTAATTCGTTCGGCAGATTGATATGGGTGAATTTATTTCTTCTCTGCAACCATTCCTTACACCATTGTTTGCGTTTCTTCCGTTTGTTTGTTTTATAAAAACAAACGGGATATTTGAGACACGTATACGTGTCTCAAATATTACTGCAAATAGAGAGAGATAAAGTAGATCATCTCCTGGACGATCCATGTTGAAAACTGACAAACCTGTCAGGTACACCTGAACAGTGTGGGTCACAGGTCTACCTGATAGTGTGTGGCCGGCCTATGGAAGGAAAACAAATAAACCCATTTTTAAAAAGATATCTTTTACCCTTCACAAGAAAAGTTAATACAACTAATTTTTCCAACTCCTTTTCAGTTTGGGTATTCAGAAACCATTGATTCCTGTAACCGCTCTTGAGAAAAGAGGGTAAAAATAGTTTTTAAAACTATTTTCGGTTTGGGTACTCAGAATCGTGGGATTTAATTGAAATATTTTCTACATGTTTGAAATTCATATAAACTAATATGTGTTCATTTTGGTAGCAATTGGAGTTAAGGGAGAATTAAAAAAAAAAAAAAAAAAGAAAAAGAAAACAAGTTAATAAACTTGAAAAGTTTTTGGATCTTCATATCTTTTCGTAAACATCTTGAAAACGGTTAAGAAATCGTGGTGAGTGGAAGGTGAACATTCGAAAGCTTACTAGATTCTCTTCAAAAACGGTCCTGAAGCAATATTCGAGAGACGATGTCAGTTGGAGACAGAAGTGCTTACAACTTTGAAAGATTTTGTTGTGTTCTTTTGAACGGGGTTTTGTCTTTGTTTAACTCACTTTTAATTTGTTCTAAATTGCACTTATTAGAAAAAATTAGTATTTTAGTAAAAGAAGGCAAGGCAATGAGAAACGTTTTCCAAGTGTTTTCCTGGGCGCATGTTGAGAAGGTGGGCGGAGTCTTTTGCGTTTAGGATACTGACAGTTTCATGTTTAGGCGCCTTATATCTTCCTTCTCTTCGTGATTTTATTTTATATTCAAACCCTGTCAATAAATACTTCTATTTATTTGCTAATGACACTAGGAATAAGAACGGAACGGCGCTAATATGACGCAGTTCCTATGAGTCGGACTTTTTTACGATTATTTTGGAAAAAGTGGCTCTTCTTCTTTACTTCCCCTTTAAAAGCTTGTAAATGAGAAATAACTGTTTAAGAAAGCCAGGCATAAAAGGCAGCACCCCACTCTACTTGAAAGTATTTTTTATAAGACCTCGTGTTTATTTACGGCTCCATAAAGGCGAAAGATATAGCCTCTAAATCACCATCATCTACAGAAAAGATTGCTCGCTAAGACGTGTTTGATTTGAAAAGTCGCTTTCATCGGAACTTTTAAATTATTATGTTTTTAATCTTTTTAGATTAGAAAATGAAATTATTCCTAAATTAGCAACATACATTTTTACAAATTTAATATTACTACAATATTAATTAGGTGTTTGGCTTTACTATATTCTCGGACAGTCAAGGTGCTATAAGAGCTCGTTCCTTGAATGCAATGCGATCTAAAGTTGTACAAGATTGTAAGGTCAGCCTGTATACCCTGGAATGTCAAAACAGGGCCAAGCTAGAGAGGGTTCTGGGGCACACTGGCATCCATAGGAATGTAAAGCTGATGGGTTGGCAAACATTGGGGCATCCACCGTACTTCCCTGAGCAATTATGTGGAATTTCATCGGCAGAAGCCAGACTGAGCATTTGGAAATGGACCGAACCGACACACAGGAGGCAGTGGTGTCAATGTACCATCTAGAGACAGGCGAAACAATTTATGATATTCGCTGACAAGAAGAGAACGGAGACTTCCCTTAATCTTTGAAGGAGTAAGACTACTAAAAGCTCTCCTTACAGGACACTACATATTGCATCGACATCTTTCACTCCATGAGGCTTACCAACATTACAAGGTGTCAACTATGCTTTGAGGATGACATGGTATGCAGTTACCACATTGTAGGTGCACAGCGCTTACAGCAAAAATGTTTCAGCACTTAAGAACCATGGATATTGATGATCCGAGTCTTGTACAATAATAGAGCGACACGTTGGGCCTCGGAGTGGCTCTTCCTGGATAAATCCAAGCACTTGTATTCTAATCCAATCTATCAGCTTATGAAAACATTCTAGAATACATATATATACATATATATACATACATACATATATATATATATATATATATTACAGAGAAAAATGTCCATGGAGGATAATGAAATTCTGCCTCAACGGGAATCTGGAGTCTCAACTTGATGAAATTCATTTGGGTTTATGAAGCACACAATCACATCTAAGATCAAATAAATTTAACGACTCGCTAGCATATAAGCAAACCAACTGGTCTGAGTATCTTAAATTCTAATCTAGAAGTACTAAAGCGTTATAAGTACTATTTGGAAGAAGATTGCAACATCTCCCACTATGTTGATCATGAAATTAAGTTTAGCAGTTCTTATTCCGGGACACATGTCCCTTGGGTATATTTTTCTTCATTTGGGACAATTAGTATGTGACATTAAATTGTAGTGACAAAAAATGGTGGAAGAGTCGGTTGAAGGTATCAAGCTTGGAATCGTGGCAGATAGAATTAGTGACAGAGAGAATTGGCTCGTAATGCAAGCATCAAGAAGAACAGCGTTTCTAGCTCCCTTTCCATTTTGGATTTCAATGGGTGTTTTTTTTTTCTTTACTTTTGTAGATAAATGAATGAAAATGAAATCGACAATATAATTAGGCTTACCTACCTCTTCGATGTCGAGGCCCGCCTTGCTGAGGTTCTCCATGAACTTGAGCCTCCATTGTTCGTGCTTGACGTACTTCTTGTCATGTACCGACTGGACCTGATTCGCTGGAAGTGAACCTCTTCTCGACGGGCTCTGTGTCTCGTAGACCAGGACGAAGTCTACCTTCCTCTTCCCGTCCCGGAGGTAGGTGGGCTTTTCTTCACAAGTGCTAGTTGCACCATAGTCAGAGTCGTCATCTTCTGTCTGGAAAAAAATGTAAGCCGAGATCAAGCACAAAATACTGTTTAAATAGTTTTCACTTTTTTTTAATTGAGGCATTTTTCTTAGAACAAGTGCTTGTAGATTTATGAAATACATCATACTACAACTTTATCAATCATTTCCTTTTGTGAAAAGCGATTTTTGACCTGCTAAGAAGTAATCTTCAACTGCTGGATTGGTACAAAGTAACGTAACTTAATGTAACAACTTTTTCTGTTACTACTATTTGCGCAAGCCACGTTGAATACATCAGTTCCCATAGATCACCAAAGTTAAGCAGCGTCGGGCAAGGTCAATATCTGAATTGGTCACCATCCTGTCAGATGTTGATAAGCCAACCGTAAAATATATATATATATATATATATATATATATATATATATATATATATATACACACACACACATATATATACATATATATATGTATATATATATATATATATATTTATATATATATATTTATATATATATTATATATATATTTATATATATTATATATATATATATATATATATATATATATATATATATGTATATATAGTATATAGGGGAAGGTGTTGTACCTTTGACCACTTTGCACAATTGAATTTTTTTTAGCTGAAATATTAATGCTAAATTCATATTTTTTATTTTAATGTAATTAGTATTCTATTGTTTATCATATTTAATTTTTTCAATGTTCTAACTTTACATTTAATATTTTTTATTAATTTTAAAAAAATAATCGTACAGTGGTCAAAGGTACAACATGTAGTTGTTCCTTTGACCACAGGGTGTTGTACCTCTGACCACGTAAAAACAACACAGCAGTGCAGAAAAAAACATTGTATTGAGTAATATCGTCGATACAAAAGCAAACTAACGAATATGAAAATCACCACTTTTCAGAGTGGAAAAGTATTTATTCATAACTTTTTTTTGGACAGTCAAGTATTCGGCAGATTTGACCTTTTGATAGTGGAATACTTTCCCTTTAATAGAGTGAAGTCAGATTGAAGAAATTGCCGTAAATAAGTCCAGCAGAAATGATTAAAGATGGACAATGAAAGATGCATTATTTCATATTCGTTAGTTTGCTTTTGTATCGACGATATTATAATTAATTGTAAGTTTAATAAGTACAGGACATGGATGTAAGTATAATAAAAAGCTATTATTGATATTATTTTGAAAAATCCAGTCCAATCGATATACGTTTTAACTGTCAAGCAGATCCACTAGCAATAGTAGGGAATGGAAGTTAAGCGACAGTTGGGTGGTCTTAACATCAATATCAAACAAATTTTCATCTTCTCTCGTAAACTTGTCACTTAAAGTTTGTTTTTTTTTTTTTCAAATATTGGATCCTAAAGATTGGACATTTAATATCACAAATCTCTGCGACTAAATATGTAATAGTCTATTTACTTTTATTTTTAACAAGTATAAAATTTCCTTTTTTTAAATCATATTTTTCAAATTATTGCTGGTCATTTACTTAACTCACGACATTTATCAAACAGATCAATGTCACTTTCTTCTGAACAAATTTCGGTGTCAGTAGCAGAATCTGAATTTTCATTACAATAATTTTCTTTTTATTTACCACTTTTTTAGGGTTTTTGTGTCTTACGATTAGGGTGGTGCTTTCGTTTTTTTTTTCACCTTCAATAATTAGCTTTTCAGAAATATCTGTCAGGATACGAGGTTTCCCTTTAGGCCGGCCCCTATTTGACATTTTCCTTGCCTTCGCTTCTCGATGCGGTCTTACAATTTCAAGTGGAACGACAAGGGGCGGTAGGATCGAACTGCTACACTGAGGACTAATAAAGCCAGTTTGAACTTATTTAATTTATTATTTTTTCTATTCTTTGAACAATTGAAGCAACCAATATTAATTTTAAAAAAAAATTGTAGCAGAAGAACATAAAAGTTGAAGTATGAAAACATTACTTAGGTGTCAACGGCCATAGCCACGTTGAATACACCGGTTCCCGTAGATCACCGAAGTTAAGCAACGTCGGGCGTGGTCAGTACCTGAATGGGTGACCGACCACGTGCTGTTGGCATTAGAAAAGGGTGGCAACCTGTAGATAGCCCGGCGCTAATGGCCAAGAAGTAGATTCGCCGTTAAAAAAAAAAAAAAAAAAAAAATTACTTAGGTGTGTTGTACCTTTGACCTGGTCAAAGGTACAACTACTCTTGGTCAGAGGTACAACACCCTGGTAGTACAAATTATAAAGCATGCTAAAAATTTTAGGGTTAAGATGAATCAATTTCAGAAGCTACACCATGTTTCTTATTGTAATAGCTACTTTGCCAAATGATTTCCATCTAAAAAGACATAATTCAAAAAATATTATGAGGTAAAACGTCATCTATAAATAACTTACTTTTTAATGATAGAAATGGATAAGTATTTTCTGCAAGAATCCTCTTTGACTTGAATAATCCAAAGTAGGTTACAGAAGCCCTCTAGTGAAGGAGCTAAACACTAATTACACAAAAATTTATAAAATGTTGCTACGTGCCGCCACAGCTTCGGTGGTCAAAGGTACAATATGGTTAGAGGTACAACACCTTCCCCTATATATTTTATTTACAGAATATTACAATCTACAATTCAACTGAATTTTGTAATTTGATATTAGTTACTTGTCCACGCCTCAGGTGTCCCCAGTTGTCAGGCGAATACCTTCCTTGTTAGGTATAAAAAAAAAAAAAAAAAGAAAAAGAAAAAAAGACCTACTGAACAAGGCGAGTTAAAAACCACTTCATCATCACTTGGATGATCTTTAGCACTCCGGAGTGTGTTTATTTTTTTCTCTAACAACATTTTTTGCACGGTATCGAGGCTGTAAAATGAGCAAATTCATACTTATTAGTGATTTCATGTTATTTATGGGCCCATTGCTGTTTTTAACTTGATTTGGTTGCGTTTGTATTTTTATCTGCTTCGTTCTGCTAATTTGGGATATTTGTGGTACTCGTGACCCCGACTAAGGATCAATAGTGACCTCTCGAATTTACTTAGAAGGTTTAACCTAACGGATGGTGACAAATGTACCCTGGGCGGGGACGAAATCCAGTTTTTATACACATTCTTTAAGTTATTGTTAAAATCAGAAGAAAGTTTAGGGAACTTCGTCTTATCTATATATTTTGGCGATATAATGAATGATGATTCAATTATAATTGAATTATATTCTTGCAAGGGGAGTATACAGAGATGGGGTCACCGATCTGGACCATTTTTTTCTGGTGATTCTACATCGAAAAATAGTCGACACGTGTCCGAGTGTTCCGTCCAATGGGACTTAGGAACCCAGAAATAAAATAAACTAGGTTGAAAGTGCTTTATTTTTTATATCGAGTTTAGAAAATGATATCGACATGATTCATTCGCCAATTAATTTGTTTTTTAGAGTAGATTAAAGGAAAAATATAATCGTTAAGCAATAATTTATGTTTCGTCAAATAAATTCAAAAATATGCTTACGTTTTCAAGTAAACTAGTATTATACATTTTTTTACACCGAAAATAATAGCAGATATAAAATCAGCACCCCAAGAAACCATAATGTAGTGAATATCATTGAAAACAAAAAAAATATTTTTCCCAGTCTGGAAGAGACAAAAACTTTGTAAACGAAAAAGTAACGTGACGTTTTGAAATTCAATATCTCCTCTTGAGATAATCCGATTTTTTCGTCATTGAAATCTTTCAAAAGAAGAAAGACTCCTTTTTCTAACTATATAAATGACTATTGTATTATCTCAAAAGGTACTTGGAAAAGAGAGTTCTCAAAATAAAAGTAAAATGTAAACGTTTTTGCATATAACGTCAATCACAGAACACGTAAAAACACTCAGATTGGAAGGAAATGTGTCACATTAGGGCCTTTATCGACCCACCAATCGTTTGGTTTGAATCGGGTAAATATTTTTTGAAATATGGCCCTTAGCGAAATTTAAAATACATTTTTTTTTTTTTTTTATAACATTCCCAAAATTTGAATTTAGTGGGTTTTCAATGTGCTAAAAACGAATCTGACATCCGTTTTTAAATCAAAAATTGTTTTATATACTCGACTCTATAGAAGTCATTATTCTGCCAAAATATTCCATATACCTACATTTAAAAAGTTATCCATTGTTAAAAAAATTTTGATTTAAAAACGGATGTCAGAATCGTTTTTAGCACATTGAAAACCCCCTAAGTACTGATTATAATCAAAGAAAAAGAAAAAAACATACAATAATATAAAGAAGATTTGATTGCTTGTTTGACAGTCCAACGAATTTCCTTTTTTTTTCTTATATAATTATTTTAGAATTCGTTTGATATTTGATTAATTGTAAGAGTTGTGAGGAATGAGTGAGCGAAGTAACTCCGCCCAATCAGTAGTTAGGTCTTTAACTATACGCCTGTGGAACTGTTCTGGTTTACCCGTTATTTTATATATTAATTTCTTCTTATTTTTATTTTATGTATTATATCTTACCATACAATTTGGTAAGCTTTAATATTTCCACCAGTTTGTCCATCTGCTCTGACGAGTACTGCAAAATTATTATCTAGGTATTGAATGTTGAGCAGTTCTTTGGCGGATATTGAGGTGGATCTAGCAGGCTTCACACGTATAAGGGGTTCTTTGTTATTATGCGCTCGTGAATCAGGTTCGTGTGGCCTATTCTCATTCCTGTTAAAACAACCTTATGTGTTATTTTATGTTACATATTGTATTTATTGTTTTCACTGCTGTTAAATCGCCATTGTTTTGAGCAAAATTAAATGAAATTTATTTATTAAAATAAATGAATATTTGATTACATTTTTTCAATATTAGTTTTCGAAATATTTTTATGTATTGTATTATTTTTGTTAATAAATTGTATGCATAGAAGTAGTAGAAAAAACATTTTCCCGCCAGCTAGTGTGGAAAGAAGGTGTTTCGAGAGGAAAGAACATTCAAGCAAATATTTTCTTTGGAGTTAAATATTAAATATGGTAAAACTTTGTTATGTAAAGTGTATCATTCGTATTAGGATTTTCGTCAAATGACGTTTCAGAAATTTTTGTTTCATACTCTGAAAGGCTAAACTTTTAAGAATTACTTTGGATTTAGATGTCCCTTGAGCCTTTAAAATTAGACTCCTTTATACTTACGAGATTAGGAAATGGTCTTACACCGAGAAACAAGCCGCCAAAGAGAAACTCTATCAGTAATCGAATCCCTCGAAGAACACACCAACTCCATCAGGTTGGAGTGTTCGGACAGCAGGGGGCGGGTCTTACCCTTACAGTCCATTAGTCGATCTGGAAGTCTCCTGCTATAGTTTTCAGAATGGTTATTAGAAGGAAAGCCAATTTGAATTAAGCAGTCAGCCATGCATTTCTTTAGCCAAGGAAGTGTAGGTTTGCTCTAAAATTTCAACGAAAATGTCCATAATTATTCAAAATTTCGTTTATTGGTTCTTACAAAATTAACGAGTTGTAGTGTCTAATCTCAACTAATGAGTGACTTTGGACGCTGAAGCGTGGCACTTATAAGATTTTAAGTAATTTTGTATTGTAAAAATTTTTATTTACAGAAATATGACAGACTATAATCATTCGTCCCTACCATATAAAACTATCGAATATGAAAAATCTCGTATTTAGATTCGGTACATTGCTCTTGGATTGTGCCTTGTCACAAATTGTTGGAACTCTGACCTCTTTATAGAATATCCTTAATGCCTTAAATGAAGTATCGAATAAGACCATTTTTCAATCTATTACTTAGTCAATGGATAGAAGATGTTCATTCTCTAGTTTACTCCGATTTGCATATTCGATAGTTTGACAGGGTAGGGACGATATGTATTATGTAATTAGATACAAGTAACTTGCCCTCGCCTCAAGTTTCGCCAGTTTTTTTTTCCTGTTTAACGGTGTATCAAATATTGGGCTATTAAAAACGGGCTATGTACAGGTTGCCAACCTATTAAAATACAAACATCACGTGGTCGGTCACCCATTCAGATGCTGGCTACGCCCGCTTTTGCTAACTTTCTGTGATCTACGGGAACCGGTGCATTCAACGTGGCTATGGCCGTTAGGTGTCCCGAATGGTCAGCCGAATACCTTCCCTATAAGGAGGGATTCAAGGAAGACTGTTTTATTGTTACGAAACTCATTATACGTCCTGGCTATCTAATAAGAAAGAACTGTTGTGAAAATGAGCTAAATCAGTCTATTGAAGGGTGGGGGGGGGTTACTTTGTACTATGTTTGAATTTAATTTTCCCGCCAATCGTAAAAATAATAATTGAAACAGCTACTTATAAATAATGCAAAAGATCAGAATTATTTATGTTTTTATTTTATTTATCTATATAGTTTATTTTTAGCAAATTATTCAGGAATGCACTCGACGCTACCCAATTCTGGGGAAAGTGCTTAGTTATGCAGCTCCTGCTAACTACGTGAACGGACTTTTTTTTTTTAAATGTCTTAGTTATGATAATTAAAAATTCGTTTTGTTACAGATATCATTAATTTAACTGATTTTATTTATAACCTTATCTCAAGTCAAATGAAATTATGTTAAAAAAAAACAACCAACCAACTTTTTATTCTATGAAATTATTCCCTAGGAATAACAATTAAATAGTTTCATAGTTCTTTCAAGATGATTATTGGCTTATCCAAGATCAGCTATTATATCCATGTCGAATATGGCTTACAGTTATCAGTTATAATTCAATAATTGTGAACAGTCTGAAAGTAACGGCCATTACCTTCTGACGTGGATGAGTCTTGCCTTATTATTCAAAAGAAAAGCCACCACCTCTAGTAGGAATCGAACCCACGACAAAGTGGGATTATAAATTTTATAAAAGTTTTCTTTTAGGTTGGTTTTCTGGACCTCTTGAGATAAGGCTGTGAAATATAGCCGGGATAAAGTAAAGGACGTCCTTGGTAGTTGGAGGTCGTAATTTTCGCGACTTTCACTCCTGTAATCTCAGCCAACCAACGATTTTTTTTAAAAAAGTCACCATCCCTAGTGGGAATCGAACTCACAATCTAAGGTAGGAGCGCTAACTCTATAGCACTCACGGCCAACTTGTCTCCGAGTTATCTGAATGTATTCATTAAATATACGAGTAGGTATATGTATAAATTAATTTAATTAATTTAGGAGTTGGAGGAGGACTTGCGGACGCTAGGGATCCGAAATTGGAGGAACCTTGCAGCAAACCGCCTGGAATGGAACAGGATGGTGGCAGAGGCCCAGGTCCTACAAGGACTGTAGCGCCCAACGGTGAGTGAATTTAGGAGTTAGATATAGTCAGCGTTTGGCCTTGGTATATTTATAAAACTAAATTTTTTATAAGAAAATGCTTGTTATTTTTGTCGCAGTTTTGGCTTGAAATTCACGCATTCATCAGGGTATAAATGAATAAGTAGAGGATGGAAATTGTCTTACCGATGAGAAGTGAGGAACTTTGCCTGACGGGTGTCCTATCATTTCTGAAGCTGGCTGATCGCGGTAAGGTTGAGGAGAAGAGGATGTTCTTCTAGTTCTCCTGTATAAATACCTGTCTTTGTATTCATCCGCGGGCGTAGTCTGCTCTTCCATGTCCCTGATTGGTTGGTCCCAGTCTTGCCTAGGGGACCTAGGGAAATAAGAAGAAACAAAATTCAGCCAATCAACGGTCCAGATGGAACCCACTAACCAGGTTCAAGCAGGACTGGGACCAACCAATCAGGTACATGGAAGAGCAGACTACGCCCGCGGAGGAATACAACGACAGATATTTATACGGGAGAACTAGAAGAACATCCTCATTCTCAGACTAAGCCCTGAGGAAGCTGGCAGTATGACTAGCGAAACGTCGGCAAAGAAGTTTGTGACACGGTCAATACCAGAAGACTATAATATTTGTAATGATTTGGACCGTGGAAGCCAACGAGTTAAATAGTATTGATGTTTTTCTTCGACACAACATAATTTGATGATTTAGAAATTAGTCGAATTATCCTGTGATATGTATTACGTCCCGAGGTGGTGGCACAGGCTGTGATGAAATAACTGAATAAATGTAAAAATTTAAAGGACCTGCAATATAAATATGAATGGGAATGCATATTAATGTAATATATATATATATATATATTTTAGAACTGCCAATGACTGACATGGGTAGAGGCAGTATATACAAAATAAAATAAAAAATAAATAATGTTATGTAAAAACACATTTAACAAAATTATTCATTTTAGCATGTTTGATGGCTAGGAACAATTGAAAAAAGTTTGTGTATCACTTGATATATGGAATGATGACCAAAGGAAGATTACTCGTTAGTAGATTGTATGAAGAAAACTGGTTAGGTGGGTAGTTGGTTGGTCTGGTGACAGATGGTGGTAGTTAGAAGTTCCAGCTTCTGCTTTTGTCATGGTCTGTTTCAGATGAGTTACTCCACCAACACAGTTCGTATAAACTTTCCGTCTATATATATATATATATATATATATCGCTATTATACTTGCTATATTTTTTCGAATTTAGTTGTAGGCGGAAGGTTAAAAAAAAAAACAAAAAAAAAAAAACAAAAAAAAAAAAACAAAAAAAAAAAAAAACACAATTTCCACAACTTTATTTCTACCTGACATGTGCTACTTCAGCGGAACTACTATAAAATCTTAAAGCCTAAATTTGAGGAGGAAAACCTTCCACGTTCATCATGGTAGTTCAAACGGATGTAGACAGCGAAACTTCATGTAGCAATCACTTTTAAGAACAATTAGGATAGAAAAGGAATAGTTGTTTAATAGCTCAAAATCCGGAACCATCCCGTTATTTTGTCTTCGATTTTAATCTATTAATTTGAAAAAAAAAAAATAAGATATACATTTAAGGTATTAGGTAATTAATTAATTAAAATGTAAGGAAACTAAATACAATATATACAAAATTAACTGCAATAGCTACGATGTATCGCACTCAGGAGAATCGAAACAGCATTAGCTTATTATACTACAAAATATAAACATAATTTTAAAAGTATTAGCTTGGTATTAAATATTGTAATTATTTCGGTTAAAATGAGGACAGAGGGGTTTTTTTTAACCTTCTTAATGTGCCACTTATGAAGTTGTTGGCATTCTATTAGTATGTGCGTCACTCTTACAGTATTTTGCATATAGGCTTTTCTTTGTTACTCATTAAGTACTTGTGGCTGTCCAATTCTGAGTCTAGATAGTACTACTGCTTCTCTTCTATTTGAATTGTGGCATGAAAGGCTATTCGGCGATGTTCAATCATGCCCAATCATTTGTTTATGATCTGATGATCAGCTTGCCTCGTAAGGTCTTGGCGAATAATGGATTGTAATGTCTTTATTAGCCAATTTTGCTTGTTCGTCTGCAGTAGTGCCAAAGCCCAAGACGTCGTGTCCTGGCAACCAATATACTGTTGTATGTGTGCCTAAAACCAGTGCTTTCGTCCCGGGAGGTCAACTAAATATCACTTATTTTCAATAAGGCGAAAAGCTAATGAACAAGATGTGGATTAAGTATTTATTTAAAAGTATTTGAGGCCATATTAAAAGTTTAATGAAAGTATCAAATTTCTCAATTACCTAATTTTAATTGTATATTACAAACAGCTTATGTAATTAGATCCATTTACAATTAGATAAACCCTTTTAGCTGTTAGTTTATTTTTCTTGTTATATTTGCGTATAAATGTTGCTCTTGAGGTTGTCTCGTAAAAGAATATTTGAAAACGTTTTTCAAATCATTATTGATCATTTTTACTAGATACCATAATGGAACCCCGTTAAAATTTACAATCTAATTAAATTTCTGAGAAATGTGCTTAGTAATGGAGCTCCTGCGTTACGGACTTTTAGTTTGTCCATTATTTTTTAATTTATATTTATGATTTATGATTACATTTCGTAAGTATTATTTTATGCTATTGTTAATTTCATTATCATTATATTTTACTGTGTTATAATGAATAAAGCATATGACGCAATGAATTCCTAAACAGTGCTAGATTTGCTATTAAATGTTTCGAAAGTCTTAAATAAACGAATAAAAAATTGAATATTCCAATTGATTAGAAGTGCTTGG
This sequence comes from Gonocerus acuteangulatus, assembly GCA_946811695.1. Lineage (NCBI taxonomy): Eukaryota > Metazoa > Arthropoda > Insecta > Hemiptera > Coreidae > Gonocerus > Gonocerus acuteangulatus. The sequence continues at coordinate 52,180,819 of OX328123.1, read as the reverse complement.
CCAATAATATTATACTGAACATGAAATATACATGTATATGAGTAAAAATAAGCTCAAGAATTGTCTAATATTTTCCCCAATTTATCGAAATATGTTTTGGACGGAAGGATAAATAAGTAAAATGTAAATGTGACCCCGGAACTTTTCCAATATCGGCTAATGCATAATCTCCTGTCTGTTTGTAAAAGGATATATTGATAAAATATTCTCTATAATATTTCTGACGTTATTCAAGCCGTAAATCATTGAGGAAAATTCAAACGCCTCCCTAGAGGGCCAGTTTTCCAAGGCAAACTTTGAGAAAAGCAAACATAATTATTCACATGGAAATCTCAGAGCTTAGCTAAATGTAATGTGTAGTAGCTCCGGTTGTGAAAGTGTTTGCTCTGTATAGTAGCAGAAATTTTATTTCCCCTAACGGTTGAAACCTTTTTATATTATTACGAAACTCAATGTACACCCAACTCACCCAAAACAAATTATTAATTTGCATGAACCAGCCGTTATTTTTACGTCCAGCACTGACCTATTCGAAAAACACTAACATATAGGATAATATAATATAGACGTCACATACAGCCTGGAGCAGATGGTAATATAATAATGATCTGTGACCTCTGCACTTAAAAATGGAGAGATTGACCAAAATGTCTGCTTATAAGCTTAAAGCGCAGTATCATATAAATACGATACCAGGTGGAAGATATAAACAGACTGTCCATGCCGCAAATGCCTTCGGACGTCATGTCTTCAGGATGTACAAGGGGTTCGAGGTAATTAAAGCAGACAGAAATACTGCCCATGCTCGGAAGCCGAACCTTCTGATTTGGGAGTTACGCTGCTTCACTAACGGCTCTAAGACAGTAGAAGGAGTAGGATCTGTAGTGTGAATGACAAGCAGAAGAAGGGAACTTCCCTACATTTTCTAGGCAGAAGTCATTGGTCTGAGGACATGTGCAAAGATGTTGCCGCAAAGCGGTGTGCGAAAGCCAATATATACTCAGGCAGCAATAGCAGCTATCGAGGTTACCTCCATTAGGTCCCACATTGGAGATGATTGCAGGAACACGCAAGATGGTTTAGCTGTCAGCAGCCGGGTTAAGTTACACCCGGGGTTGCTAGGTCCCTCAGGTATACTCGGAAATAATGAAGCGACAAACTGGCAAGGCAGTGATAAAAATGAAAAACCTGAATATGGCAGAAGCAGCCTGTGGAATATCTCTAACCCTAGCCAAAGCAATTGTTGGTGAGTGGTCTAGGCATTTGGAAACAAACAGGCTCTACATGGGCCTGCCTTCAACCTCTCTATGCAGGATGTGTGGAAATATAACTGACGCGGGAAGAGATTCTGAGCTTACACCTTAGAAGATTAGAGGGTTCGTCAAGGATATAGAGCTATTGTAGGTGACCGAGCAGTTTATCAGGGGCACAATTGATCTTTCAGGTCGATTTGCGATTACTTCTTTGCAATGATATCTCGATGGATATAATACTCTACTCGGTATGAATCTCGGTTAATATCATTAACTCTACTAATGTAAAATGGAATATAAGTTGTAAAAAAAAGAAAGGCAATATCAGTCCATTAGAAGTTTGGATTTACTCCAGAAGAAAATTAAATAAAAATTAAAAATTGAGCCAGCAATTTATACAAAAAATATAAGAATAAAACTATCTATATTTATCTTGTATTATCGGTTATTCCAAGCACTTTTTTTCAGGAATGAGGCAAAAACCACCTTCCCGAGACATTGGTTAACTCTGCAGCTCCTGCATGATGGGCTTATTTCTTTTAACAATTCAGTCTGGGGATGCCTGGGTCTTTAGACACCTAGGGCTCTGGAGTGTCGGCTTTTAATCCGACCTTTGGTGTATTCTAAATGGCATAAGCTGCCATCTCGTCGTTTATTTTACAACGTTTTTAAGGAAAATAGTCCATAGCGTATATATCGATGATTAAATAAAGCTTCAAGTATATTAAACTAAAAAATGGGATATGAATGAATTCAATAAACAAATTTTTATTTGCAAAACAAAGCTTTGAAGGCAGTTTTCTATTTATACTAATTTTTTAAGTTAACGAATGAATTTGTTTTTATTTATTTATTTGTGAGCACTCACAACAAAGGCAATTCGCCCAAATACAGATATAAAATGGAAATACATATTCATCCGGTTACAAAGTTAGCCGGTGGATTATAAATCCATAATAATAACCATTTTGCATAATGCACACTCAATATCGACTGGTTATTGAAGCTAAACCCTCACTGCATAGAAACTAATATATGAAGGGCTCAATGCCAAAGGTGACTAACCCACAATTAGAAATAACTGAGAAAATCGGAGTTAAAGATAAGAAGATTATGAAAGAAATTACTGTTGGTCACTAAAATTATTTCAATTGGACCACTTAAAGTAATTTTTGTAACCAAAACTAATTTCTTTCAGTTTCTTTCTAACTTTAAACCCGATTTACTTAGTTATTTCTAATTGTGGGTTAGTCACCTTTGGCACTGAGCCCTTCATATAGTTTAATTTTTGTAGTCATATTTAAAAAACTCCAACTGTTCCTAATCAATAAAAATAGCCCGAATATGTCCATTTTGGGGATTCAAAGACTCAGACCAAACTTTCAATATATATATATATATATAAATCACGTGTCTGTTTGTTCGATATACAAATCCACACAGTTTGACCGATTTTGATCAAACTTGGCACACATGTAGGTGTAAGCCGAACCGTTACAGATTTGTGCTATTAGATTTTAATATTATTTATCTGGTTTCTAATTTATGTTGGCTTTTCTTGGTGCAGAAAGTAGGTGTAGCATGGCACGCGGGGCATCAGCTAGTATTTCAATGAAATATTTAGAAATGCTGAAATAAATAACATATCGGCGCCTTCAAGTTTAAAATAAAGCAATGAGAAAAAAACATAGATTAAAAAAAAAAGATTGATTTGAAAGAGGAACTTTCAATATGAAATACAATTAATTACAGTAGCACAATCTTATAAGTGGTATAAAATCATACGACGAAGTATTTATGGTATCTGACGTGGGAAGTCATAAGTAAAACAGCTCCAAGCAAATAATGGATCTATCTTTAGATATAGTTATAAAATATGGTTGATAAAGGATAAAAAAGGTGCTTGATAAAAAATTGTTGTTCCACTAACCTTTACGGGAAAGGCTTTGTGAAGCTTTATCACCAAGCAGTGGCTTTATAAAAGCGGACTTGCAAAGTCCTTTTAGATTTTCTCTATTCCCTTGTATTTATAATAGAACTATAGAATCCTTATGAACAGAAAAATATTCTTTAATTTCAATTTTTTCTTAGGGTATAGAACAATTTGGGAAAAAATAAAGTTTTGACTATTTCATTTTTCAACGGAAAAGGCATGTAACTTTCTTTCTTTCTGAAATGATAAAAATTAATTTAGAGAATTTATTCTTTTGAAATGTATATAATCAAAAGTTAATCCGTCGCCATTTGATACGCTGAGCAGATAATATCTGCTCAATATGATGGGTTGGCTTCTCAACCCATCATATTATGATGGGTTGAGAAGCCAAGGGATACAAGTGACGTTATCGTCATTTTGAGATATTACTGGTTAAAGTTAAATAGTTTTTGTAAATTCCCTGATAAGTGTAAGTCTGAATAATGTTTAAATTATGTTTCTCAATGCATCAATTGAAATTTCAGTTATATAGTTTGAGAAAAACTAATCGTTCAAGTATATTATCAATTTATAAGACGACCACACAAAAAAATAAATAATAATAATAGTCCGGACCCAGAGATTAGACCATGTTTAGTATATGTTTCTGGGGTCGCTGAATCCGAATTCGGGGTTAGAAAAAGCCCTGCGCTTTTTGTTTAAGCCCTACCCCTCAAAACTCATAATTTAGGATATTGTACATTATAAAACTGTTATTCAAGTTGTTAACCAATATAGACCACCATTTCCTGGATACTGCCTTTTAGTGCATAAAAATACTAATGTTTCGAGACTTCAGCGAACTTGATTGATCAATTTGGAGCGATGTTACAGCCCTTTAAATATAAGGCTATTCTAAAAAATTCGCGTTTTTGCTTATATTTTTGTATATTATAAATTACCTAAGGCATACTATCTTTGAGTTTTTACACAAAAATTGACATAAGGCCTTCCCAAGTAATTCTTGAACTGACGCAATCGTCTAAATCCCAAAATACAACCTTTAAAAAATCTCCCCATATTTTATTGGAGCAATTATCCTAAAATAAACCAAGTAAACTACCATTTTCGAACTACTTTTTTATAAATTTGCCTACATGTTATTTACAGTGTTCTATCGAAGGATTTCGAGATATTGTGCCTCAAAGATCCACTTTATAACATGGGACAGGAAGGAAGGGAGCTTGGGTCATTCTGCTTCTGCAAGGGAGCGTCCTTCTGACGTTAATCGAGGTTGAAGTTGGGAGACTTAGAGCACACAACCTTCACATTTTAACATATTACGAGTTGTATTCATATACAGAATGCAATAATCAATAATGAAATTAATTGAAGGAAAAAGGGCCGTTTAAATCATTCACTTCGACCTGAGTAACCTAAGGGGTTGGCTTGACGAGTAATAAACTAGGCTAAGATATAATGATAATTCTCATACACTGAGGCTAGATCAGGGAGGGGCAACCTTTGATTTGTTTGGGCCAAAGTTTAGTGTGCAAATATGCGTAGATGGTTGAAAATAAAATAATGTCGGGTTTTAAAGCAGTGTACATAATTTTTAGCGATAGATATAACTCAGAGCCTTTGATGTTTGACGCCCACTCTTTGATGTCGCGGCAAACATCAAAGGTTTTGATGTCGCTCACTCGTTGGTGATCGCTATATTAATAGCATAATTGCTGTGCCGCTCGCTCAAGGTTATACCGAAACTCTAGTCAATCCAACTCGTTGATAATATATATCAAGGATGGTTTTTCTCTGGATAGTGGACGGATATACAATTTAACATCGCTTCCAAACAGTCTCTTTCATACTTGTTATTATGTTGTCGCCATATGAACTCCGCTAGATATGAATCTAAATGATGTAACAAACAAAAACTCAAACCGCGTAACAAACAAACAAATAAACAACAATTGCGTGGTTTACCAATGCACAAATGAACTGCGTTATAAAGACAAAGGGAACAAGATGTTTACTATAAACACAATAGCCAATGGAATTACTGATTGGGATTGACCAATAGAAATGCGTTATCCATGATCCAGATCTCTGAAGGAGACCTGCATTGACGCTAATACGAAAGTACCTATTATTTTTTTAATTGTTTTTTTTTTCAATATGCCTTGTGGGGCGGTTGTGTGCCCAAATATGACCTGGAGGATGATCCAGCCCAACAAGTCACAAGTATGACGGTTTTCACAAAGAATCACATACTATTGTTCATAGACGAACCACCTCCGGTAGTCATGTAGCTTCACAGCCTTCCCCTTTTTCATAAAATTGAGGAGAGGGAAAGGAAGAGGAGAGGGGGGAAAAGGCGAGGGGGTGAGAAGAGTATGAAAAAAATACCTCCACCCCGTACACATTCCCAAGGAAAACTTAAGCGATAAAATAGATCGAAAAAAGTTTTCAGATAAAGCGAATACGTCCTCAATAGCAAAGCCATTGGGAGTAGTTTGTGCTTTTCGCAATCCCTATTCTAATTCTCGCTAAGTTGATCCAAATTCCCAACCAGTTACCAAGTTTTAACATATAAATGCACCTAGGAGGCAGAACGTCTAGGAGCTTTCTTTAACACTATGCATAATCACCTTAACCGGACGTTTTCTGAAAGATTTTTTATTTAACATTCATTGCCAAATATATTTATATTTCAAAAGAGGTTTCTATGTTAATTTCCGGTTATGTGCTAAGCATTTTGTATTTCAGTATTCGATTTAACGCAGTTGAATGTATTGATCAGTAATCAAAAATAGGAAACATTCTGCAGATTAGTACCTTTGCAAAATAATTTTTATAAATTCTGTCAAAAATATATAGTAGAAAGTAGTATTATTATTCAACGATTAAAATCATTTTGGTTACAATTAAAATTAAATTAATAAAATCAAGCCCGGTCGTTTATTAAATAAACATTTTGAGCGTAATTTAACCTTACTACATTGTAGTAATTATTTCACATCCATAAACATTAGATACTTCAGATCCTAAGCATAAGTTCATTCTTCTGTGATAGGCGCTAAACTAGAGCGTAAAAATAAAGTTCATGTACTTGAATGGAGGAACGTCAGTAAATATATAAGTAATCATACGGATTGCTGGTTAACATAAGCTATAGATAATTCAAATAATTCAAGGCGCTTCTTTAGTAACCAAAAAAAAACTCGCTACACGAGTAATACAGCCTAATTCTACAAAGGCGAATCTTTACCAACAATCTCCTCATCAACAATTACTTTCGACATAGCCATTTTTAATGAAAGTTTGCTTTTGTACAATTAGGCTGGATTAGTAGTGCATTGAGACTTTACGTTTCTGAAGAGGCACCTAGAAAGTTGTGAAACATATGGAGCCTATTTAAATAAAGGATTCACATGTTTAGTTCTATATTTATTGACGTTTCGGTTGGCGGAATTCGGAAAATCGACACATTATAAGATGTTGATCAAAATAATAATCAAATATGCTTTAGGTCCACCCGACAAACCTATGTGATGTACTGTACAACATACAGTATTATTTTTCGTACATGGCCACCGCGAATACACAAACGCCAGCGGACACTTTATTGTAACGTTGTTTTCAGTTTTGTCATCGCTAAAGCATATTTATGCTAAAACAGCCTTTTACAATTTCCAGGTGTAATGAATAAGTTTCTCAAATTCAAATTTATTTCGTTAGGTACACCTATTTTTATCTTGATTCACGGATTGTTTGTCCACCGCAGTGCATTTACAAGTGCAGGATATTTCGCAGGGATTCCAACTCGACTTCTTTAGAAAGACATACCAAACATGATCCAACCATGGATTCAATGCAAACCCAGTGACGGGGTTTATTTATTTATAAATACACCCGGCGTGCCAAGCTGCTTTCTGCGTCTAGAAAAGCAAAAATAAATAACGCAAATCTGTAACTGTTAGGTTCCGAACCTGTGACCTTCAAACTGTGAGTCCTAGACAATTTTAACCTAGCATTTGACCCTCCACAGATCAAGACCTATATGTGCGCCAAGTATGGTCAAAATAGGTCAAACGGTGTGGATTTTTAAAAGGAACAAATATACAAACAGGCAGATGGTACACGTTTTTGACCTAGCCGATGACACTCCTTGTATCAAGATCTACCTGTATCTCAAGTATGGTCAAACGGTTTGGATTTGTATAAGGAACAAACAGATATGTATAGATTTGTTTGTTGAGTACCGAAACATCGGCGACAAACTCATTTTATACTGGGGAAGCATGACTACAGGTATACTGAGGGAGTATGACTAGCGAAACGTCAGCAAAGGACAAAGTAGGGTTCGAAGCCTGGTTAAAATAACATCATCTCGTCGAGAGAAGAGTTCATTGGACCAGGCGTTCGTTCAATTTTCAATTTCACTTAATAATTTTAAAAGCGGTTTCAAGCGGAGATAAATATGAAAAAGTATTTTTCTTTTCATTTCCTCCACTACGTATATATGTATGGTCTTTAAAATGGATACATTACTTATAAAAAGTGTACTTAGAAGGCTAGTTATTAACGAACTTGGCCTTTCAAATTACTCAAGGTATTTTTACTGCAAATTTTGTTAAAAGATCCTTTTTGAGCCAGCTGTAGAGGGACAAATATATATATATATATATATATATATATATATATATATATATATATATATATATATATATATATATGAACTTTCATAAGCATTCCAATATTTTCAATTTACGACGATTTCTCTACCGTTTTCAAGATTTAAAGAAGACATCAAAGCATACCCAATTTCCATTCATTTGTTTTAGTAAAATGAACACCAAACGCCTTAAAAAGTGTTCATTTCAGAATAACCAAACCCGAAATCTGACTGGATTATTAGTTTTATTCACTTTTCTGAAAATATGTTATAGATATTATATTTAAAAGGCCTTTGTTCGATTTACCACGTCAAAATATTTTCATGAAGTTTACTTAATGACGTAAGCGCTGTGATTTTCGCTGAAAACGAAACATTGTTCCGATCGGCGCATTCTACTGATTAACTAACTTGACCTTTGAACCAAAGAAACTATTTTAGTACCAATGGAGGCAAAGAGGAAAGGCGCTAAGAAAGTCACACCCACACTTCAGCTACCAATTTAGTTAAACTACCAAAAGTTAATCCGAAAATGTTTCTATTTTCTTTCTCCTAGCTGAGATATTACCAATAAAAGCCATAATTTTTCGAAGCCGAAATTGCGTCTTTCCTTTAATGCTGAACTTCCTCCAGAAGCCTTGATTGAATTTCACCAACTTTCCGTCACTCAATCAACCAATAAAAGTTCCTGATTGAATGTATTTCTCTGTATATTTTTATTCCCACCATCAAACACATCCAATAGAAACTGTAAAAGTAATACTCTTATCTATTTTTTTATGCAAAGAAAACGTTCTTCAAATTAAAGATTAAAATTAATGAAATTAAAAAAAAGAAAAAATAAACACACACACACACACACACATATATATATATATATATATATATATATATATATATATATATATATATATATGCAATACATGTGTACATGAACGTCATTATCACATTTTTTTACGGATTTTTGATTACTTTTAACAGTAATATGAGTTCTTATCACTCGTCATCAAATATAGGAAGAGGTTGTTTTTGTTCTAGTATAATAATTTGTGTGCGTGATAATCGAAAATGATATTTCATAACCAACTGTTTGATTTAAAGCCAATTGCATATCCAGGTGATATGTACAATTTTGATGTGTACTTTGGGCGTTTAACAAAAAGACTATTCGTGTAGAAGGAATTTAATAAACGTCAAAGCACTCAACATTAACCTAATTAGTGAGCAGCGTGCAATCCTAAAGCAGCTTTATGGTGTAGGAACAATGCAAGGGTCATTGTAAGCCGAAACAATGGGACATTCAAGCGGGCTCCACATATTTGCTATGTACCTCTTTATTACTTTCTATCAAGAGTTTTCTCTTTCATTAATATTAATATCATTTATTTTTAAATGTTCATTAAAGTGTTGTTTAGATAGGTATTCAAAGAATATTTTTATGCATGTGTGATTCTAACAGACTTTTCGTCTTCCACCATGATGTGTTATGACCCCCGGTAGCTTATTTAGCTAAGGTATTCATGCGGACGTTATAGAAACTCGCTTAAAATCGCTGTCTGTCATGTTAACATGTTTAAATTTCAGGACATCGGAAGAGTAAGGAATCACGAATTCCGGATGTTGGTGAATCGATGTCAAAAATCGAAGTGCTTCAGGACAGTAAGGGCGATGGAGTGCTGATTCATAAATCTAATTGAAAAGTATGCAGATGAAATTTAATGTTTTAATTATAATTATAACGAGTGATTTATGGGTAACAATACGCTAGGAGGGACGTTTCAGGCCCAAGATTCGCCCTTGAAATAGGAATTTTTCATGATAATGCTGCTATTAACTTTAACTTGAAACTGTGAGAGAAATAATAGCAAACAAGAGAAACAAGGCGAAGCGTCATGTCACCTGCTTCTTTCTGAATCAGAAAATAAAATTAAAAAAAAAAAAAAAAGTAGAATTTTCTGATTCGCCCTTACTCTTCCAAGATACCTGAATTAATTTGCAGAAGATATATTCCGTCCTGGACGCATTAGACAGCTCTATAAATAAAATTATCATTTAGTTCTCATAGGTTTCCACGGTACTTGATACGGAATGTTTGAAGCTCTTCTGGAACATCAAATTGACTCGGTCACATTCAGAATACCATAAAACATAAAGATCGTTTAATATGAGAATAATTTTATTTAATATGAGTGCTCACGGAACATCGCTCAATGCGAAATTGACCACCGATAAGTGCTGCACTCTAACCGCGCGCCGGGAACTATCTACCCGCGATAATATGATGTAGCACGAAAGGACAAGTCCTGGACCCATATTTTCCGATAGCATACTGAGTAGACCGTTTTCATGTGTAAAAACATTTTAGCCTCAAAATCATGGATAGGCAAAATCAAGCTACATACCTGGATCGAGCCCAGGGAATACGGATGGAGTCGGCTGGAAACAACAACCTACCAAGATTTTGGAGGAAGGTTAAAGGGTAGAATCACAGCACACAGAAGGGAGTGCTTAATCGTTTATTCTCCAAGGCACCAGGTAACAGGTACCTCTTTAATTTTATGGTGCAGCAGTAAAACATTTTCATCGGTTCAGCAATACACGACCAACATCAGCCATTCAACACCATTATTCGAAATTCTAAATTCCACTAAACCATTAAGTAACAACGTTTTCCTGAATTATGCAATTCCCCATGAAAGTTAAACATTAAGATAAATACATTCTATTTTAAAGTTTACCAGCTGTACAACTTCCTTAAGCTACCACAGATCAGATCTACACCAGATAAAAAATGCTAGATAGATCATACAATGAGAATTCCACCTTGGAGGGTAAATAACTTAGATATAAACACTAAATTATCAAAATCCAAAATATGTGACCCATCTCCATCTAACTTTACCAAAATGAATATACCTAATAAAATAATACCTTCGAATCCTCATCTTCAAGAACAGTAAAATACAGTGGATTAGCAGCAGTAATTTATTCAAACACTTACAGCAGATTTACGTCATTATACAAGCTCTTCAAAATTGAATCATCCTTCCAAACTAAAAAGTTCTGTTTTTTCGGATCGACTAAGTTGCTCTTCCTGAATAACATGTATGAAACACGTGCAATAATCAGACAAATGTTGGAACAAGTAAACCAACTACATAATCATATACAGAAATGGTGTGGCTACCCGGACACTCTAACTTCTCTAAATACCGGAGGGAAACAAAGAAGCGGAAATATTAAGAACCTACGAAGAACGAATAGCAAATAACTTCTGAATAATATTAATAACTGATTATTTATTTCTTTAAATTTTAAAGTCAATTAGAAAGCATCTTATTATAGATTCTGCAAACGCGTTCTTCTCGTCTCGTCATTAAATGGTAGGAAATTACCTATTCCAAGCCCTGGAATCGCCCCTGCCACTAATATTCATGTTATTATTTTGTGAATGGGCATTCAAATTCTCTTTAATTTCACTTAATTTCTTGTAGTCCTTTTTGTTCATTTATTTTGTCACTTGTCTGAATGTAATGTAATTATGTAATTCGTTTTTTCATGATTTCTTTGTTACATTTTTGGTTTGTTTCTTGCGTCGGAGTTTCATGGTAGATTCATGTGTCCAGATAGCTTTGACTTCATCAATATTACTCAAGTAGCTGTTTAGTCCAGTCACCTAAGGGTGGGTTTACACTTGCTAGTTATTGCAGGAAATTTATATCAGACAGAAATTGCGACTAGTGTAAACCATGAGCAATTTATGTCTGAGATATATATTTCTATCACGAACTATAAGTGTCGACACTTCTATACCACCAGGTGTAAACACAGATTTTTACGAGAAGAATTTAATTTCAGAGATAAATATCTTGGCTACTAGCTGTATTGTCGACACTTCTATACCAACAGATGTAAACACTGATTATTTGTGCTTTTGGTGAATTTATCGCAAATTAGAACAAATCCAGAACTGTCCTATACATGACATAATTGTCTAGCTATTTCTGTCAGTATGTAAACCTTCAAGAGAATATCTATCCGACACCTGACATATATTTCCTGCGAGAAGTGTAAGATGTAAACGCACCCTAAGACATAAAAGTCCGATTCGCAGGAACTGCGTCATCTTAGCGCGGTTCCGTTCTTATCTTTAGTGTTTATGAAGGCATAAAATAGAAACAGTTATTACTTTGTTTAGATCAATAGCGAAACACCTATCCAAATGAAATCTCAAACAAACCAGTCTTGAAAGGTCTTGATTTACAATCTTACCTGTATGGGTCAGCTATCCCATAAGTCGGGCAGAAAGGCCTCCGCTCAGAGGCATTTGGAAAGCCTTGGGATCTCTCTCTTTGAACGCTACATTTTTAACAATAAATTGATCTTCATATTTGACTTAATCTGTTTTATTGTCAAATACATTATCCGACTATAAGCAATTTAAAAACAACAAGGAATAAAACAGACAAAAAGAGCAGTTCGAATAAACGAAATCAATTACTTTAAAGTTTTAAGCACTTATTTCTCCGATTGACATCGCCTAATTAAAACTTTGTTAAGAACCATTTTTGTAGAGCATTTAGTAATCTTTCTAATGGTGATCTTACGTTTCGCAAGATTCTCAACGGTTTTCGAGATACTAACGAAAGTATACAAAGTTACCAAACTTTTTTATGTCTGTTAATAAAATATTTTATTCTAACCCTTCCTTAACTCCAAACGTAACAAAAATTTGAACATATTAGTGTTAATGAAATTCGAACATGCAGAAAATGTTTCAACTGAATCCATTGATTCTAAGTACCCAAACCAAAAACGGTATTCAAAAACTATTTTTCCAATTTTCTCGAAAACGGTTAAAGCTATCGCCTTGAAAAGGGTTTCATTCGTTTTCCTAGCCCAAGAAGCCTATAAAACGAGTACTTACAAGCTTATGAACTCGAAAACGTAAGCGTTACGATAATTTTTGCACGAATTTCGCCCCAAACGCCATCTTCCAGTGGGCGGATTCTGCTGGTTAACGAACTTGACCTTTCAAATTGGAAGACGGATTTTTGTACCAAATTTCATCACAATCGGACCATTAGGGGAGCCAGAAATGAGCGAACAGACAAATATATATATATATATATATATATATATATATATATATATATATATATACAAATTTGAACCACCGTTATTTTCGGTCTCTAGGGGTTCTGAAACGCGAAATTTTCTAGTCGGCACTTCCGGATTGTTTCATTGTATCAACCTTATAAGCGGGGTTCCTCCCTATGGGGGAGGGAGGAACCGCGCTAAAAAGGGACAAAGGTCGCAAAAAAAAAAAGTCCGACTCGCAGGAACTGCATCATCTTAGCGCGGTTCCGTTCTTATCTCTAGACTCATTTAAAATGATTAAAATAGAAGCTGTTATTATTTTGGATCCACATTTCTAGAAAGCATGAAGATTAGCTAGTTAGCCGTCGAGGTGATAAGTAAAGCTGGAATGGTTGGGATTCGGCTAAAGAAACCTCAATACGATTTTTGTTAAAAAAACTATATTTAGGACGTTTTGGCTACTCATTAGTAGCCTTCGTCAGCAATGAAAGTGCCGGGAGGCAGAGGAGGATCTTTACTTTCAAGAAAGGTCTTATTTACAATCTTACCTGGATGGGTTCCCGCCCTAGGAAGGACCCCGCTAAGCATTTGAAAAGCTATATCTTGAAAATCCATATCTCTAAGATTAAATTGTTTTTCTTATTTTTCTTAACCTGATTTATTATCAAATATATGTATCCAACTATAAGCAGTTAAAAAATAACAAGGAATAAAAACAGACAAAGAGAACAGTTCGAATAAGCGAAATCAATTACTTTAAAGTTTTAAGCACTTATTTCTCCGATTGACATCGTATAATCAAAACTTTCATCAGAACCTTTTTTGTAGAGCATTTAGTAAGCGTTCTAATGGTATTCTTCCGTTTACCAAGATTCTCAACCTTTTTCGAGATATTAAGGAAAGTATACAAAGTTACCAAAACTTTTTATATCTGTTAATAAAATATTTTATTCTAACCCTTCCTTAACTCCAAACGTAACAAAAATTTCAACATATTAGTTTTAATGAAGGTAGAACATGCAGAAAATGTTTCAACTGAATCCCATGATCCTAAGTACCCAAACCAAAAACGGTATTCAAAAACTATTTTTCCAATTTTCTCGAAAACGGTTAAAGCTATCGCCTTGAAAATGGTTTCATTCGTTTTCCTAGCCCAAGAAGCCTATAAAACGAGTACTTACAAGCTTATGAACTCAAAAACGTAAGCGTTACGATTTTTTTTGCGCGAATTTCGCCCCAAACGCCATCTTCCAGTGGGCGGATTTTGCTGGTTAACGAACTTGACCTTTCAAATTGGACGACGGATTTTTGTACCAAATTTCATCAAAATCGGACCATCAGGGAAGCCAGAAATGAGCGAACAGACAAATATATATATATATATATATATATATATATATATATATATATATATATATATATATATATAAATAAATATATACATATATATATATATATATACAAATTTTAACCACCGTTATTTTCGGTCTCTAGGGGTTCTGAAACGCGAAATTTTCTAGTCGGCACTTCCGGATTGTTTCATTGTATCAACCCTATAAGCGGGGTTCCTCCCTATGGGGGAGGGAGGAACCGCGCTAAAACGCGTAACGCTGATTTTTCGGGGTGTTGTTCGGGACCACCACAGTAGTGTGTACCCAATTTTTCAGCTTCGAAAGACCTGTGCTAACTGCGCAACAGTCGAAAAACATTAAAATTTTTGGACATGTTTTTGTTTTTGGCTTATAGCTCGTAAACCGTGCATCGTACAACAATTTGTATTCTTTACTTTTTGAAAGTAGATACAATTTGAAAACTTGTGGTGCTAAAACGAACTTTTTAGGTAGAATAACTTCCGAGATACAGCTCTTCAAAGTTTGGCTACTTTTCCCAAAAAATGCAAAATGTAACTATCAGGCGTGTTTGGAGGGATATGCAGGGCAGAATAATCATCTTACAAAATACTCCTGAGAATGAAAATTATAGGAAATTTTATTAGCTTCAATTGAAGCGCAATTTGATGTCTATAGGCCCAGTGGGTGTCTAGTTTTTCCCAGTAGGCACGTTTTTCTATGTTTTATAACTTTTTGAGTAGACTTTGGGGTGGAGAAAGGGGGTAGGTGGGAGGGATGTGCTAGAGGTGAAATGGGGGGGGGGTAAAAAACCCACCATAACAAGTGGCGTCGGGCCCCCTGTGATCTATATTTTAAATTGGTTGTTTTGGGTAATGTAATTTAAAAAAATAAGTATAAACACTAATAGTTATTGAAATACTTATCGTTTATTAAAATAATACAATATTTATCAAAATGACATAAAAATGTCTTTAAAAAGAATAGTATTAAATTGAAGTTGAAGATGTGATAATGAGAAAACGTTTACAAAATTCAGATGTAGTTTTTATTTAATAAGGAAAAATAAAATAAACTTAAGCCTTACATTAATTGTAGATAATGCAGTCTATAGGCCCAGTAGGTGACTAGTTATCTTTAGTAACCAAACAACCTCCTTGTTTTGAACTGCTGAGCCTTGCGAATAGTATGTGGTAGTCTTAAATTAGGAAGGGGGTGTCAAAAATATCTGAAAGTGGTGTCATTAGTTGCAACAGGTCATTCAATAAGATTGGTGGTTCCAGCGTCAATGTAATTACTGTAATATTTTAAATTAATTTATTTCAACTCTTTATATCTTAAATCCTTAATTACTTGCATTGGGTCCTATTGACCCGAATGTATTTGTTTATTCGATCTTTGCCATTTAATTATTTCTAATTGTCTGCAACTTCCATTGTTATCTCTCAGCATTTTGTCGACAATGGAGTTTGTCCAAGATATCGAGGAATCCTAGGGTGAAAAAAAAACCAGCTATGATTACTTTTTACAATTCTACTAAAACAGGAATAGCCACAAATAACCAAATGTGTGGGAAATATAAGGTTGGGCGACGCACCAAGAGATGGGCTTAGGCTATATTTTTTCATTTGATCAATCTCAGGGCTAGAAAAGCTTGTGTCGTTCACAAAAACATAACTGGATTCTGGAAAGGAGATGGGAAGTATAGCTTTTTGAAAGGCTTAGGTCATCAGTTAGTCAAGAATTATGGCACCTGTTGGTCGTAAATTCTTCTTCTACCTAGGCCACTCAAACAATAGATTAAGATGTGTATCGACAAGTAAAGATGAAGCAAGAGAATGAAGCAGAAAGAAAACGAAGAGGTATAGTTTTTGTCCTTCCACTGTAGACAATAAATATTCTTTATTTTGTGACACATGTGTCAAAGGTGTGCGCAAAGAACATTGTTCACAATTATTGTAAGCCTTAAGTTTTTTTATTTCTCCTTATTAAATAAAACTACATTTGAATTTTGTAAACGTTTTCTCATTTTCTCATCTTGAATTCAATTTAATACTATTCTTTTTTAAGACATTTTATGTAATTTTGATAAATATTGTATTATTTTAATAAACGACGATAGTATTTCAATAACTATTAGTCTTTATACTTATTTTTTCAAATTACATTACCCTAAACAACCAATTTAAAATATAGATCACAGGGGACCCGACGCCACTTGTTATGGTGGGGTTTTTAACCCCCCCCCCCCATTTCACCTCTACCACATCCCCCCTCATCTACCCCCTTTCTCCGCCCCAAAGTCTACTCAAAAAGTAATAAAACATAGAAAAAAATGTTTAAAACGGGCTGTAATGGTTCGTGCTATTGCCAGTTTGGTTTTTAAAGATAACTAGACACCCACTGGGCCTATAGACATCAAATTGCGCTTCAATTGAAGCTAATAAAATTTCCTATAACTTTCATTCTCAGGAGTATTCTGTAAGATGATTTTTCTGCCCTGCATATCCCTCCAAACACGCCTGATAGTTACATTTTGCATTTTTTGGGAAAAGTAGCCAAACTTTGAAGAGCTGTATCTCGGAAGTTATTCTACCTAAAAAGTTCGTTTTAGCACCACAAGTTTTCAAATTGTATCTACTTTCAAAAAGTAAAGAATACAAATTGTTGTACGATGCAAAGTTTACGAGCTATAAGCAAAAAACAAAAAAAAGGCCAAAATTTTTAATGCTTACTGTTGCGCAGTAAGCACAGGTCTTTCGAAACTGACAACTGGGGTGGTCCCGAACAACACCCCGAAAAATCAGCGTTACGCGTTTTTTTGCGATGTCGATGTCTTAGGTGACTGGACTAGTTGCTAGTGTGTTTGTTTCATATATTCCATTAAGGCAGAGTAGATATCTCAATATATCGGATAATTTTTTAATTCAATTTTTTTGAAGTAGAATAGACAGTAATTCTACAGTAAAAACGTCCGGTTCGCAGGAACTATGTCATCTTCGCAAGACTCTGTCCTTATCCCTAGTCTCATTCAGTGTTGTAAAATACCAGGGTATTTATTCTTAAGGGTAAATACCCAGGGTATATACCCAGGGTAAATACCCAATTTCATAAATACCCGGGTATTTAAGGTATTTAATTAAACCGCGGCTTAGTAATCGAATATTGTAAAATGTCATGGATCATGCCAGTTTAGAGCTATTGCAACACTGAGAAACTATTAAAACAATAATAAATTATAAAATAGGATCATTGAGAGATTAATAAATAATAAATTATTACCTGAAAATTCGCCTTCCATTCAATAAAACAAGTTGTTTGCCTAAATTTGATACTACTGTACTGCATTTACAAAAATGTAGCCTCAGCAAAACTTTGGACTAGGATTATCTCAATTTCTCAAAACTCAAATTAAGTTACCTATTCATTGATCAAAACACATGTACCTTTCAAGCCTCTCCACCATAACATGGGACTTATATTATTATTTTCTTTGTCATTGTCTTCAAGACCTTCCCAAACAAAGGATCTTTGCCATAATTCCTCTTGGTCCCTATAGTCAGCTATGTCTTTCCGAAGATCAACTGATTTCAATCCCATGCTTCTGCCTAACTCACACACAAAACAAATGGAAGAGTTCAACTAGTCTGCAGCAAGATGTGCGTTTCCAACACCAAACTGAATGCGTTTCTCCTATTCAGTTAACACAAGTTTTTCCTCCGTTTTTGAAGAGAAGATTCTGGGTTTCTTGTTGAAGAGTTTTCAGTAATTCTTAAACCTCTTATGAATTGTGTGGATCAAAGGGGCAATTAACTGAATAGCAGTGATAAGTTCAACAATTGGATCAAGGATGTTAACTAGTTTCCCCAACTCGGACTCAAAACACTCTGTCGTCAAGAAGCTACCTTTTCATTTCTGGTGAGATTTCCGCTTACTGTAATGTTCTTACTACTGTATGAGTATAATTTCAAATAATATTAACAAGGATCACAAACTTAAATTTAACTTAAAATGGTTTTGAACTATTATAATAAACACTAAAAAATTGTTTGGCCCTTTTTTAAACTTCAATAATTGAATAGGCTTCATTAAAACCTTTTTAAAATTAATTAACCTTCCCCACTGTAAACGTAATCATGAAAATTCATAGATATACATTAAGTTGTAAACACCCATAAATACCCAGACCGACTTTTAACTTTCTTTAAAATATTACTGGGTAACTATTAATGTTCATTAAGCTTTTATGATCAATTGTGTAAGTTTCAGTCCATGTTTGCACCAAAAAATATTCAAAGAAGTCTTATCAAGCTCAAAAACTGAAAATACCCACTTTTTGGGTATTTACCTTCCCTGTGGGTAAATACCCGGGTAAATACCCAATTTATATTTACCTACCTACTGGGTACTTACCCACCCCA
This sequence comes from Gonocerus acuteangulatus, assembly GCA_946811695.1. Lineage (NCBI taxonomy): Eukaryota > Metazoa > Arthropoda > Insecta > Hemiptera > Coreidae > Gonocerus > Gonocerus acuteangulatus. The sequence continues at coordinate 52,162,103 of OX328123.1, read as the reverse complement.
CATCACTGGTCTCATTTGAAAAGATTAAAATAGAAACAGTTATTATTTTAGTTTGACCTTTCTTGAAATGGCCACAGAGTGACACCATACCTGGCAGGGTCGAAGAGCCCACACCATCCACTTCCAGAGATACTTATTTCACAGTTCAAAGCATTGAAAAATATCAAAATGTTTCACATTTTCTTGTGTTATTCTACTATAATACTAATTCTACAAATAAATCCAATTTCCAAAAACCCGTTCAAAAGAACAAAACAAACACATTGGAAATTTAAGCACTTATTTCCTCGGTTGGCATGGCCTAATTGAAAATTTCTGTAGAACCTTTTTTTTGTAGAAAATTAAGTAAGATTTCGCATGATTACCTTCCACTTACCACAATTTCCCAACCGTTTTCGAGACAGAAAATGTATCAAGTTCCCAAAACGTTTCACGTCTATTAATAAAATATTTTATTCTAATCCTTCCTTAAATCCAAACGTAACCAAAATTTAAACATCTTTGTTTATATGAATTTCAAACATGCAGAAAATATTTTAACTGAATCCCATGATTCTATGTACCCAAACCAGGAACATTTTTCAACAAATATTTTTCCACTTTTCTGGAAAACGATTAAAGCTATTGCCTTAAAAATGGTTTCATTCATTTTCCTAGGCCAAGAAGCCTAAAAACGAGTACTTGCAAGCATATGATATAAGCTTAAGGATTTTTTTGCGCGAATTTCGCTCCATAAACCATTTTATGGTGGACGGATTTTGCTAGTTAAAGAACATGAACTTTCAAATTAGACAAAAAATTTTTGTACCAATTTTGTGTCAAAATTGGACCATTTTTCACGGAGCTAGAGCGCGAACAGACACACACACAAACACATATATATACACACATATATATATATATATATATATATATATATATATATATATATATATATATATATAGCAACTGGTGTTTTTGAACCATTTGTGAAAAATAAGCATAAGATTGCACAAATAGAGGTTGAGAGGTTCTGCCCAAGCTGGTGAAGACAAGAAGAAATGAAGACCTTGCTGACATGTGTTGGTAAACTAATCTCGCCCGGGTATGGTTTCATCAGACAGCCAAGTTTAAATTACTCTTTCTAGGGAGTTGGAGCCTGGGATGTTCTAAATCAAGTTCATGCAGCTCGCTGTATAACATTGCACTAGGGTGTTGCAATGAGCCGCCAATTTTAGCGGATGCGCTGATAGCTAATTTTAATTGCTACTTATCTATGAAATATGATATGAAAATATTATTAAGATAATCAGTAACATAGAGAAGATGAAAGAGAAAATATATAGTATTTTCTATTAATTTAGTCCTCCTTAATGCCATCTTAATAATTTCTTAAACTCTGTGCTTCCTGCAAGTTAATTTCAACAGTTATCTAGCGTCCATAATTATTAATTATAAATTACAAATATCAAGTAATGTGAGGAAAATTAAAAATAAAATCATATAACAAAACATTTTATTTTCTATTATTGTAGTTCTCAAAGATTTATTTGTTCTTGAGAAGAGTCAGGAGCTATTCGAGAAGCACCGTGGCAATATTCTGCACGGATTACTTTTATCTTCCTCTTGCAATAGATTTAGGAGAATGGGACACCACACGGTGTTTCCGTAGCAACTACTCCTACACACACATCGCATTCTCCCCCTCTTTCCTCCTTTTCCTCTCGCCCCCCCCCCACACCCTCTCTCTTTCTCCTTCCCTCCCTTTCTCAAAACTTTTTTTTTTCAAATAATTTCGTTATTGGTTATTACACTTTGTACATATGAATACATATTGTAATATTATACAATATGAGGTTGTTGTTGTTTGTTTTTTTTGTCTGAGGCCAACTTCATCCTATATTAATGACAGAAGAATGCTCAGATGTCGTTGAAAGGGGCCTACCGATGCTCCATTCTGCACCAACCAATAGCTGGAGTGGAAGAGATATCGGTGAACCACAGACCGCAACGCACTTAAAAAGGAGAAAGCCATTGCAAAGACTTCACTTGAGGGACACTGCAGCAGATCTCTAGGCCACTGTCTTATGAGTCGTCTTGGTGGAGAGAGTGGATGGCTGACGCTCAGTAGGGAAAGGACTTCAGGATTTTTACGAGTGAACATTTTGACATAGATACGTGGGAATCTGGGTAACGCAACATCATTAACGAGTGGGATATTGAGGTTTTTACGAGGCGTGTTTTAGCGCGGTTCCTCCCTCCCCCATAGGGAGGAGCCCCGCTTATAAGGTTGATACAATGAAACAATCCGGAAGTGCCGACAGGAAAATTTCGCGTTTCAGAACCCCTAGAGACCGAAAATAACGGTGGTTCAAATTTGTATATATATATATATATATATATATATATATGTATATATATATATATATATATATATATATATATATATATTTGTCTGTTCGCTCTCTAGGTCGAAGACGAATGGTCCGATTTTGATGAAATTTGGTACAAAAATCAGTCGTCCAATATGAAAGGTCAAGTTCGTTAACCAGCAAAATCCGCCCACTGGAAGATGGAGTTTGGGGCGAAATTCGCGCAGAAAAAATCGTAACGCTTACGTTTTTGAGTTCATAAGCTTGTAAGTACTCATTCTAAAGGCTTCTTGGGCTAGGAAAACGAATGAAACCATTTTCAAGGCGATAGCTTCAACCGTTTTCGAGAAAATAGGAAAAATAGTTTTTGAATACCGTTTTTGGTTTGGGTACTTAGAATCATGGGATTCAGTTGAAACATTTTCTGCATGTTCTACTTTCATTAAAACTAATATGTTGAAATTTTGGTTACGTTTGGAGTTAAGGAAGGGTTAGAATAAAATTTTTTATTAACAGACATAAGAAGTTTTGGTAACTTTGTATATTTTCCTTAATATCTCGAAAAAAGTTAAGAATTTGGTAAACAAAAGAATACCATTAGAAAGCTTACTAAATGCTCTACAAAAAAGGTTCTGATGAAAGTTTTGATTAGGCGATGTCAATCGGAGAAATAAGTGCTTAAAACATTAAAGTAATTGATTTTGCTTATTCGAACTGTTCTTTTTGTCTGTTTTTATTCCTTGTTATTTTTTAATTGCATATAGTTGGATAATGTATTTTACAATAAAACAGATTAGTCAAAATAAGAAAAACAATTCATTGTTAGAAATATAGCTTGCCAAGAGAAAAAGATTCGTTGACGTCTTTTGAATATTTTCAATTGCCTTTATGCTGTTGGTTTTTTTATTTTATTTTTTAATTGATTTTATCTGTAGAATTATTACTATAGTAAAAGAACACAGGAATGTGTGAAAATATTTGATATTTTCCAATTCATTGAAACGTATGAAATGAAGTATCGGTAGAAGAGGATTCTAGGGTCGTGCGGACCTGACCCCAGGTATAGCCATAAAACCCTTTGAACAAAGGCCGAGGAAAATATTATCTGTTTCTATTCTATGCTTTTCAAATGAGAATAGGGATATGAACAGGAACCGGGGTCTCCCGTGGTCTAATGGCTAGCGCCTTGGATTCATAAGCGGGAGATGGTGGGTTCGATTCCCAACCTCCGGCAGGAATTTTATCATCCCACGGCTCGCTGGTGAAATTCCTCGCTACACCCTGGATGTCGGCGCTAATGACCTAGATGTAGATGTGCCGTAAAAAAAAAAAAAAAAAAAAAAAAAAAAAAAAAAAAAAAAAAAAAAAAAAAAAAAAAAAAAAAAAACTGGAACCGCGCTGAGATGACGCAGTTCCTGCGAGTCGGAATTTTTTTTAAAGTAAGTGCCGTTTTGCCACACCCCAACCGCAGCGCTGTGGTCGGCATTCTGTGCATGCGCACTGGGTACCTACATCTCTTGTCTACGCACTGACGCCATTACAGCCTGATTCTTCCTTGTTTACGTTGTTTACTGTGTGTTTAAGATGCCTCCGATAATCATGAAACCCGCTGACTGTGAAGTACGGGCTGTTATAATATTTCTTAGTGCTAAAGGCCTAAAACTGATCGATATTCATCGTGAGATTTGTGCAGTTTACGGACAAAACATTATTTAGTTATGGAATGGTAAGAAAGTGGGTGGGAGCATTTAAAGATGGCCGCACAAATGTGCATGATGAACAACGGAGTAGGTTGTTTATATTCATATTGTTCGTATGTAGGTTAAGGTTTGAAACATAGAATGGAGCATTGACGATAGTTGTTTGGATACGTCTGATTTTCGATGTTTTCGCAGTTCGCCAGAGTTTTGATGTAAACGTCTGTCTGTTGCAGTAGTGATTTGTAAAGGATCAGCTTGTTTTCAGTACTTCAATTTGATTTGCGGTTCAATAGTCAGTAACTTTGTCCAAATCGTATTTTAAGTGGACAGGAGCCGCAGGGTATGTGATGACTTTTTTTTTCTCGTGGATGTTTTGCACCACTTTTGAATTTGAATCAAGTGGACTGTAGGTTTTCAGATGCAGTAATGGAATTTGGGTGTGATGAGAGTATAGGTGTATCATCTGCAAGTGTAGGTTGCTAGTAGGAACGTCAGTTGTATACAGCATGTAGAGCACAGGATCCAGAATGCTGCCCTGGGGAACTCCTGCTTCCACAGGGTAATATAGTGAGTACTCTGATTTTTGATGGACCCGAAAGTACCTGTTGGATAGGTAAGATCGTAGGAGGACGTATAGTGCTGACAATAATTCTAAGAACACTGAATTCTAGTCAGACAATATTAAGAAGTATTCAACACGTTAGGGGAAACGTATTTAGAGTATGGGAGACTATTTTGAATTAAGAATTTTTTTTTATTATGTTATTTCCAAAATCCCGCATTGTTTTCAGGACACGTCAAAATTACTTCTCCAGCTTGAAACAGAGAGCATCAACGATATGGCTCCGTCCTTGTCTGTCATAAGCCAGCGTCTTCAAGCTCCAAACCAAGCTTGCTTATAGCGGTTGGCTTCCCTTAGCTCCTTCAAGTTTTACTGGGGCTTTGTCTCCGCCAGAGGGATCCATTCTAAAGCCCTCCTGGCGATAAATTCTTGCCTGAGGGTGTGCCAGAATTAGCGGTTTCTCCTTCTTTTAATGAGGCAGGTTCTCCATTTTGGTTTCCTGGCATACTTCCTGAGTTCTTATTTCAGACAACCCGACAAAAGGATATTACCCAACAAATGGTTTCCAAAAACTGCTACCACCCTCATGTTTAGCAACCGTAAAGTAAGACTTTCGGAATATTGAAAAGGTAAATCACTTAAAGAACTGATTGAGTTTGAGAGTTTTCTGTATATCGATCTATGTCTATCTGTATGTACAAATATAGACACATGAATATATATATATATACATATATATATATATATATATATATATATATATATATACACACATATATATATACATGCACACACACATATATATATATATATATACATGCACACACACACACACACACACACACACACACATATATATATATATATATATATTCATGTGTCTATATTTGTACATAGCCCTGAGTAAAAGCACTTAATGAAGTGATCGAGTTTTAGCTTTCTTTGTTATATATATATATATATATATATATATATATATATATATATATATAAAAAACATGTATTCTAGTTTAAACTGTATAGTACTGATCTGGCATGGAACATTTGAGGAAAGGATTTGGCAGTTTAAAAAAAAAAAAAAAAAAAAGCCCTAATTTGGATTAGACACATCTTCCTCTCTCTGTCTTTGGGTTAGACAGACCTTCCTTTCTCTAAATCATCTTCTTATAGAGGCAATATAGAAATATATTTACACCAAAATACAGTTACCTTAAACGAAGGAATTTATTAACTTAAATTGTAAAACTCTCTCATTGTAGATATTTATCTATTTTACCCTTTGTAAGTAGTACCAGATGTAGTTCATGCAGTTGATCTGGTTTCAACATTGTAGTTTGGTGAATGCCTGAACTCGGTCTAATAACTAGGAGGTTAACCACACACCCTAAATCTTAATGGAGGTTCGCCAGACTATTATCCTGTCTAGACCGCTTCTACGACCCTATCATCTACTAGACGAACTATTGTTTGCTCGATGCTTTTCCTATGTGTACTGTTATCTTTTGAAAGATAACAGTGTATAAAGGGGTCTCCCGTAGTCTAGTGGCTAGCGCGCTGGATTCATAAGCGGGAGATGGTGGGTTCGATTCCCACCTCCGGCAGGAATTTTCTCATCTCAAGGCTCGCTGGGAAAATTCCTCGCTGCGCCCTGGATGTCGGCGCTAATGACCTAGAAGTAGATGCGCCGTAAAAAAAAAAAAAAAAAAAAAAAAAAAAAAAAAAAAAAAAAAAAAAAAAAAACAGTGTATAAACTGACTCATCTGTTGCCCTTTTCTTGATAGTAATACTACTTGAGTTGATGAACTTTTTCTAGAGCACTTTTCCTCGATAAATTCTATTGGTGTTGTCATAAGGTATCAGTGTCCCACTTAAAGAGTATTAATAACTTCTTTTAAAGAAAAAAAAAATATATATTAAAGTTTAGTCCAGTACAAGGCGAATTTCATGAAAATACTGCAAATAGTGATAAGATGGTTTCCTTTGGCATAATTGAAGTTTATGACGATACGATTAATTGAAGAAGGCAAGGCTTCTCACGAATCTTTAGAATTCAAGATGGTTAAGTGACTGTAATTTTCTTTTTATCCAACGTGTTTGGTGTCACTTTATGTGTTTTCTAGAACAAAATGATCATGATCATATTTTAACGTTTAAAAGAAAATACATAAAACAGTAAAGTAATATATATTATTGAAGAGAATGTAATGTTCTATAACCCTAAAACCGGAATTTATTTTTTTTGGTACATCGTTGAAGAGCTATTCGGTCAAAAAGGGCAAAACATGTCTGGCAAAAGTGTTTTTTTCCCCAAAATGACAGACATCCAAGAGCGGATATTTCGAAAACCGAAGAAATCCCGAAAAACCTGATTAACTAGAACCTGATTAGCAAATCTAATTAGCTTTCATTTGTTATAGAACGGTCATGTCGCAAGGACGCAGGGTTTCCGAGATAAAAGTGAATACCCAAAAAATGGGGCCTTCTAATCTTCCCCTCTCTCCCGGCTCAAAGGCTACGGGTTTGGAATTTTGATATACTAACCTCCTAACTAGCCAAAAAAAAGTTAAGAAGTGAAAACTTTTGGTCAAAACATTTCCATCTATAACTGTTCGTTGCCTGGACTGTTACTTTATAAGAGTTGGTCCCATTCTTTTGAACTTTTTTTTTGTCTTTATTTGCCTCAGATTTTATGTTTTTTTTTTTCTTGCATTAACGAGTAAAATGTGTATTTTAGTAAAACAAGATAACTGTATGACAAAAATATTTGCATTGGTGTTTTCCTAGAACGTATGTTGCGAAGAAGGAAGAGGTAATTTCCGTTTTGTATAGTGACAGTTTCCTGTTGTGGTGCTTTAAACCTTGATTCTTTTGAGATTTCATGTTTTATTTTTACGCTATTTTACATAATTTATAACGAATGATTAACAAAACATTAAATGTTTCTACTCTAAGCTTTCGAAATGACACTAGGGATAAGAACGGAGATGGGCTAAGATAACACAGTTCCTGCGAGTCGGACCCTTTTTTTATATTAATAATATATATATATTTTTTTTTTATACAAAACTTCATTCATGAAAACAACCGTAATAGCTACATTACTTCGAAACTTGCTACAAGTTGAATGAGAGGATAATAATAACTTTATACTTATATTCAATTTTGTAGTGTTATACAATATTTTATTTATTTTTACACTACTTTAAGTAAATATTGAATTACAGATACATAATTACCGCACGCCAAGGGTGCATTTCCTCTGCTATTCACCTACCTGAAAAAAGTCCGACTCGCAGGAACTGCAGCATCTAAGCGCGGTTCCGTTCATGTCCCTAGTGCCATTTGATAAGCTTAGAAAAAAAATAAACTTATTTGATTTTATATATCTCGTAAAAATTGTCAAAATCCTCTCGAACATCTCGAATAAAAGTGATATTAAGGCGTCAGGGACACCGACAGTAGCTAACTTTTACACAGAAGCGGAAATTACAGAATCTGGCTCTCATTCTAAAGCAAAGCTCTATAAATCAATACAAAATATGCCTAATAAAGCCTTTCTAGAGGATACAGAAGCATGGGCGTATATGAGGGGGGGGGGGGGGGGTGAGGGGGCTGCAGCCCCTCCCGAAATTTTGAATTGATGATAAAAACTTCTCGTAAAACCCATAAAATAAATTAAATAAGATCACTTAGTTCATAAAACATATTTTATTTTACGTGTAATAGCGTTTTAGTTGCCTAAAACTATTCCAAGCTCTAAATATTTAGTATTCCATACCCTGGAAATGGTCTCAGCCCCCCCCGAAATTGTTTTTATATACGCCCATGTACAGAAGGATCAAGAAGAAGTACACAAGATTGAGTAGAATACCCTGCCTAATATAGCCTATATAGAATAATATGCCGAATAAAACCTATCTAGTAAATACACAAGGACAAATAAAAGTCTTGACGAATAACAAGTCAAGAAAAAAAACTTTATTTAACAAAATAAAACAAAGTTTAGTTGCCCAACTACAATAGACTAATATACCTAATTAAGTCTATGGAGTAGACACAATTGGACCAAAAACAAGTCTTGTGGAATATTGTTTTTTTTTCTAATTAAATACTTTTTATCAATATTCAGTATATAACCTTTGTTGAAAACTATTGATTGCTAATTGATGAATCGGTTTACAACTAAGTAGTCTTTATGAATATTTAGTATATAACCTATGTTTGGATCTGTGTTTTTGGGGTGCTCTCCGCCTAGACTTTGTATTTGTGTCGGCAGATACCTGGGGTATATTTACAGCTCTTGAGGATTAACTCTTAGCAGGTAAATTTCCTGCGGCCCCCTTGTTTCTACGGGCATTGAACCGCCATATTCGCTCATAGTATCTAACCGTTGTGAAGTTTATTTTTTGGATTTAGGACTTAATATTCATATGTAGACTAAATCATAGCAAGAAGTAATCCTCCGTCGTCGGTTCTTAACTATGTAGACTCGCTAATGTTATCCAATCTTAGATACATCGTATTTAAAATCCACAGCAAAAACACGACATTTCATCAGAATCCCCTGCTGAATAAAACTTATATAGAATAATATGTTAATAAAGCCTATCTAGTGGATAAAAATAGAGGAAAAAAGCCGTTCGTGGTGGTAGAAAATCTTAAAAGTATTTCGCTCAGAAATCTCCGAAATATTGTCACTAATTTTATGTATCCTGTTTTATAGCCAAATAGATTTATATTCTATAATCAATAAGAAAAACCTACTAACAATAAAAAAACTATGGGTAACAGATAAAAATAGGGAATACCAAGAATAATTCTAAAGAACGAAATCAACACCAGTACTGTAATCTAGATATTCATACGGCATCTTCGAATTCTAACAAACAAAATATTGATTCTAATTATACGTATCCTGTTTTATTGACAAATACATTTGACTACTATAAGCAATTAAAAACACTAGGGAATATGCCAAAGAACTCGGAGTAGGAGCCTCGACAGTTTCAAGACATTTGAAGGAAATCGACAAATCCAAAACTGACATTTCATACGGTACAGCCTGATATATTTTTAACAATGAATTGTTTTTCTTATTTTAATTAATCTGTTTTATTGTCAAATACATTATCCAACTTTAAGCAATTAAAAAATTACAAGGAATAAAAACAAACAAAAAGAACCGTTCGAATAAACGAAATCAATTACTTCAAAGTTTAAGCACTTATTTCTCCGATTGACAAAGCCTAATCAAACATTTTTTTAGAATTTTTTTTGTAGAACATTTAGTAAGCTTTCACATGGTAACCCTCCGTTTACCAATATTCCTAACCGTCTTCGAGATATTAGGGAATGTATACGAAGTTCCCAAAACATTTCATGTCTGTTAATAAAATATTTTATTCTAATCCTTCCGTAGCTCCAAACGTAACCAAATTTTAACATATTAGTGTTGATGAAATTCAAACATGCAGAAAATGTTTCAACTGAATCCCATAATTTTAAGTATCAAAATCAAAGACAAAAAGAACAGTTCGAATAAGCGAAATCAATTACTTTAAAGTTTTAAGCACTTATTTCTCCGATTGACATCACCTAATCAAAACATTCATTAGAACCTTTTTTGTAGAACATTTAGTAAGCTTTCTAATGGTATTCTTCCGTTTCCCAAATTCTCAACTTTTTTCGAGATATTAAGGAAAGTATACAAAGTTACCAAAACTTTTTTATTTCTGATAATAAAATATTTTATTCTAACCCTTCCTTAACTCCAAACGCAACCAAAATTTCAACATATTAGTTTTAATGAAAGTAGAACATGCAGTAAATGTTTCAACTGAATCCCATGATTCTAAGTACCCAAACCAAAAACGGCATTCAAAAATTATTTTTTCAGTTTTCTCGAAAACGGTTAAAGCTATCGCCTTGAAAATGGTTCCATTCGTTTTCCTAGCCCAAGAAGCCTATAAAAAGAGTACTTACAAGCTTATGAACTAAAAAACGTAAGCATTACGATTTTTTTGCGCGAATTTCGCCCCAAACGCCATCTTCCAGTGGGCGGATTTTGCTGGTTAACGAACTTGACCTTTCAAATTGGACGACAGATTTTTGTACTAAATTTCATCAAAATCGGACTATCAGGGAAGCCAGAAATGAGCGAAGAGACAAATATATATATATATATATATATATATATATATATATATATATATATATATGGATTGTTTCATTGTATCAACCTTATAAGCGGGGGTTCCTCCCTATGGGGGAGGGAGGAACCGCGCTAAAAAGAAAAACAGAATACAAATTTATGGAATTATTCTATATAGAATTATGTCAATAGAATGAAAAAAATATCTTCACTACAAAGGAATGACGTTAATGGCCTTAAGGGTGGACACGCCATTAGAAAAAACAAAAAAAAAACTAAATAAAAACCTTTGTGCCTGGTTCCTGTGAAAAGACCTCTCACAATCGATACTTGAGCTCCTACCCAGTAAACTGTAAAAACACCAAAGAACCGAACTGGGAAGGTTCCATTTACACTTGCAGATAATAGTGGAAAGTAAATAAAATAAAAATTCCTTTTATGTCACAAAATCCAAGTTCGAAAAGTGCCCATAAAAAATAATTTTATAAATCATTAAATCTTTTACTAAAATAACATAACAATAATAGAAATAAAAGTACGTAGAAAATAAATACAATGATGTATTTCCAGAGGAATTGATGAGTGTTTCCCATTTTCTCTAATAAAAAGCTGTTTTCGACGTCGAACTGAATTCAAGGATCTCCAAATTTGTCGGTTATTTTCCCGGACTCGGCTAAAGGCGTCTATTCTTGTTGGGAATCCGGCCGACCTGGGAAACAGCTTGACCACAGACGCTGTACTTGCAGCAAGATATCTCTGTATTCCTGAATCGTCTAACAATTTGCCATAACAGTGGGCTAAGCACTTTCTAGTAAACTCTGACAATAAACAAACATTCTGTTTCAGTTAAATAAAAAAAAGAGGCCAAAGATCACTAGTAAACATCCATTTGGGGAAACATAAAGAATATTAATCCTCCCGTAATGTACGTATTTTTTTTTTAGTGTCATTTGAAATTGTATTTGAAAACATTTCAAATTAGGTGCAAAGTTTGGATTCCAATTATTTAACTATCTTGAATAGTTGTTGAATATTCCCCTCATAATTTTTAGTCAAAACATGAGTTCTTTAAAAGTAACAAAACTCCATGTCACATTTTTTGACAAAAAGTAGCCAATAGTTTAACCTATTTCAATAAACGTTTTCCTGTAACTAGTGAATCTCTAGTCCGTTAGGGGGCTGAGGAATCATTTCGCTAAAAACCTCTGATTCATCGAGAAACACAAAAGTGAGTTATTGGGCCTCTAGAAAGTATCTTCTATCAATGGCTTTAGTGAATTAAATCACTGCTTTCCCAAAGAAACTTTTGCATCTTTTATGATGGCATAATTAGAATTTAATTATCTTGAAAAGTTTTAGAGAAATCCTTTTTTATTCAACAAATAATATTCCTACCATAAACAAAAGAAACAACAGAAAATTGGACATAATTCCTTTTCCTCCGGAATCGGACCATAGTTCAAATTAACTTTTTTGTTGGAAATAATATCTAGAATCACTTCCTACAGTTTGGCTACTTAATTAGATCTGATTCACCCTGTGTATGTATAATGTTTGTTCAGATTTCTATAAAGCTATATGTATAGCCATCTGTAAGGTATTTCTTCCCAATGCTAAGAGAACGAGTCTTGAGCCTATGGGCATAGAAGAGAAAGAGCGAATATCGACCATGGTAGCGTGACTATCTCATCCTTGCCAACAAGTCTTTCGGCTCCTTCTAATATTCCGGACTAATAAAGGGACAGCTTTATACACTCATCAGGGTTATAATACAACGATAAAATAAGAATATATCTAAAGTAAAGAAATGATAATATTCATTAAAACTCACTTTTTAATTTTTAAAACAGAAAAGGAAATACATTCTCACTATCTTAATAATAAACTGGTGACTCATTGCAGACGGGAAAATTAAACCACCGCAGGAAACAACGTCTCTTAATAAAACGATTGGATTTGTTTTTTATTTTTCTTCAGCTACCGAGTCTTGTTGTATATAACGAAAATGTCGACAGTTAGGAGCCCCTAACTGGTCATGTTAATAATTATTAATAAGCCTATTAATAATTATTAACATGACCCTAACTGTAACAATTAATAATTTGTATCCGGATTAAACTCCCACAGGCTCGGTTTTCGAATCCTATTTGGTAGGATTAATGCAAATGTGAAGAAATTGCATTAAGAACTTTTTGTTGATTGAAACTGGAATAGCCAAACTTCTCGGATAGTTAAGGAATGTGAAATAATTTATTATGAAACGTAACGAGCAACTTGAGGAGAGCAAACTGCAGGAGCTGCATAACTAAGTACTTTCCTCATAATTTGGGTAGTGTAGACTATATTCCTGAGTTATTTGCTTAAAATAACCTATATACATAGAATAAAACATGAATAGTTCTGCTCTTTTACATTTGTTATGAGCAACTCAACTAAATTATTTTAATTATTAATTTTTTTTGAATAATTTCCTTGCAGAGTTTTGTCTATGCTTGGTATTAAACTACTTAGTAAAAAAACGAAAACTTCACATTTTCACCTGAGGCCGGGTCCCCCCCTACCGGGGACCCATCCCTACCGGTAGACATGAGAAGTAATATTTAGACGGAGACACTCCTAGCGGCATCTTTGCCAACATACGTTACAATGGAAAATTCTATTCATAGCACAAAGTACCCCCCCCCCCCCGTCTTCATATATACAAATTTAGTTTATTTTCATTTTCACAACACTTTTTTCTAATTAGATAACCAAAACGTATTTCGAGTTTCATTACAATACAACAGAAATTACGACCGGTATGAGCAAATTAGTAAAATATAAATAAATTTAGAAAAAGATACACTGAAAAAAAATAATAGAAAACGAGATTATGGCAAATGTATTGAAACTACTAACAAGGATGATGCGGAAAATACGAGAGACAGGAAATCGCCTTAAGGAGTCAATCATCTTATTTTACTTGTATAAACATGGGTGTATTCAATTGTTATTTAGCTATTTAATTTCATGTCCTTTCTTTTTATTATTGTTCGTATAGCAACAACAACACATTTTCATTTGGTAAGCACGTCAACCGAAATCGTTTATTTTTTTCAATTCTTCTTATACTCGTTTAAGCCATTTTCATCAAAATGAAAAATATAGCTCTGTATTATCACTTAAAAAATATATATATAATTTAACATTTGTTTTCATTAAAGCCGGCAGTCCTATTAGATTTTTTTAATTTAGCCTTTGTCAGATAAACATCAATCTGCTACTAACATTAAAGTTGTTTAAATAAAATGCTGCAATCCTAAATTATTAAAGTTACTAATTAAATTTTAATTATAAAACCTTACAATTATTTTTCAAAACCCAGTCCTCCACACTCTATCCTCCATTTAATGTAATCTCCTCAATTTTACTGAACGGTTTTAGCAAAACTTATTAACTACAAAAAAAACAAAAACAATTACAGATTATTTGGTAAACACATATTACTCATATAAACTTGCTTTATTTAACTTCATTTATCCGAGCATCTATAAAAGTTTCGTTTAAATAATATTATATTTTTTAATACTATTTAAAATGTTCGAATAATGCTTATTTATTTTTTGGTATCTGTTTTAAAGTACATTGTGGACCCATGTGGGAATTCTAGAGGACACGCATCATCAAAATGCATCAATTCTATCCTGACTGCAATAGGATTGTAAGTTGTATCTAAAAAGTTTCATCAAAAAACGTTTTTATCAATAAAGAAATTATCCATAATAGTAAAATAATGATAAAAGTTGTCGTATATAAGTGACCCTGGGGAATTAGGAATGAGACTACTGCAGTGGAGGGAGTGAATCAGCTATAGATCGATACCTTTCTCCCTTGCAATAGAATCGAGTATTTCACCACAACAGGAGAAGCGAGTATTTCACCACTTCAGGAGAAATCATCATGCACACGATTGGAAGGTGACCGTTTCTTAGCTTAATAAATATCCTACTGAAAATGTATTTTCGTGAATGTCGATAGTACCGTGGTATGCGACGGAAATGCATTGAACGTTTAATAAATTTTCTTGTGATTTTGAAGGTTCTTTTAGAAGTAAAGAGTTTTTTTATGAAGTTAGCCATCAATAATGAATAAATAGATTGGAAAGGATCGGATTTTTGTATATTTAGTTTCAGTAAGATTGAAAGATGTTTTAATCTGTCATTAATTTTAATGTTTTAATCTGTCATTTTATTTTTTAAGATTGACAGGTGTCTAAATCGAATGATGATTTAGACTCATAATGAAATTACTTTTTCAGGCGGAAGTGGTTTCTAGGCGACTATTTATGTTTTTTCATGGGGTTAGTTGGTGATGAAATTATAGATAAATAATAAGGTAAATTTCCTGGGTTCTACGATACTTAAGAGGAGGCTCTCCACTTTCAGGATATATGCTAAATACAGCTTTGATCGGAATGCAGCCTGAGCCCACATGTCAAGCATACATCATGTCTAGCACAGATCAGAGGCAGATTGATATGCTTCACAGCCATAATCCAGTCTTGAACTCATCACTCTTGTATAATCCCATGCGGAGTTACTTAAAAGTTTAAATAAATTTAAACATGTTAGGCAGCTGGATTTTACAGTTTGAATGTGACTGGCTGCTTTGGTGTCTTAGTCGTATGAATCGGAAAATATCATGAATGGGTTGATGCTATGAAATATAAAGACATAAAATTTATTTTATTTATAGGCTTAATCAAGAGGCTGAGAACATTGTACACAGGAGAAACTATCTTATCTGATAATCAGTAGCAATATTAAATAATAATGGTAAATATTTATACCAGAGAGAGCATTTTATGATTACAATTTCTCGTATTTAGATAAAAGGATTGAAGAAAGTTTTCTCAACAGCCACATTCCTTCGGAACTCCCTCTCATGAAATTCAAAAAATAAGCTTCATTTATACACATTTATTGATCTGCGAGGGTTCAAATGCATTAATGAAATTAAGACTCCTCAAAATAGCGTAGTCTTTTTGTAAAACCCTTAGACATTTCGAAACTTTACGAGCTTGGAAGTCTAGCCATGGACCACAAGATTCTTCCCTATTATTGCTCTAAATAAATCAGTGTTGAAATGAAAACTAACAACCGGCTAAAAGAGGCTTCATTATAGGGATACACAATGGATTTCTATCGGGTCAGTGATTCTATTCAGTGAGTAGAGAGGGAATCTGTTGAGGGGTTTTGTCGCTTCCACTGAGGTTTGAGATATGAAGCTTTAATCCTCCAAGGTTCATTCGATTAGAATGGTTGTTGTTCAGTGATAAGCTATGAACAATTGGCTCACACAGAGGATGTGCAGCCCAAGCCGAGTTAATCACTTGGAAGGTATCATCAAGATTATGTGATGCTGATAGAGGAATACACTTAGTAACTGTATTTTCCACAAACGTTTCGAATCATTGACTTGTTCGTCTATGTGCAACGCGCTACATGGTGCCCCAGATTGCTACTCTTTCTCAACGTCCATCAATCTTGAGGTAGGGATTTTTTTTTTTTTTATACGGGCCGTTACATAAACAGGTCTACTAACACCTAGTCGGATTAACCACATCAAACCTCTCCTGTAATAGCATTCAAAATTGCATAATATAATTAAAATTAAATTAGTCAAATAATAAGAATTCTAGTATTTTTCCGATTTTGAAAAAAAAAAAAAAATAAATAAAATAAAATCTTAAAGCAACTTTAGGCGTTAATGATTCATTAACGGGTTTTTAACGGTTTTTATTAACGGTTTTTATTCTAATATTAAATGAGAGTTTTAATCGTGCACAGAAAACAACCAACACTGCGCGGTCGTCTCATGCACTCTTACGGTTACGCGCAGTGTATTGCAGTCTATCATAGGCAACATTTATTTTTATATTTCCTGATAATTAAACCCCACAAAAGTGTCTGCCTTTTTGTAATTTTTTTCAAATATGTTTATTGAAGACGCTGTTTAAATTGCAGCGTGAATAAAGCACTTCATTTAATAACAAAAATAAAAACTAGGTACTTTTTTTTTTTTTTGTTTTTTTAAATTTACATTTTAACCCCCTTAAAAGTGCCTGCCTTATTTATTATTAATTTTAAAATTGCCTTAATTTGTAATTTTTTTCCTTAATAATAGTTGGCTTCTGAATAAAACACTGTTTTTGTTCCAAGGTATGCCCAGGAAACACAAACTTACCTTCTTATCTACCCAAGAGGTACACTATAGCAAACTTTGAGGGTGCATAAAACTCTTCATGAAAAGTGCGTTGCCAGCTCTCCGACTATTATGATTTATACATAGGATACTCGTATGTATAGGGAGAAGTTAGCTCAGTGGTAGAGCACGGGACTAATAAGCTGGAGGCCTGAGTTCAAATCCCGAGCAAGCAGTAAAGATTTTTTCTTCTAGTGTCATTGTTCATGGGTAGAATTCGGCCTCCCTGACCGTCCCTAGGCCGACCCAGCCTTTAATTAATTTAATAATGGGTACCTTGGGTGCTAATGACTCAAGCAGTCGATGCGGCCAAGGGGAAAATCAGGCGGCCGGAGCATAGTACTGACCACACTATCTCCCTAGTGAGCCGTATGGTCATGAATCAGATACCTCTATAGTATCTGCCCCTCAGGGCCCTCGTGGCCTGTTACGGGACTGATTTTTTTTTTTTTTTTTTTTTTTTGTGATAAAGAGATTAGAATCTGGATTTGGATTGTACATGTACGTGGATATGATGATTTTTTTTTTTTTTTTTTATATACATAGGATGCTCCTATTTTAAGTTTCTTTGTTTTTTCTACGTATTTATATTTTTATTTGTTTGTTTCTACAAATTTAATGTTTTTTTAACAAATTAATTTTTATTTTTAGCTGTTTGTTTTTCACAAACTTGTATTAGATGGATATGTAAACTTGTATTATTGTGTAATAGGGTTTATAATTATTATGTAACTGGATGAATATGTATTTCCATTTTACATCTGTATTATCGCCTTCGTTGCGGGTACACACAAATAAATAAATATTCGACAAGGAATCTAAAAGCAACTACGAGATACAGAATATTATACCTTTTCGAATGATTACTATTAAGTACTAAGGACTTTTGTTTATCGCTGAACCATAAATGATTAAGCCCCTTCGAAAGCGCACTCATGGAGAATAAACAATTGTTCTGAAAACTAGATTATAGTTTAAACCCTCTCACATTTGTTTATTGATCCACAAAAAGTTACGGAAATAGTTTTCCATTGTAATGATTAAACTTACTAGGGATAAAAGCTAAGGTTTGAATGCCTCTTTGAAGGAACTTTCCGAACTAAACACCTCCCTTTAATAAATGTCTGAAATGAAAAGTATCTTAACTTTTCCTAGTCATAATAGCTTTCCTAAGCTAAAATTGTTTTAATACACTAGCATAAATCTCTTCAAATTCTTTACTTTTAAAGGGTTAGTTTTTTTTTAAGGAGAAGATTATATGCATATCATGAATAAATTTTTTAACGCGGAAGTTCCAAATGTTGGATAACTAGGATCGCCGAGAAAGACATGGCTTAAAATATTGTCTGAAATATACATTACGGTCATAATACGAGGTAAGTTTTCTAATTTTGGAGAAAATAAACTACGAAAAGAAAAAGGAATTTAAAGATAATTTGAAATAAATCTATTTATTTTTTGTCCTCTTGATTCAATGTATTTTGCTGTTTGTTTTCCGTCAAAGTAGCCAGTCACTAGAAGTTAGCACACCCTTTAACCACATTCCGAAGGAATTAAGTTTTTCAGGTTACACACATAAAAGAAGTATTGACATATTTTTTTAAATCCTCATCGGCCCTACTGCCTAGTCTAGTGTCGAAAATGACCCAAGATAAAAATCATGATGCATATTCATCAAGAAAAGTCTGATGTCCACCGAAAAAAAAAATATTTGTTTCGTTTGAGGCAGAAGAAGAATTTGAAAAAAAACATTATCAATAGACATGAGCAGTTTTGGACTTTTCGAAAAGTTTCTTAAATATTTCGAAAATTCCAAGTCATTTCGATATTCTAAAAAATAATGCATTTTATATAAAATTTATTATTATTAGAATTTCAATAAGACAAACAAATTCGTGATAAACAAAAATCTACTGGAATGGCCATAACAACACCTTTCTTCATGGAGGTTTGATGTAACATTTTGAATGCATTAAATGTTATGTAGTTCTTACTAATATCCTATCTTGGTTATATGCCTGTACATATTTCCCCGTATTGATAATCTCTCTTTTCTTTCGGATTTTTATTTTTGTTTGATTATAAAATGTTGAAATGAATTTATAACTTTAATATAATTTTTCCAGCAATAATACGAAGATTTTTACCGCCAAACTACGGATCAAGAGTTCTTAATCTAAGCTAAATCATGCAACATGTACGAAAAAAATTCAAAAATTACAAGCAAGTCGGATTTTTTTTGTGTTTTTCAGTTTCTTTGGCGATGAAGGGAACTTTGCCGGTAAAAAAAAAAAAAAAAAAAAAAAAAAAATAGAACAAATGTTTTCTATCAATAAAATAATTTTTTATACACTACATATGGTGAAAACATCTGATTAAAATAAAGTTATAGGTCAAGGAAGTATGATAATAATTAAGCAAAAATATCACTAACCTCAGGATTAACGTTCTTATGAATTTCAGCATCAGGTAAACCTTCTGTTTCAGCATTCAGTGGACTTTCGAATGGAGATGTTTTATGTTCAAACACAAGATTTATATTTCTCATGAATTTTAAAAATTATCTCATTAACTCTATGCACAATAGCCGTAAACTATCATCAATTCTCAAAGGACAGCTGATCATCCTAGCTTCTTAACCTAATAATAGATTGTTAACATAGATAATTTGGTAAAATTTAGATAAAGAAACTAAAAGGTAATTCTGAGCAATGAGTGCCCAAACTCCGATGTTCATAAAACTTCGCATACTTATTCATTTTAACCTAATTAAGAATAAAAACGTGAAAAATTATGTCGAAAACGAGTATAACGTATTTTTTTTGGCAATTTTAAACTTTAAGGCCCTCCTCATCGATTTTCTTTAAATTTCGCACTATTACGTACTTTTTTTTTGGTTGAGTTTAAGGCGTGTCAACCGTTGGGGTCATTAACGCCAGATTTTTATATTACGTACTTTGATTCACAAAACACGAATCCGTTAAAAAAAAAAAAGTCACTCGCAACTAGGAAAAAAGTTACTAAAGTTGACTGTATTGCACGTTACGACTTTTTTTTTTTAACGAATTAATACACGATTTAATGCATTAACCGTGTAATGCGTTAAGGCGTGAGCACTTAACACTCCGTACCAAAGGGTTCGATACCCACTAGGGGCGGTGGATTTTCTTTAGAAAATAGAAAAGAGTGGTAACCTATATTTTACCCGTCCTAAAATTCGTAGTTAATAATAAATGAACGTTAAAATTTATTAATAATAATGCATTAACGAAAAAATAAATCAAATTATATGATAGAGTTGGATTAACTAGAGTTTAGATATCTTCTTGAACAAGCACAATTGCGAAGGAAACTCTTATGCCTATAATATGACCAGTTACGACGGCTTCACAATTACCGTAATTTTTAGCATGGGAAAAAATACGGTTTGCCATACGTGCTACGCGTTTCTGCTTGCTTCGCTCGCCCAAGAATATACCTAAACTCTAATCAATCCAAATCCATTGTTATGATTCAACTCGTATTCAGTTTATTTACTTTCATTTTATTGAAGGAAAGTGTTTAGCTTGAATAGTTTGACTGCAAAAGGCATTCCAACACTACATTTTATTTCTAGAATGTTATTTTCACTGAGAAAACTTCCTCCATATATTTTTGTGGATAAATAAATATGAGTTTAAAATGAAATCTGGGCTCCACAACAATTTTTTCATTCTTCTACAGTGTGTTTTTTGAGAGACTTGCATATTTTATTTTATTAGAGCTCTTTTCTTTTTTTTGTAGAAAAGATTCCGTACGATTATGTGGTAAAATCCATCCCCAAAAAAACATAAATGTGAAATAGAGGCCAAGTTCCTGCCCCCCCAAAGAAACACTCCCTTCCTCAAAAATATCCCCTCCTAAAACCCCCCAAAAACGCCTTACCATTCTACACTCCAAAAAAGTAGTATGAGTTGGTGTATTAATTCAACCAAAAATATTTGCCAATACAAGAGATGATACAAGAAAGAAATGTCCAAGTTCATTACTTGGAAGACCTCATAGTTACTTACTAAGAACAGTAAAGACACTTCAACTGACCTTTAAAACAACAATAAAAATACTTATATCCAGTTACTAAAATATCACTTTCCTCAACCAGGTATATTCTTAAACTTACCAATGTTTTTTTTGTGCCGAAATTATCTTTAGAGAAAAACTAAACATTGCCAAGTTTAAGAATATACCTGGTTGAGGAAAGTGATATTTTAGTAACTGGATATAAGTATTTTTATTGTTGTTTTTAAAGGTCAGTTGAAGTGTCTTTACTGTTTTTAGTAAGTAACTATGAGGTCTTCCAAGTAATGAACTTGGACATTTCTTTCTTGTATCATCTCTTGTATTGGCAAATATTTTTGGTTGAATTAATACACCAACTCATACTACTTTTTTGGAGTGTAGAATGGTAAGGCGTTTTTGGGGGGTTTTAGGAGGGGATATTTTTGAGGAAGGGAGTGTTTCTTTGTGGGGGCAGGAACTTGGCCTCTATTTCACATTTATGTTTTTTTGGGGATCTCATTACTTTTTTCTAAGTATTAATTAGAATTTAGTTGCCGCATACCTACTGGCTTTTGTACTTCATATAAAACCAGGGTCTTTGGATTCTGCATAAGGTTCTCCTTACTGCTTGATATTTGATACCAATAATCAACCTACATACATCTAATCACTAGACTAGAAAAGTTAGAAGCTCTTCCAGATGACATTACTCTAGAGGACAAATTGATTGCTCTCTTAACTAAACTATTACACTGTAAAACACAGGAACCTTATCCCGAGGATAAAGATCACAATAGGGAAAGTGCAGAAGGCCTTCAAGAAAAATATAAGAACAAAGACGATACATTCTGGGTTTGTGATCCTAAACTTTGTAATTTAGATAGCTCAACTTTGAAAAACTTAGTATCTGCTTTGAAGTATATTATGCAGTGAACCCCCTACGACTTTATTTACTACATTTAAGATAGAAGTCACAACTGTTTTTGTTAAGATGCGTCGAAATGTTTTTTAAAACATCAAATATAGGGTCTCCTTACCAAGACGATTCATTTGATACCCCACATGATGGGTTTCTGAAGAAATGATGGCATTTCGATGGAACAAAAAGTAGAAAACGTCATAGGTAATATGACACTCCCGTATCACCTACCTGCGTGCCAAGTTTGGTCAAAATAGGCCAAACGGTGTGAATTTGTATAAGGAACAAACATACAGACAGACAGCTGAAATACCTTTCTTACCTAGCCTAGTGCATTCCCCGGACCAAGGCCTACATGTGTGCCAAGTTTGGTCAAAATAGGTCAAAAGGTGTGAATTTGTGTAAGGTACAAACATGCAGACAGACAGCTGATAGACGATTTTGACTAGCCTATGACACTACCCGGATAAAGACCGACATGTGTGTCAAATTTTGTTAAAATCGGTCAAACGGTGTGTATTTGTATAAGGAACAAACAGACAGACACACAGCTGATAGACAATTTAACCTAGCCTATGATTCTCCCCGTATCAAGACCCATCTGTGTCCCAAGTTTAGTCAAAATCGGTCAAACGGTACGGATTTGTAAGAGGAACAATCATACAGACAGACAGCTGGTATAAGATTTTTACCGAGCCTGTATGCGTCTAATTGTTTCTTAAAACATCAAATAATGGTTCTTCATACCGAGACAATTCATTTGATACCCCACATCATGGGTTTCGGACGGAATGATGGGTTTCCGAAGGAAGTACAAAACTGGCACGCCCCCGCCCCGGGAGCGGAGACAAACACAACTTTTCGCGATTTTTCGATTTTTTCCTTTAATAACGTCTTCATATCTATCTTCATGCAAAATTGCAAGTCTCTAGCATCATGGGAAGTGTCTAATAATTTTGATGAGTGAGTGATTGAGTGAGTCCTATAAATCCCGATTTTCGATCGCTTATACCTCATAAACTATTGGATGTAGAATTATGAAAATTTCCAGTTTTACTCACATCTAGTAGTATAATACCTGTGTAAAATTTCATAACTTTATCTTTACCTGGTTGAAAGTTATGAGAGAGTAAAAATCGGCTCTAAGACCGCCTGTAATATACACACAGGTATGCTTAGGCCGGAACTTGGCCTGGCGCACTACTGTGCGCCTAGATATTGGGAAAGAGTTTATAAAAAATTTACTATCGAAATAAAGCTAATAATTAAAAAAATAACAAATAAAACCTCGCAGTTATAATCATTGCTATATTTTATTTATTTTTCTTCTCTAAAGTGTAGGAGATTTAAGCCAGGGTCATAAATAAACCAAATAATCTTATTTAACATCCTAGCTTAATTTACTTATGAAGTAGAGCCCATGATGGAAACTCGAAACGCTTCAGAGGTATGTGTATGTTTCATAACTCATATTTCACCGGTTCAAATGTTCGTACATATAGGTATAATTTATATAAAATATACCTTGGCGAGGAATGCGCTAATTTATGTAACTTCTACGTAACAGATTTTTTAAAAAAAAAGTAATATAAAATTCAGATGTTCCTTATAGCCTAAGTAAAAATAGTACCTTTGTCAGTTGAAGGAACGTTGCCTAGAGATCGTTAAGCAGAGTTGATAACGTGAGCCTAAGGTCAACCCGATGATACTAATATTCATCGGATATGGAGTTAGTAGCCGTAGTTGAAGAGAAGTGATACACTCTCTACAGTACCTGTTGCTCTGTCACGCTACATTCTTTATGTGTGAACAATAACTACTCAGCTCGGTTTTCTGAGTCACATAAAGTTTCTATGTGAACGGGTTTCAGACTAACAAATTTAAAAAGAAAAATTCTGCTTTATTTTTTCCAATGTCAGAAAAGCGAGAAGGGCTTACCTGTGGCAGGGTGGATAGCTTGTCTGATTCCCCCTATGAGAAATGTCGGTTCGAGTCTCACCTCTAGCAGCTTGTTATTTCACGGATTTTCTCGATGATTGAATTCCCTGCTTCACAATGAGTGTTTACGAAGAGTAAGAATCTTTAGATAGCCCTGCGCTAATAGCCTGCCTACATGCAAATGCGTTTTTCAAAACCGAATAAAAAAAAAAAGGAACAAATAAAAAGAAGAAGAATCCGATGAAAAGCATGAATTTGATCGAAATAATAAAGAGGACTCAAAATAAATGTTGGAAGTTGCTCTTTCACAGTTCACTCCGTCCGGTGTTGTTTCTCGTCACACCCAAATAAATATGCCTGTTCTTGCTCTAATACAACAGATGATCTTGTTATATAGAATGCATCTAACTAAAAAGAAATGCTGGTTCAATTCACGCTGGTAGCAGGTGGAGTTATTTAGGTGATTTACTCGCTGAAAAATTACCTGATTCACCATTACTCAGTGGGTAGGTGCAACGAAAATTTGATGAAATGTTTCATAAATTCTTTCATCAGTATACACTCAATTCATGCGGAAAGTGCTAAAGTGTACCAATATTTTAAATCGCTTACAGAAACGATTCAAGAAACAAGTAGTTAACCTTACAAGCGCTAACGGTCGTACGGGACGAGCATCTCCACAGTTGTCAAAAATATCTATTCACCAGCCTACGGTAGCTTTGAGATAAGATTGCGGTGCTCCCGGTCTCGGCGGCCCTCGTGGTTCCTTCTATGCCATTTTTAATTTCTCGCAGTTGTTGAAAAATAAATTTGTCTTCACTTTGTAAGCCGAACGTAGCGTGTGCAGAACCCAGACCGCATGAATGTGCGTCTAGAGCGCTGAATGCGTATATTCACGCCCGAATATAAGCGCTGAGAGCGTTTAAAGAATTTATATTAACTAATGAATACTTACTTATTTATTTCAATTTTAACGTCCACTTATAAATGAAACAGATTTTTAGGACGGGTTATCTACAATTTACCACCCTTTTCTAGCCATTATAGGAGTAATGCCTTTTCTTTTTTCTAAAGGAAAGCCATTGTACCGTGAGGGAATAGAACCCATGACCTTAGGCACGGAGTCCTCACGCCTCCAAAAAAACTACTTATCTATGTAGTTAATATAATATTTAATTATTTGGAGGCACCAGTACAACTGAGTAGTAAGGCGAGAGCACTACGTGGGTCCGATTCCCACTAGGGATTGTTGGCTTTTTTTGAGCAAAAAGAAAAGGTTTCAGCCCTATCCTGGAAAAAGGGTAGCCGCCCTAAATTTCTTTCAATTATAAATGAACTTTTAAATTTAAATAAGTAAAATGAAACATTAAAATAATATCAACTGATAGCTTGTAGATGATAAGAAGAAGTAAGAAGGTGTTGTTGAAGTGGCGCACTGCTCCTGAAGTTTGTCCAAGAAGAAAAACCACAAACTAATTAATGTTTTCCGAAGGAAACTTCTGTTCCGGAACAAAAAGGATAATCAGAAGCCAGCTCTAACTAATTACCAACCACAATTATAGCCATTTTCTCGCCCAGCCTTCCTGCTCATTTTCAAAACTATTTATAATTATATTTTAATTCTAATTGAGAATAAAAATTTAAATCACTTTGAGTAAATTATGCATTTATTTAATTTAATTTTAAAAATTAACTCGATTAATTTTTCATTAGATTGTTTCGCAGGCTAACAGTAACCTTTAATGAAATGAAACGCTCAATATGATGCGTTTATTTTCAAAACAGGATAAATCCAAATCGTACAACTTTTCAGGGGACACAAAAAAGGATCGGCTAGTATAATTGCAATAGGAAGTCAATACTTACGATATCACAGTAATATTCATTTCCTTGTGTTTCATGAGATTTAATTAATTTCCTTAATGTGTGAAAAGTTTTGAGAAAAAAAAATTATATTGATCAAAAAGTGGATTTAACCCATTTTGAATGTCATCGCCTCATATATCGCACTAGTATTTTTTTAAAGTGACACAACTCAAAATAAAACTCAACTGAAAATGTGTCACTCTTACCTATGTAGGGGGCTAAGGATTAAGACAGGAAGGGTAACACAAGTGTCCTCTGGTGTACAAGCACTGAAGCTATGTACATACAGTTTTGATGGTTGATAAAAGATATTTACCATGTCTTTCACAGTCATAACTATGACAGTGTGAATAAAACCGATTTTTGAGTTGTGCCACTTTAGAAATACTAGTGCGATATATACTTTCAATGGAGACAAATAGTGGGGATTCATAATTTTAATTACACCTGGTATTTAGTCTTATTTCACAGTGGCGCTTTATTTTAAAATTTATAAAAATACTCTAGCTAATTGAAGGGGGGTCGTGGCAAAATAGTGCCAAGCAATATTTTTAACATCACTTAACTGTAGCTGCTATATGATAGATATTATATGGGACTACCAGTCTATAATGCAAATGCTACTAAAATATGACTACAAGCTCTGTACGCTACCTAACCTTGTTGCCCTGACCTTCAACTGATAGTCCCACATACAATCTAACATATAGCAGCTGCAGTTAAGTTTTGTTAAAAATATTGCTTGGCACTATTTTGCCTCGACCCCTTCCATTATTCTAACAAATTCACAAGGAGATCTACAAACACTTGTGTAATGTTTGTTTGACTGTTAGCACATTCCAAAGCTAACAGCTATTGAAGTTGCATTCATGAAAGAATTTTCTTATTATTTCTTCAATTCTTTATCGATCCTACCTACTATTTACCGAAGATGACCCCTGGGAAGTTAAACGTTACGTCTATAGGTAAATGAATGTATATAAAAAATACACACATGATATAACATTATCATCATATATGACAGGGCGAATTTGTTAACGAGCAAAATCAGTCGTTTTGGCCAGTAGCGTTGAGAAGGCTATATACAAAGTATCTTGACAAAAAACGAAAATTGCATAAAATAATATCAAAATGCTTTATGCTTGCAAAAGAAAAGATAAAATATGAATGAAAGCAAGCAATGTGAACGTCAGGGGCGTATCAGAAGACGTTTCCTTCCTCACGAGCCAGCCTCCTTTACTCATCCTTAAGGTCACCGCTAAGGGTACTTGAATTTTGCGTTCCTCGCCTCTTAAAAACTTATAATGTACACAACTTAAAAAGGCGTGCTAAAATCTAGATGCAAAGAATTAGCCGTCAGACTAATTTCAATCTATAAAATGTTTTTGAAAGCTTAAATGTCTTAGTTTTTAATTTTTTTTTAATATTTAAAATACATAAAGCTGTTGCCTCAATCGCAAAATTCATTATACATAAACTATCAAACCGCTTTAACCCTTTGTGTGTATAAAGTGTCTGACGGGCACGAGGGAAATTTCAGGGAAGTATTTTGGCAGGAGTGAGGATCTAGGATATCCCACATGCTCAGTAGCTGTTCACACATTCTATAATGTTCCATTCAAACCTTCAGTTGTGATCTAACAGACACGGGAAGTACTCTGTTCCCGATTTTCTGAAACCCACCGTGTCCCTCAAACACTTTATACACTGCCAGTTAATTAAGCAAACCTCCGTGTCCCTCAGACACTTTATACACCTTTATCTTTTTGTTTGTGACTGTTGTGAATTTTATGGTGTCATGGCTGGTCGATCGGGATGAGGATATTTTTCCTCCTGATGACCAAGACTTCACTGAACTTATACGAACTTTGATGGCGAACGTATCTGATGATGAGCAGCGAGATACTGATGATGAAGAACTATTTGCTTAGAAGGGTTTATAAATCTAACCAATTCAAAACCCCAATTTGCGTCGGATGTTCGCGATAAGCCTCCATGAACTGGCTGGATTCCGAAAAGTGCATTTTGTGACACCATATTGTACTTGAAATGTTTTCTTTATTTTTTATGTTGTTCCTTCTAGTTCATAACTCTTATTCATATAGTTGTAGTTCCTTGTTATTTCGTTACCAAAAAATCAGAATACCGAAGACTAATAACGATCTCAGAATTGTAATGTTCTCAGATTCGATGTTTTTCCTACATGAATCATTGTTTCTTGTTTTTACTCCCTATAGACTACTTGGAAGTAAGTATAATTACTTCATCTTAACCGACAAAATGTTGATTTGCCGAAAAATGTGTTTATTAACTTCTGATTTATCTGGAAAAAAAAAAAACGTTGCAGTCGCTACGTGTCTGTCATACACTGTATATACTGGCATTGCTTCAGAGGGTTTACACACCAAGGGTTAAACGAAATTTCCTAGATTGTTTCTCTGAATAATCATTAGGATTTGAAGGTCCTAAATGCGTTTTATGCCGCCGAAAAAAAATTATAAGAAAATTGTTATATAAAAAATGTTATTATCCTTTTTTCATACTTATTGTTGTTTTGAATAGCAGCAAATAAGTATTATTTATTACATTATAGGAAATATCATTACAAATCATGAGCAAATCTCTAGCCTGATCATTTCAGGAGTTATGTGAAAAAGAAGAACGTCAAAAAAGTGATTTATTTTATACTTAATTATCATACGAGTTGTTCCGAAGATAGTCCCGCAAAAGAAACGCCCTCTCTCAACATCCTACATAAAACCGATGTGCCCTGTTTATTCCTTTTATCCTATTTATTCCTGCTGAAGGCTACCAAAGAGCACAAACCAAATTACAAATTATAGATTTCCTGAACATCCTACAGTTGTTCTTAGCCGAAACCCAACTATTCATTGACAACTTTTTAAAGTGACAATTCTTGAGTTTATTAAAAATAATCAAGCAATTTCATTTGTCTTCAGGATACTAAGGTGGAATGTTTACTCAATAGAATGCCGATTCATAAACCTGATTGAAAAAGTAGGCAATTTAAATTCAATGTTTTAAATACGAATGATTTATGGGTAACAAAATGCTGGAGGGAGTTTCAGACTGGGGCTTCTCCGTTGCTCCTCAAGGAAATTCGGACATTTGGGAAATTTTTCATAGATGATGGTGCTATTCACTTTGACTATGAGAGAACTAAAGGCGAAACGCGCTCAAATGACGCAGTTCCTGTAAGTCAGACTTACATTAATAATAAGATCAAATGAGAAAAAAATATTTCATTTCTTTTCAAACTGAATGGTTGGGGCCTGAAGTCATTATTTGTTTTAGAAATAAATTTTCTTAGAAATAATTCATGTTTATAATGAGAAAATGATGATTTCTTACTAAGCCAGTCAGTCAGACTAGAGTGGGTTCCAGGCCACTCTGGTATCCAGGGTAATGAAAGAGCTGACGAGTTGGCCAATATAGGTGCAGCGACAGTCCCCCTATCACCAGAACCTCAATTTGGGATTGCACCAGCTGTGGCCAGATTAAGCATTAGAAGGTGGGAGGAAGCTGAGCATAGGAGGAAGTGGTGTAGCAGCTCCACCCAGAGACAGGCGAAGCTGTTCCTTTCCTTTGTGGAAAAGAAGAGGACGGAGGCTTTCCTCAATCTGTGCAGGTCTAAGGTAAGACTAGTAACAGCTGTTCTTAAAGGTCACTGTAGAATGCACCGGCAACTCTACTCTATGGGGCTGACTAGGACTACATGGTGCAGACTGGGCCTTGTAGCGAAGAGATACCTGCATTTTGAGGCAGACTTCATAGATAACCCTAGAAGGCTACCTGAATTGAACCTTTAGGACTCTATTAAGGTTCATCACGGATACGGCACTGTTGGTATAACAGGCTGGCTTGTCGGGTGGCACAATAGGCCTTGTAGGTCTCGGTGCAGCTCCTTCCGGGTTTTCTCCGGGCACCCTTTCTAATAATAATAATAATAATAATACTAAGCCAGTCGATAATATTCATCCTTCTAATTAAAAATCACCATCTTTTAAGTAGAAGAAATAATTTGAATATATTACATTTATTTTATTTAAGCATTACTGGAAAAGCGGGAATTTCAAGGAGCCCATCTGTATAATTGGACTTTCCTCTCAACGGCTTAGAGCTTTTCCATTGCAAAGCCAGGCTTATGATGGAGTCTTCTGGCTTATTTAAAGCTTTGGTTATTAGCCTCAGAAGCCCTGTTTCAATGCTATTCAATCAAATAATCCTTGTTTCTGCTTATGGTTAATCAAAATGTTAATATCAACATGAATACCGGCATTTGAATGATTCTTAAATTTTAACATCATAAAAAATTTCATCTAAATAACTCTGATTAATTATTTATGTTTTAATTTGGGGTTTGAGGTAGATTTTTCTCTGTCGGTACTAGTTGTACTAAGGTTTTTTATCGTGATGTTTTGCAGACTACAGAAATACTAAAACGAGCCTTTAACTTCGATGTAACACCGAAGCAAATCCCAGTCGATGTTGTGGTGGCAAGCGTGAAACAGCCTTCTCACGTGCAAATGACGAAATGAGCTTGGACGCTGCTATATGCAGATATATAAAGATGCTTTGTACAAACAAAGGGACGGAGTGGAAATATGGAGTCTCTATCACCGGTGGTAGCACATATTTTTATGAAAGAATTTGAGAAGCAGACGATAAGTATCGTGACTCTCAAGGGAAAATTGTGGCTTCTATACGTAAAAGATGTTCTTTCTGTAGTCTGTTGTTGCCAAATTGTAAATGGGCAAGCAGAGAATGGTCAATGTGATGTAATTTTATAACCATCGCTTCCCTCCAAACTTGTTATGCAGAATATATATATATATATATATATATATATATATATATATATATATATATATATCTGTGTGTGTGTGCGTAAACTGTCGTCGTGTCAGTGTGACATCCTGATAGAATTATCTATCATAATAAAAATATGTAAATGCACGTACCTTAAAAAAAAAAAAAAAAAACTGTTTTAAATCTAGGTGTAAGGTTAATTCCAGTAAATGTTAAAAGACCTAACACAATTTTTACTAAGAAATAATTAATTGCTTTTGGAAGGAACTGCCTACTACTTAAAATCCGTAAATATATTTGTTAACAGTTCATTTGGAATTCAACCTAAATATTTCGATTGTGCGAACCTAAATATTTCTGAGTAATTCAGCCGGCCTTAGTTAATAATAATGGACGTTAAAATTTAAATAAATAAAAAATAATAATATTCGCATAAACTCTAGTCATCTGAACTTATGCTTTGGACAACTGAAAAGTGGCAATCCACAGCCACTGAACCCAGCGACTTCAATCTAAAATAGTCGGTAACGTCAACACTGCATTATAACTTTTCCAATCACACTACGGCAACATAAAAATCCCCTTGGTTCTCCAGGTCAAAGTTTCCATTCTCAATTATTTGACCAATTGAAGGAGATTATTAATATTTCATCCTCAGGTTCTATTTCTTAGCACATATTGTCTTAAGACTTTGCCACGAATATGTAAACTTTAAATTGGACACACTTAAATGTCAAAGATAAATATCACAAGTCCCAAGCAGCATAATGAAGTGCGTTCCTAAACATGGCTAGGTCAGCTTATAGGTATATTATTATTTCTCAAGAGCTTTTAGCGCGGTTCCTCCCTCCCTTCATAGGGAGGAACCCCGCTTATAAGGTTGATCTCATGAAGCAATCCGGAAGTACCGACTAGAAAATTTTGCGTTTCAGAACCCCTGGAGACCGAAAATAACGGTGGTTCAAATTTCTATATATTTATATATATATATATATATATATATATATATATATATGTGTGTGTGTGTGTGTGTATATATATATTTGTCTGTTCGCTCACATCCGGCCCCCCTAATAGTCTGTTTTGATGAAATTTGGTACAAAAATCGTTCGTCTAATTTGAAAGGTCAAGTTCGTTAACCAGCAGAATCCGCCCACCGGATCATGGTTTTTGGAGCGAATGTCGCGCGAAATACTCTTTTTATAGGCGTCTTGGCCTACGAAAACGAATGAACCCACTTTTAAGGCGATATCTTTAACCGTTTTCGAGAAAATTGGAAAAATAGTTCCTGAATAACGTTTTTGGTTTGGGTAGTTAAAATCATGGGATTCAGTTGAAAATTTTGTCGCATGTTCGAATTTCATCAAAACTAATATGTTAAACTTTTGGGTACGTTTGGAGTTAAGGAAGGATTAGAATAAAATATTTTATTAACAGACCTGAAAAGTTTTGGGAACTTCGTATACTTTCCCTAATATCTCGAAAACGGTTGGGAAATCGTGATAAGTGGATAGAAACTATTTGAAAGCTTTCTAAATTCTCTACAAAAAAGATTCTGAAACAACTTTTGATTAGGTGATGTCAATCGGAGAAATAAGTGCGTAAACTTTGAAGTAATTGATTTCGTTTATTCGAACGGTTCTTTTTGTCTGTTTTTATTCCTTGTTATTTTTCAATTGCTTATAGATGGATAATGTATTTGACAATAAAACAGATTAAGTAAAATAAGAAAAAACAATTTATTGTTAGAAATATAGCTTGCCAAGAGAAAGAGATTCGATGACGTCTTTTGAATATTTTCAATTGCCTTTATGCTGTTGGTTTTTTTATTTTATTTTTTAATTGATTTTATTTGTAGAATTATTATCTACTATAGTAAAAGAACACAAGAAAATGTGAAAATTTTGATATTTTCCAATGCATTGAAACGAATGAAATGAAGTATCTGTAGAAGAGGATTCTAGGGTCTGGTGGACCCGACCAGGTAAAGTCATAAATCCCTTTGAACAAAGGCCGAGCAAAATATTGTCTGTTTCTATTTTAAGCTTTTCAAATGACAATAGCGATATGAACGGAACCGCGCTAAGATGATGCAGTTCCTGGGAGTCGGACTTTTTTTTTTCGGTATGCCATAACTCTTTTAATCCTTCATAATTTTTCATAAATGAGGCCTCATTTTAAAGCTTTTCTTAACTGCTACACCGGAAAAGTATACAAATTACTCACATTTTCCGATGTACGTACACAAAAATTACGATGGAAAAAACAGTGTTTTCACATCCTCGACCTATAGATCTTCTATTGATATTTATCGAAATATCAACAGATTTCGATTTCATGTATCTATTCCGTATCTCGTTATTCTGCATTTAATTTCGACTTAAAGCATTGATTTAAGGTATTCGATCTGCTGATTTATTTGTAAGATGAATTAAATTATGACGACCAACTTACTTCCTCTCTGCCCTCTACGATTAACAAACCCGACGATCAAACCAGATCACTTTAAAGAAATTATACATATTAAACTATACTATTTGATGGCTGCTCTTAACTCCCCATTGCTATGATATGAACTACTGCTCACAATTTAACGCTTTCTGGCCTCAAGATAACATATTAATATAACTTTATCAAATTCTTTGGTGTCTCTGACCTGGCCATGATTATTGCTTTACATTTATTTTTGGGTCTCCGCTTTACTTGACGTCAATTACAAGAGGACGTCCCAGAGGCAGACCTCCACGGAGAGGAAGGACACAGACCCTCAACCAATAAATACCGCAGAACATACAGTTTCCATTTGCACCGATTCACTCTCTGCCTTGTTATCAAATTTAATGTAACACCAAGCAACCCACTGATTATATAAATTCAAGAAAGCTTGACATCTCTTGCCTGCAACAAGATAAAAGTTCTTTTTATTATGGTACCAGGGCATTGTGGCATTCCTTGAAGTGAGGAGGCTGATACAGCAGCCTTGGAAGCTGCAACAACTGGCATTCCTTACAATAAAGTGAATAAAGAAGACACGGCAAAATTTATCAAGAAAAAATAATGCTCTCATGGAACTCTTTATGGTTGGATACAACTGAAAATAAGCTCAGAAAAATAAATACCAGCACCAAACATTGGTCGACATCCACAAGTGAGAGTGAGAATAGGTGAACAGAAGTGGGTTTGGCAAGACTCCGCATAGGGCACACTCGTCTCTCTGATTCCTACCACATGTCTCAAGACAATCCCCCCAACTGTGACACTTGTGGGACATCCGTCACTGTCAAATATGTCTTGACAGAATGTTCATTTTATGGCAACTTGAGAACCAAGCACAAAATAA
Organism: Gonocerus acuteangulatus; assembly: GCA_946811695.1. Lineage (NCBI taxonomy): Eukaryota > Metazoa > Arthropoda > Insecta > Hemiptera > Coreidae > Gonocerus > Gonocerus acuteangulatus. Next base: position 52,128,165 of record OX328123.1, on the reverse strand, counting down.
ACAAAACCATAGACAAAATTCTTGGCAATAATACAGAGTCTGTAATCAATTTAATGAATTTTATCAGAGAGACAGGATTAATTAGCAGAATATAGACTTGGGTATATCGGTGGCATCACCGGGTTCCTGCTCGGGTCTTGGCCGGTGTGCAGTGCTGGCTGGTGCTCTGGATCGTGTTAGACCACGGACTCGGGGGGACTGTGCAGGCACGTGCACACTCCCCACGAGAGTCTGCTGCTCTGAGGTGTTATAGTCTTCCTGTAGAGAGCAGCCCGCCAGCGCGTGGCCGCCGGAAAGGGTCTAGACGGGTCCCCGGTGAGGGCATCGATAGGTATCAACCATAGCATACAAATAGGCATATATTTCCTCATCTTCAAAATAAAAAATTATCATTACTCAAATTAACATAAACAATTTAACTTGGCAAAAATAAAATCAATTCTATAACTTCGCAATACAAAACTCATAAATATCGCCCTCTTCACTGGCGTCAATGGCTAATAAGCTGGCACGCCAAAAACAAAAACAAAAGACCCTCAGCCGTGCCTCTACAAACACATGGAGATACACAAAAAAGTGTCCGCTGTCGTTCGCGCATGCGGGGTGGCCATGTACAAAAAAGAAGACATACTGTATGTTAAACAGTACATTACACAGGTTTGTCGGGTGGACCTAATGCACATTTGTGTTCCTGAATTTGAGCAGAAGGCTCTAAAGGAATTTTCAAAAAGAAAACTAAATATTTTAGTGACAGACAGTCCTACCTCTTCTACTATATACGAACAGAGGCAACCAGTAAATGAAGTACGTTCCATATATCTTGGGGGAGAGAAATGAAAATGTAATGTTATCTGCATAAGCGGCTTTTTTGCACTAATATGAGAAGCATATGAAGTCAACGGAATATTTGGGGTTCGGATATAAAAAGAACTAGATTTTTGGATAAATCTATAATTTGGATGTTTCGACATGCACTGTGGGAGCCGTCATGAGCAATAAATGCCAGTGAGTGGAGAAACACCAAAAGACACAATTTAGGTGACCAAGAAGTCAACAGTTACGTTAACACTTTATCTCGTAATCACCCAACTGGTTTCTTTTGGACTTTCTCTAGTCTCTGGCATTTAAGAAGGCTGCCAAAGGGAATTCCAAAACGACCAAAGTATATATTGTTTTCTTAAGTGAAACCCAACTATTCCTTTGGTATCTATTTACCTCGACGGCTAATTATTTGCAAGTCATTATTCGCAGCTTATGCTATCTACAGCTCAAATCCAAGCATATGTTTTTTACATCCCACTACAAACAACATAAACAAACTGAAAGCAATAAAGGATTATATTTGACACTAGTTGAGCAACACTACACTCAATGGTCCTCAATTTAAAGGAGATTATCATTAGACTATAAACCCGTTTTGCTCACCGTTTGAAGAATATGGAAGGATGGGTTTCTGACGATTCCTCCTTTGTGGTTCTGAAACATAATATCTTTGTCAGATCCCATTACTTTTAATAATGCCTTTAAATAACAGAAGTAATAACACGTTTCTAATTAAATGCAGCTCACACAATTAAAGTACATTTTCTTGGAAGGTAAAAATTTAATCATAAGCTGGAATGAGTATAAGCAAAATAAATCCATTTAAAGTGGTGGTTTACTCTAAAAAGAAGTTTTCAACTTTGTTTTTATAAAAAAATAATACATAAAAAAAAACTAGAAATTGAATCTATCAAGATTTAGGTCACTAAGATTATATATATATATTTATATATATATAAATATATATATATAAATATATATAATACAATTATTTACCTCGACATATAAAATGTCCTAAAATGTATTATACCACCTGAATATATAATACAATTATTTACCTCGACATATAAAATGTTCTAAAATGTATTATACCACCTGAATATATAATACAATTATTTACCTCGACATATAAAATGTTCTAAAATGTATTATACCACCTGAATATATAATACAATTATTTACCTCGACATATAAAATATTCTAAAATGTATTATACCACCTGAATATATAATACAATTATTTACCTCGACATATAAAATGTTCTAAAATGTATTATACCACCTGAATATATAATAAATTTCAGGACATTTTGAAGGAATTTAGCTATTGTAATATATTTTTGAAATCTTCATCGATCATTTTAAATAGTCCTCATATTTATTTATTGTAAAATTGTCCCGCTTCAATAGTTTTTTGTTATAGTTATATGGTAATTGTAAAGTGCGCCTCCTCGCCGATTTTTTTTTTTTACTGGTTGTTCTATAAGGTATTTTGATACACTGAAGACGAATCCGTTAAAAAAAAAGTCGCTCTCCACTAGGACGAATGTTATTAAGCATTAAAGTTAACTGTTAAGCAGGTTAGGAAAGCTAGCGTAAACAACGATATTTGTTAACATATAGTAATCATGGTGCAAAAAATCAACATTTTATTTGTAACAAAAATACTTTTTTTTCTAGAGTATTTATTTATGAAGTTTTTATTTTTCGACTAGTCGTTAAGCTGCACCAAAGTACCAAAGATGGCTGTAACGGTCTTCGTTTTGGGGTTTTTCATAGCAAGCACCGCTTGCCAGTTCATTGTGTCACTCATTACTTTTTTGTATAAAATAAATTCTTATTAATTATAAATCTATAGGATACAATGTATTTATTATACCTTAAAATTATTCATATCTATAAATTGGATAGAGTAAAACACTCCCAAAATAAGACCTTACATTTACTAGTAAGCTGGTTTTCAAGAAGGTATGAAAAAAAGTGGACACGATGCGACTTATCTGAGGTAGTAGGCTATCGATGTACGTGCCAAACAGTATCAGGTTCATCAGCGGCTGTTTGCGGCTGAGGCAGATCCAGGGTGATAACTGTGAATAACCATGGTGTCGAGATGTACCTCTTTGTCCTTCCCCGTCCTTCGTGCCTATACTTCGTTGGCTTCTGGAAGGCTAAATCAGTCAGAATTGTATTGATTGCCTTTGTTGAGTGCCAAGTGTCTCTAGTGTCCAGTAGAATGTTTGTGTGAATTTAGTGGTTATGATTGGATTAACGATAAACCCAGAGATTTTTGGGAAGTAAAATTATTATATTTTCGTGCTAGGCGGAAGGTCAAATAATAAAAACTTCACCACAAAGTTTCACCAACTTTATTACCTCCCTACATGTTTCACACCTTTTATGGTGCCTCTTCAGGGGAAAAAGTTACATATATAAAACTTACAGCCTCAATCTGAGGAAGATAACCTTCCACCAGTACGTCCACGTCTAGACTGATCATGGTCTGAAAGAATCCAACATGGCGAAATATAATCAGCTGATCGATAATCGATTTGTCATACATTACACATTTAAAATTAATTTCCAGAAGAAATATAGTCTTAAAAAAAACATCTTCCATCCTCTAATTAAAACATATTTTTACTTTTTGTCAAATAAGGTAATAAAAATAGTATTCAAATGTAGTATTTCAGTTTTATATGATAAACCAATGCTGTTTTATTCTCTTCCTTATCAATACTTTGCGCATGCTGTTTAATTCATTTTCGAAGTAACTGTTCCGATTCCCCTATATAAGATTTATCGCAGCTATTACAGTCAATTTTGTAGATGTTGTATTTAGTTTCCCTTAATTTTAATTTATCTTTAATATGACTAATGCTATTTTTTATTCTATTATCATATTTCCAAGATATTCTGTCTATATCCTTACATATATGTCTTATTTTGTTGGAAATTAATGGATTAAAATTAAAGCCAAAATATCGGCATGGTTCTGCATTCTGATCTTTTAAAAAAACCTTTAAATCTTTAAAAAAAGTATTGATAAAGGAGAGAAAAAAACAGCGTTGGCTTATCTTGCTATAAAATATAAACATAGTTTTGATTTTGAAAATATTAGCACATTAGGTAAAGAAAGAAATAGAGTGAAAAGAAGAATTAAGGAAAATATCCATATCATTAAAAATAGAAAGAATGCGGTAAATAAAAAAAACTGAAATACTACATTTGAATTATTATTGAATTATTTCCTTATTTGACAAAAAGTAAAAATATGTTTTAATTTGAGGGTGGGAAGATAGTTTTAATTTTTAAGACTATATTTCTTCTGGAAATTAATTTTAAATTTTAAATGTATTACAAATCGATTATCGATCAGCTGATTATATTTCGCCATGTTGGATTCTTTCAGACCATGATCAGTCTACTGGTGGAAGGTTATCCTCCTCAGATTGAGGCTGTAAGTTTTACATTTGTAACTTTTTCCCCTGAAGAGGCACCAAAAAAGGTGTGAAACATGTAGGGAGGTAATAAAGTTGGTGAAACTTTGTGGTGAAGTTTTTATTATTTGACCTTTCGCCTAGTACGAAAATGCCAAAGGTGTCTAACCCACAATTAGAACAAACTGATAAAATTAAGGTTAAAGTTTAGAAGACTTTGGAAAAAATTGGTGTTGGTGACGGAAACGATTTTAATTGGTCTTTATTCATTAGATACACAAAATTCTTAAGAATATACCATCATAATAAAACGTTTATAGTTAGACATGATAATGAAAAACAAAAAGTATAGTCATGTTTGGTTCTTACATGAATAAAAAATAACGTACACTTAAACAATAGTAGTCACATATCCGGGCATTAATAATTAATGAAAAATTATTTTTCTTTAGATTTCTATGATTATGTATAAATAATTTAACAAAATAATGATTTCCAGATTAAGTGAGTTCTGTAGTATGTGGGACAGGAACAGTGCAATCTTAATTAATATTGCGGTTTTGTCCTCCACAAGCGTGCTTCATGAACATTCCTTGATGGTTCATAGACAGACATGGGCGGATATAGAAAATAGTTTCGGGAGGAGCTGGGAAAATTTCGGGGGGGGGGGGGGGCTGAGACCATTTCCGTTGAAGGGGAGGTTCGGGAAAATGGTGGTTATTTAGCTTTCTTGTAAATAAACAATTTTTAAAATATGTCTAATGGTTTGTGTTATATGATTTTTTAAAATGTTAACGAATTTTTGGCCCACCCGGTATATGATCCCACCTTCAATATCCTCACTAATTCCTCCATCGATATTCTAAATCAATAATAATTGGAACAATTAGTTTTGTTAAATATTTAGCAATTAGTTTGTTTTTGAAACTATAGCTAAAGCTAATTAGCTGTGCTTACTATGATAGCTAAATATTTCTTAGCTAAATTACGATTAGCAGCCTGCTATAGTTTTGTGCTAATTTCTAATGATTGGTTTATACGGTACCGCTAATTTAGTGTTTAGGTATTAGCTTAGCCAGGTAGTGGTCGCTAATTTTTTTCAACAGTGACTGAAGGTAGGTATGTAAGGCTACCATTAACACTAACAAGCTCAGCACAGAATGTTCTAAGTATGCTATTTAGGATCTCATGGACTTGGGTCAATATCTTCTCCCCTAAGGCTAGATCGTAGTCCTATCCTCGTTAATCTGTTCTCTAGGACTTGGCTTGTAGATAGAACCAGGATCAAAGCAGCGGCTTAGGCATTCAGGGAAGGAAAATTACACCTTTACAATCCTCCATCATTTCCTCCCAGTAATTGGGATGTTATAATTGTTCAATAATATTATTGAGCTCAGATATTAGATTTTTGTTTAATAGTACTTCCACTGCTAGAAGATATTTTGAAAAAATTGACGGACTAAGTCGAGCGCAAGAACATCTAAGCGTCCAGTAACAGAGCAATCTACAGAATCGAGCCAATTCCAGAATTATTAAAAGTTAAAAGCGTAGGTAGTAACATAAACTACGAATTATCCTGTAGATGGCAGAATTGTAATTAGATGTTTTAGAAAAATTTAAATGTTTCGCAATTTCAATCTGTAAGCATAACAATGTTACCATAAACATAACATTAACACCCTTACAATTTCTAACAATAAATACATTCAATACGGATCTTTCTCTTTTTTTTACTCGTCTGCGGAATCGGAAAGTACCATGTTTAATTTAGATTATATCAACAAACTAATTGTTAGAAAACGGCTATAAAAAAATTCATATAGCTAACAATCATTGAGGTAAGTATTTTGATAAAAAATTATCATTATATTATAAATAGCAAAATTCACCTATGAGAGGCTGATGGATGACACAAGAGGAATAATACTGTCAAAAAAAAACTTTTTGTCCTTAAAAAAGATTTGGTAGTATAGTTTCTGTAATATTTTTTTGTTAAAATAGTTCTGAACCCCTAACTTCAAATTATATTACATTTTCAAGTTCTTTATTTACTTGAAAGCCTACACAAAAATAATGTGCTGCTCCTTATGAACTTTAGGGTTGGCAAATAAGTCCTTTCGGTTATTGTATTCATGTTTTGTTTACAATATGTCACATTTATCTGATGCAATTAATCCCAACAGAGGATTGTTTATCCTATTTGTAATATGTAAACAGTTATGTCTGTCGACACTTGTTAAGATTAGGTCAGTATTGCGTTTGTGATCCAGCTGAGAAGATGGACGGTAATTTATTGCATTATAGGCATATTTTGCTGTATTATTTCAAAAAAGGAAAGCGAGCTGCAGAGGCTCATAAAAAAATATGCGGGGTCTATGGGGATAAAGCCTTAACAGAGCGCACGTGCCAAAATTGGTTTGCCAAGTTTAGGGCAGGGAATTTTGACATAAACGACGCACCACGACCTGGTCGTCCACAAGAAATTGAAAGCATTGATGTTAAGGCTATAGTCGATCAAAATCCTTCCCAATCAGTGCGAGACATTGCTGAGGCCCTAGATATATCACATGCAAGCGTAGAAAATCATTTGCGGAAGCTCGGCTACGTTTCTAGGCTGGATGTTTGGGTCCCCCACTCTCTGACCGAAGCCAACTTGGCAAAACGCATTTCCATTTGCGATTCCCTGCGAAAACGTCAAGAAAGCGATTCATTTCTTAAAAGACTTGTGACAGGGGACGAAAAGTGGATTGTCTACGATAATGTGGTGCGAAAAAAATCTTGGAGACCTAGCAACGAACCACCTGGAACCACATCTAAAGCGGGATTGCACCCAAAGAAGATAATGCTTTCTGTATGGTGGGATTTCAAGGGTGTGATTTTTTATGACCTGCTGCCTCAAGGTAAATCAATCGATTCCACTCTATACTGCTCACAATTAACAAAATTGAATGAATCAATTCGACGAAAACGCCCAGAACTGGCAAATCGAAAGGGTGTCGTCTTCCATCATGATAATGCCAGGCCCCACACTTCGTTAGTCACCCGCAACAAATTGTTAGCCCTTGGATGGGATCATTTGCCCCACCCTCCCTATTCACCGGACCTTGCTCCTAGTGACTACCACTTATTCCGGTCTCTACAAAATTCCTTAGGTGGAAAACGGTTTGAAAACGAACAGGGTGTCAGGGAGCACTTTGATCATTTTTTCGCTAATAAACCACAGACATTCTATGAGCATGGGATTATTCAGCTGATGGAGGGATGGGGTAAAGTAATAGAAAATAATGGACATTACATTGTAGATTAAAATAAAAATTATGTTCAAAATATACAATAGTTTTCTTTCAACTTAAAAAACCGAAAGGACTTATTTGCCAACCCTATATTTAATACTAGTTTGAAATGGACGCCAAAGTAAGAGTTTTTTTGCTATTATATTTTAAACATTAATTTATTTATTTATTCAGTCCAGCGATTTTGGCGATAAACTCATTTTTCAGGTGTTTCTATAGTTAGAAAAATTGGTCAAAAATAAGAAAAAAATATTAAATAAATTAAAGAATGGGAATTGAAACAGGTAGCAGTTAAACAAAAACATAAAAATAGATAAAGTGAGAAATAAATAATTAAAACTAAATAAGGTTAAAAAGTCCGACTCGCAGGAACTGCATCATCTTAGCGCGGTTCCTGTTCATATCCCTATTGTCATTTGAAAAGCTTAGAATAGAAACAGATAATATTTTCCTCGGCCTTTGTTCAAAGGGTTTTATGACTGGTCGGGTCCGCCAGACCCTAGAATCCTCTTCTACCGATACTTCATTTCATACGTTTCAATGAATTGGAAAATATCAAAATTATTCACATATTCTTGTGTTCTTTTACTATAGTTATAATTCTACAAATAAAATCAATTAACAAATAAAATATAAAACCAACAGAATAAAGTCAATTGAAAATATTCAAAAGACGTCATCGAATCTCTTTCTCTTGGCAAGCTATGTTTCTAACAATGAATTGTTTTTCTTATTTTACTTAATCTTTTTTATTGTCAAATACATTATCCAACTTTAAGTAATTAAAAAATAACAAGGAATAAAAACAGACAAAAAGAACTGTTCGAATAAACGAAATCAATTACTTCAAAGTTTAGGCACTTATTTCTCCGATTGACATCGCTTATTCAAAAATTTATTCAGAATTTTTTTTTGTAGACCATTTAGTAAGCTTTCGAATGGTAACCTTTCGCTTCCCTAATTTTCAACCGTTTTCGAGATATTATTGAAAGTATACGAAGTGCCCAAAACTTTTCATTATTTTTAGCAACAGAAAATGGGTCTCATTTTACCTATCCTGTTTTACACGCAAATACATTTTCGTAACATAAAAAATTACAAAAATAAATAGCAATAAAAAACTAAGGGAAAGAGACAATAATTACAAAAAGAACGACAAAAAACCGTTCATAAGAGCTAAACAGACGTATTTGAAGTTTTAAGCACTTATTTCTTCGATCGATATCACCTAATCAAAAATTGTTGCAGAATCTTTTTTGTAGAGAATTTAGAAAGCTTTCAAATAGTTTCTATCCACTGATCATAATTTCCCAACCGCGTTCGAGATATTGATGAAAGTAAGCGAAGTTCCCAAAACTTTTCATGTCTATTCATAAAATATTTTATTCTAACCCTTCCTCAACTCCAAACGTAACCAAAAGTTTAACATGTTAGTTTTGATGATTGTAAGTACCAAAACCAAGCTAGGCTTTGTACTTGTGTCGGCAGATACCTGGGGTATATTTACAACTCTTGAGGATTAACTCGTAGCAGGTACATTTTTTGTGGACCCACAGGCAGTGAACGGACTCTCTATTCCCTCATAGTATCTAACCGGTGTGAAGTTGAATATTGTTTCTAATTATACGTATCCTGTTTTATTGACAAATACATTTGACTACTATAAGCAATTACAAACACTAGGGAACATGCCAAAGAACTCGGAGTAGGAGCCTTGACAGTTTCAAGTCATTTGAAGGAAATCGGCAAATCCAAAACTGACATTTCATACGGTACAGCCTAATATATTTCTAGCAATGAATTGTTTTTCTTATTTTTATTAATCTGTTTTATTGTCAAATACATTATCCTACTATAAGAAATGACAAAATAACAAGGAATAAAAACAAAAAAGAAGAACCGTTCAAATAAACGAAATCAATTACTTCAAAGTTTAAGCACGTATTTCTCTGATTGACATCGTCTAATCAAAAATTGTTTCAGAATCTTTTTTGTAGAACATTTAGTAAGCTTTCGCATGGTAACCCTCCGTTTGCCAATATTTCAAACAGTTTTCGAGATATTAGAGAAGGTATACGAAGTTCCCAAAACTTTTCATGTCTGTTAATAAAATATTTTATTTTAATCCTTCCTTAACTCCAAACGTAACCAAAATTTCAACATATTAGTTTTAATGATAGTAGAACATGTAGAAAATGTTTCAACTGAATCCTATGATTCTAAGTACCCAAACCAAAAACGGTATTCGAAAACTATTTTTCTAATTTTCTCGAAAACGGTTAAAGCTATCGCCTTGGAAATGGTTTCATTCGTTTTCTTAGCCCAAGAAGCCTATAAAACGAGTACTCACACGCTTATGAAGTCAAAAACGTAAGCGTTACGATTTTTTTTGCGCGAATTTCGCCCCAAACGCCATCTTCCAGTGGGCGGATTCTGCTGGTTAACGAACTTGACCTTTCAAATTGGACGACGGATTTTTGTACCAAATTTCATCACAATCGGACCATTAGGGAAGCCAGAAATGAGCGAACAGACAAATATATATATATATATATATATATATATATAAATATATACATATATATATATATATATATAAATTTGAACCACCGTTATTTTCGGTTTCTAGGGGTTCTGAAACGCGAAATTTTCTAGTCGGCACTTTCGGATTGTTTCATTGTATCAACCTTATAAGCGGGGTTCCTCCCTATGGGGGAGGGAGGAACCGCGCTAAAATTAGGAGTAGGTAGTATGTAAGTACCGTGTCGATATATGGGCTACTTTTTTTTTGTAGGTCAGAATACTTAAGTTTTTTAGTAGCCGACAGTTTGTAAGTATTTGTTTAATGCTCAAAGTCTCGTTGCAAAATCTACAAGTTGCTCTGCTCTTTCTTTCTAGTAAGTACGAATAAAATACAATAAACTTAGGCCTAGGGTACGATACGAGCGATGACCGACAGAACGACAGAGCGATCGAGCGTTTAGCAGAAGATGGGCACTGGCTACGATATAGAGCTATAAAAATTAATATTTTAAATGTTTAGTTAATAAAAATATCTTACATTTAATGTTTAATGCATTTCCAACCTCTTCTACTAGTTTCTTGGTTTGGATTGTATATTTAAAATCACTGTGTATGACATTCCATACTTTGTTCTTCCGAAACTAAAAGCTCACATTCACCATCATCCAATTTACTCTTTTATTACTATTCATATTTAAAAATTATTTATAAGAAAGGTAGCTAGAAGGTTATAAGCATTGGAAGGTTAAGTTTGAGAGGCTGAAGCCTTTTTTGTAGCACTCAAAATATAATGTCTGGGGTGAGCGACGAGAAAAATTGAAATGTCTGGATCAAGAAATGTCTTCGCTCGTATCGTACCCCCGGCTATCCAGGGAGCGCATTACAGCCGAAACGTTCTATTGTTCTACTCGTTGCAGTTTCGAATGGGTAAGTAGGGTGTGTCCGATTAATGAAGCCTAATTACAATTACTTCGTCACAACGGGAGCAGTGTTCGTTTAAACAGGTTTTTTTTGAATTTTTCATATTATTTTATGCCTTGAATTTAAAAATATTAACTATCATCTTCTATGAATATGTAAATGGGAGAAATGAGTCGTATGTAGGAGGTGTTGAGTACCCAGTAAACATGCTTCCAATATAGTCTGTATATACGCCTCCTCGTCGTACACTGTGCTAATTATACAGCTGAACATATGCATATATGGGAGTAGTGTTCTGGGGACAACCTGTCGTCCGATATATTGCATTGGGTCACGTCACTAGAGGACGTAGCTCATTCTACATTCAACACTACAGCTAGCAGGAATATATGGATTCCCCCCTCCTCTTTCAACACTCAATTTACAATAACCCAATTTTGTTCTAGTAATTTTCATGATATGATTATTGGTTGAATTAATATTCTTGATAATATTGTCTAATAACAACATTTACGACTTTATGTTTGCACTCAACAGTAAAACACAAAAGTCCGTCACGCAGGAGCAGCATAAATAAGCACTTTTCTCAGAATTTTTGTAGTGTAGACTACATTACTGAATAATTGGGAACTTTGGGAACCTACGTCTGGCCGGTTAATTCTAATGAAACAGAGTCTAAAGTAAAAGATACCTCCTTTCCAAATAACCCGATTTGGTTTATTTTTACAACCCATTTTTCTCTGTTGATTACCACCATGAATACCGAGTTTCGTTGAAATGTAACTAAAATTACGGCTGGTAGTGGCAAATTGGTAATGTGGGTCCGGAGTAAACCCTCCCTCCTAATAAACCGATTTAGTTTATTTTTACAACGTATGTCTCTCTTTAGATCAACATAACGAATACCGAGTTTCGTTGAAATATAACAAAAACTACGGCTGGCATGGTCAAATTAGTGTTTTGAGTCCGGGGTAAACCCCTCCCGGTGGTCCGATTTTGGTGGTTAACGAACTCGTTCAATCGTTTGCTAATTGAACGCTATATACCACGTTTCGTGAAGAAAAAACAAAAACTCTGGCCGCTATCGTGTTAACAGACACACGATAGCGGTTAGGTTAGGAGCTTCATAACATAGCACGTATCTTAGCAAGGTACCACTCACCCCCCCCCCACCACACACACATATATATATATATACATAAATACTCAGCAGCAAAAAGAACGGACGCTAATTATTGTCTATTATGTCCGGAAACTCCAGTAAATATATGGATTTTTTAATGCATACTATGGATTATATGTGTTAGGATATTTAAACTAAGTATTATTATTAAACAAATATTTGCTATTTAAAAATGTACATGTGATAATGGTTATAAACAAAAGAGCATATTTTATAGCACTTAATTATAGATTTTACCCATGTTTTCGACGCAGGATTGCTTCTAAAAAAAGTGAACTATTCCCCCTCTTGCATCTCCTCTGCCCTTATAGTGCTGAAGGGATTATTTCCGTGAAGATAGTCCGTTTCTACTCTGAACCAGCCAGATTACTCATAAAATCGGTAAAAATCACCCACAATCGGCGTGTGAACTAAAAAATATTAAATGAGTCCTTTTTTTCTGCCGAGTGTATATGTTTTATCGTTATAAAAATAAAATTTCATTGTTTTCCTTTTTGTGCCTACAAAAATGCAATACAAATATAGAAATTTATAAACAATTATTGGGAGATCGGATCATTGCATGAGGAAAGAAAACAGCTGTTTTAAGCCTCCTGATATAAGTTTCATACTAAATAGTTTTCAAGATATTCTTCCAGGAATGGAAGAAGGCATGGCTTCCTTTACTCATTTAGTCACCGGCCTTTCTGTCACTATTAAATTAGTCTAGACAGGATGTGTTGTGTGTTGACATGTTTCCTAGAACTTCAGCTCTCACGTCAAATTGAATTCTCATCGGCAGTGCTTATTTTATATTGAGTAGTTCCGGAATTGTAATGATAAAGAAACCAGTTTAGGATCTGCTTCATCTGATATTAGATAGACTTTACATTCTTCTCATCTACACAGGAGTGTCTTAAAATAAAGTATAAGTCCTGCGTAACAATTGCTGCGAAGAGTACCGATTTCAAATATGGGTGTTCCTAAGAACAAGAATTAAGAACCAATTAAGAGTGGGAGCACCTTTTGTCGCGCCTACGAAGTTTTTGGAATAATTCACTACATAATATTTATATCGCTTTCCCTCCACTTTCTTCAGTTCTTTGTATGCCTTCCAGCAATATGAATATATCGTTGTTCCAGACCTTCATACAGGAAGTCAACATTTCAACAGTTCTAAATGGGAACGCGTAGAAGGAACACTACCTTTTCTCCTGGCAAACCCATCCGAATACCCATTGCTGTAGTTATATCCTGTCCAAGTTAAATTTCCTCTTAGAGAAGCAGGACTCGTCTATTTCGACGCAGAGACCTTCCCCTCTAATCGTCATAGGTTTTGATAATAAGTCACTAGCACATATCGTCCCTACCATGTTAAACTATCGAATATGAAAATCGGAGCAAACTAGGGAACGAACATATCTATCCGTTGACGAAGTAATATATTGAAAAATGGTCTTTTTCGATACTTTAAGGCATTAAAGGCTATTCTAAAGGGGTTAGAGTTCCAAGAATTTTCGATAAGCTGTATCATCCACAAACCAAGAGCAGTCTCGAAACTGAAAAATGAGATTTTTTATATTCGATAGTTTGACATGGTACAGACGATGTCTTGCAATTTATGCCTCCACTAGACTATTGCATCTCGACTGATGCCGATTTCCTTACGGCAAAACTTAACTGTTGTATATTCATGTACCCAGGAATATATCAACAGAATTACCTTCCTTTTAGGCAGATGACTACTCACAAGCCATGTTCTGCGTAACAAACCAACTCTTGTTCTGCATTTCCTCTTGCAAAAACACCAGTTTGATGAAGCTTTTTCTTCACGATGAGGATTATCTCAAGGTTTGTACTGCACCCTTATCGTATAGTAGTAATACATTACAATAAATACCGTCCTAATAAAATTGAATACCTTTTTTTTAATTTTGAATAATCTGTATGAATATTATCGCAAGAGCATTAAAAAATATGACCAATTAAACGGGTCAGAACAACTTCATCTCTTCGATTTCCGCGGGAACTGGATGGCCATTCTTCTACTATATGTTTGATCGAAGGAAATATATTTTCGTTCAGTTGGGTACGTGAATATTTTCCAAATAGTGCTATAATGTATCTTGTTATGTTTGCTCAGCCTTGATGAAGTAGATACGATACTTCCACGATTTATTATTTACTAGATGTTTCAGCACGAGAGTCAGACGATGAACGTTTTCCGAAGTCATGACCAGGTAGTGAGTGAATGGTAATGTGTCCGTGTATGGGTCGGAATGATGCGTAGTCTTTCAAACCAAATAGTTCACAATAATATGCATTTCTTCGTGTTTGATGTGACTACTTGAGTTTAAAACAAAAACAGTCTGGGATTAAATTTAAAAATCTAGGGCACACTCAGGGATGCAGTTTTCTTCTTCATAATGACCCGGTATGAAATTTCTTTGCTCTTTTCCGATTTCTTTTTTTAAAGATCATCATGCATTATTTATATTTTGTTCCCTAGTACCATCCACGTGAACACGTATCAGAAAGGACGACCTGCGCCAAATAGTGACGAATCTTTTTACTATATCAGGTGGTCAGTAACTACTCCCGTTTGTTAATAATAATAAATTTGGATATAAAGTTTTAAAGTCTTTTCCGTGTTGTCAGCAATAAACTGGAAGAACTTATTTAAAAATGTTGAGAATGTTAATGAGATGCAGGGACTCTCTTCTTGGACTTTATCACTGCGGATAGTATAATTATCCAGCGATAAAAGGAGTTTTGTTGGGGCAAGATGTTACTGGATTGATGACTGCACAAGAAAATCATTAGGATTAGCTTGAACTTTGAAAAAAAAAAATATCGAACTTATTTAAATCAATTAATATCACATCTCCTGAATATTAGTCGGGGCTTTATTTATGCAAATAAAAATTCCATAGAGCTCAGGTGAAAATATGCTACAATTGTCTTTATAATTTTCTTTGTTATGATGGCACCATCAATTACAGATGAAGCAACCACGTTTTTACATGTTTCAGACACATCAGTGAAGATAAAGAGCTTATGAGGGTTCATAAGATACAATTCATTGAAAGGGGTTAAGACAGGGGGTTAGAGTAATTTTGAAGTCGGATCATTTTTTTTGGGGGGGGGATTTAGATAATGATATAGGTGCATTGAAATTGTTTAATGCACAGGGTGGAATATTTAAATATACAAATAAATTAAATCTGCTGTTTATTACATACACTCATCAGAGAAAAACACGTTTAACCCTCTTTCGACAAGTAGATGTCGGATACGACCCGTTCCGTATCATTTCTTTTACGGTGATTATCTAGGCATAGGTTGAAGGTTGTAACCGTGAATTACCCTATCTATCAGTAGTCCTCTAGACAACAAACAACAAAGGAAAGTCATTGACCTTTATTCAGTCCCGTAATTTTCGTATATCAGTGTCGGATACGACACCGCCTTGTGGTATAAGTGACAACTTCTTCATCGTGTATGTAGAGCTCTAGGAGTTATTTCAAACCTATTTACCGTTGTTTGACACGTTAATATGGTAAGTTATCGTCTGTCGATTGCCGATGAAGAAATTCTGCACGAACTGGCACGGTAAGAGCCTAAAGGAACTAATGAAGAATTTTATTTTATTATTTTATTTTAGTTTTTTCACCATTTGGTGACAAAACCACGGCTTTGTTCCTAGTTCAAAAGTAAAGATTGACTGAAAAGTATCCGTGTGTTGATTATGTGTGTTATTAAATGTTCTGTCTGTTGATTATTTTGTGTATTTTTAAGTGTTCTGTCTGTTTTGTTACATTAATCCAACAAAAAGAGAATATCTTTTTGTTGGATTATTTCTCAAAAAATCCAATTCACCAAATGGCTTTTGTTATTTTTACTTTTTCAAATTTTGTTGTATAGATGTGTATGCATGAGATATTTAATGATTTCAACAATTTACTGGCTATTATCGGAAAGTAAGTCAGTCAAATTGTGGGGTAATTTAAAATTTGTCCTGAGTCTGCACTCTGTCAGAATGTGCTTAATTGTTAGGTGAGTATTGCAGTACGTACATGTCGGTCTGTCTTGTCTGGTCATAATGTAGGAATGTGTCAGTCGTGAATGGCCAATCCTTAGACGGCATAAAACTACTTCTTCACGTCTTTTTGACCTTTTACTGGATGACCATTCCTGTACTGTGTGCTTGATTTCTCGAAGCTTGTTGTTAGTCGTGTTGTACCAGGATTCTTCCCATTTATCTGTTATGTATCTCTTAGATAAGGCTTGAAGATCCTGGTATGTCATGTAATGTACGTCAGGCACTGGTCGTCGAGTGGCTAGTTTAGCCTGTTCGTCTACTGCAGTACTTTGTCTGATGTCTTCGTGGCCGGGTAGCCAGTACATGAAGAATTTAAAAGTGACAAAAGGTGCAGTGAAAATGAAGTCTTTTTGAAGGCTTGCTTTGTCTTTAGTTACACCTTACATGAATGAAAGGTTGAAAAATCTTCTCATTCCCAATAGACTCCAAGATGAAATCTACATTTCGCAGGTACAGAAACATCCAAACACACACCTCCACTTTCAACTCCTTCAAGTTCAGAAGGACTTCAAAATGTTCCATGAATGGACGGAGAAAGAACAGGAGGGGAAATCCAACATGTCCTCAGCGCAATAAAGTATTTGTGGTCAACAAAAAAGAGAATTATGTCCGTCCTGCCAAGCAAAAAATTAAAAAAAAAAAAATATTTTTTTTTTTATTTCTACCCAACTAACATAGTTATTTGGAAAATATACTGATTTTTATACTAGGTGTCGTATCCGACACCGCCTTGTCGTATGTGTACTGAAAAACACCTTGTGGGAGGAGGGTTAATGTTTTTTTAGTTAATTTGATGATTGTGAGTGATGTTTTGGTTTTTTTTGTAATCTGGCAAATGCAGAACAGGAACGGACTATCTTCAATGAAATAATCCCTTCAGTATTAAAAGAGAAGAGGACATAAGGCTCTGGATTCACCATTGGTTTCGAGGCTGGGTCTTCTCAACCTGACTAGGTTGAGAACTCTTCCTCGTCCAGAATGGGGTAATACTGTAATTTTAAGAAGCCATACTGAGTCCAAAGCGCGTGGAAAATAAATAACCACTTGCTATTTTTTTTTTTTTTTTTTTTTTTTTTTTTTTTTTTTTTTTTTTCTTACGGCGCATCGACATAAATCTTGGCCATTAGCGCCGACGTCCAGGGTGCAGCCAGGAATTTTCTCAGCGAGCCCTGAGATGAGAAAATTTCTGGCGTCGGCGGGGATCGAACCCACCATCTCCCGCTTATGAATCTAGCGCGCTAGCCACTAGACCACGGGAGACCCCACCACTTGCTATTAATGATTAGTATATTTTAGGGTGCGTTTACACCTGACACTTCTCGCAGGAAATATATCTCAGGTGTCGGATATTCTTTTAAATGTTTAAAGACTGACAGAAATAGCTCGACATTTATGTCATGGATATCTATAAAACAGTTGTTAACATTTGCGATAAATGTACGGCCCGTTTACACACATACATTTGTGTCCAGTGTCGTTCATAATCAATGTTTACACCTGATGGTATAGAAGTGTCGACAGTACAGCTAGTAGCCAAGATATTTATGTCTGACATTTAATTCTTCTCTTTAGCTTGTGATAGAAATATACATCTCGGACAGAAATTGTTCGCAGTTTACATTAGTCACAATTTCTCTCCGGCATAAATATCCTGCAATAACTATCTGATGTAAACGCACCCTTATAAATACTAAGTATTCATTTAATATGAAATAGTATTTAGTTTAAATAACCTGACACATCTAATTATTTACATGAATTTAAAAAAAAAAAAAAAACACACACACACAGATTTACTGCAGTCACCGAACAGACCATATAATAATAATACAATAATCACTGATTCCGTTGTTTTACTGCTTAGTGTGCATATATTTATATATAAATACATACACATATATTTATGAACGATAAAAATGCTTCCGAGTGTGGCTTACGAAAATCCAGTCCATTTCTTATCTATTTCAATAAAAACTAAAGCAAGTAAGAATTGATTGACTTAAATGAAACCTGACAAATATAACACTAAAATGGGTTTTCACCTGTTAATTTGAGAAAGTTCTAATAAAACCAATTCAAATGTCAGAGGAAAAAATATTTTACTTTAAGAGATAAAACTGTGCATTACAATGGATAAATTTATTGATTCCATGTTATCAAAGGCTCTTTGTAAGAACGTATGTACATTAGTTTTGTTTTAGCGGAAACAATAAATAGGAAAAATGAATTTTCAAAAGTGCTTCCGAGTGTGGTTTCACTCTGCACCTAGCGAGTTTGACATGTGCTTAGTTATAGAGCTCTTTCGTGACGGACTTTTGAAATAATTTAATTTTAGGTGCTATTTTTTTTTAATTTACCTAATAAAACTTCCATTTGTCTGAAAATATCCTTCTTCGAATCTAATAAAGAATTCAATAATGAAAGCTTGATAAAATATTGCTTCCTAAATGGAATCTCAGCTCGACGAAACGAAAGAATTTCAATTCTCTAATATTTCCTTTCTTATCAGAGCAATAATATCTTCCCTTCTCCAGTTCAGCGATATTATTCTGCCGAAAATATTTTCTCGAAAATTGTCTAATATAATGTCATGAAATATAACTAAAATGCTCTTAATGAAAATACTCTAAGTTATGTGCAAACGTTATTACAATAAAACTCGTTAGCTATCATGTCAAACTATATGTTTCTCAATAGAGTTTAAAAAAAAATCTATATATACAGGGTGTCCCACATTCAGATTTCATAACTTTAGGGGTTTATTCTACAGGTCATTTGTCGTTCAGTGACGCACAAATGAGCGTCCTATGTGGACATGTAACAGATCTACTGATTTATTTTTTTTTCAAAACAATTGTTCTTTTGTTTATTATTAAAAAGAGTGTTTTCGGGATTTTGGATTTTATATATCGTAACTAACCGCCACATTTTTAGAATCTACATTAAATTTCCAATAAAGAACAGTCGTTATTGAAATATTAACATGTGAAATACTAACATTTAAAGAGCCATATTATAAGCCACGTAGATGTGAATGCTTGATATTGTTTTTTTCTTAAATTATTCATTATTTTCTTAATGAGCTATTTGTTGACTTGTTTGAGAGGTTTGCCTCTGCCTCAAAAGTTGCATTAAAAAACAAAAATAAAAAAGAAGAAAAACAAACGTTCATCCAATGGAGGTGCGCGACCCGATCCTATGGCCACCGATTGTCGGCCGTTCAAACTTGTTTGTTTCTAGACCGATTTCGGACAGACAAAGCGCCAAACGACATATTGTGTTTCAAAAAGGACCACAGAATCTACATCTTAACCTATTTCAATGTATTTTTTTTTTAAATGAAAGCTAATAAAATTTAGACAACTTTTTTACTTCACATTTTTGTTTTTTTGTTTCCCTTGTTTATTAAATTATGCGGAAAGATGTTTATAACCAACCAATGTTTGAACTTTCCAATGCTCATAACATTCTACCTACCTTTATAAATAATTTTAAAATATAAATACTATTACTTCTACTAGTAAATAAATCTTAGTGTAACAGTTAATTTTTAAACTGTTACACTAAGATTTATTTTTTCGGGGCTGATATTCTTCTGGAAAATTGATTGGAATCTCAATTTTTATTTTATACCTCCAACAAGGTAATCAAAGTATCCTATCCTTATAAGGTGGTATTTCTTAAATTAATTCCTCATTTTCACTTCACTATGAGTTCATTACTGACCAGCTGCGGCTAGATCGGATCGGATCGGGTCGGGGACCAATGTAGGCACTCACGTCGGCCGTTGTCGGTCAAACGAAATCGGATTGGATCGGATGGGGAGAAATACGGGTCCAATGTAGGTACAGCCTTATTTAATACTCTTTAAAATGGTACCCCGATGTTATAGAAATAAATCTTCTTGAATGTTATTTTTTCTGATTTTTAAGCCAAAACCAATATATGTGCTTTAGCGTGAATGAGCCATTCTGAACATATTCTTTAATTTCATAAGGTAATGGTAATGTCCCATACTTCCCACACTATATGACGAGTATAACACAAGCCGATCTACCAAATATTAATTCACTCTGGTTTCAAATGGATGGTTGCACACCTCATGATAGAAGAGTGGTGATCGAATGGCTGAACAGTGAATTTCCAAGCCATTGAAACGGCCACTATTGACTAGTTCATTTGCCTCCTAGATCCCCTGATCTGACTCCTCTGGATTTCAATATATAGGGAACTCAGAGGCCGTGGCGACAAATGAGTAACCCTTCAACAGGATCCAGAAGCAGTGCAGGTCCAATTAGACGTCGAGATTCTATTTGTAGACCACAGGAAGGTGGACATTTTGAAAATATACAGGGCTAAAAATTATTAGGGGGCGAGGTTAGCTCAGTGGTAGAGCACTGGACTCATACGCTGGAGGACCTGAGTTCAACTCCCGAGTAAGCAATAAATATTTTTCCTTCTAGTGTCTTCGTTCATGGGTTGAATTCGGCCTCCCTGGCCATCCCTAGGCCGACCCAGCCTTTAATTAATTTATTAAGGGGTACCTTGGTGCTAATGACCCTAGTAGTCGAAGCAGCAAGGGGAAAATCAGGCGGCCGGAGCATAGTACTGATCACACTATAAACCTAGTGTGCCGTATGGTCATAAATCAGATACCCCTACAGTATCTGCCCCTCAAGGCCTTCGTGGGCTGTTACGGGGCTGATTTATTTATTTTTTATTATTATTATTATTTTTTAAATTATTTGTGCACAGTAATTATCATTTTTCTCACACTTAGAGATTTTGACAGATTCAAATAGATTTTTCCTAGGAAAACGAGATAACTTTTGAAAGCTTATTAAATAAAGGAACTTTCCATGTCGGATTTCATTTGAATCTATTTTATTCGCATTTTATGCGTAGGAGAGAGTTTTTTGTATACAATTTCCAATGATTGTTATGAATAACTCAGTTAACTTATAAGCAGAAGTTTTATTAAATATAATAGAATTAAAAATTTAATAAAATAAGACCGTCGTGGCTAACGCCTTGGATTCTCATGCGGGAGATGGTGGGTTCGAGTCCCACTGGTGACAGGAAATTTCCCATCTCACTGCTCTTTGAGAAATTCTTTGCTGTTCTAGGGATGTCGGCGCTAATGGCCCAGAAGTTGATTCGCCGTTAAAATAAAAATAAAAAAAAAGTTACGCAGCTGCTGGGAAATGATTTTTTTTAATTTTATCATCAACAGCACCGGATAAAATTGAACCTCCTTCCTCCAGAGTCGAAAGCGTTATTAATGGGAAAGGCGAAATGTAAAGAACCAGAAGTATGAGCAAGCAAGGTGGAGTGCCTGTGTATAGAACCTACACCTGAATATTCGCACAAGCAGCTTTTTATACTTCATTTCATTTTACTTTCTCTTGAGAGTTTGTTCTCCCACTTAGAAGGGAAAATGTTAATTACTCTGCCGTATAACTGAAATATTATACTAGCAGTTGTGTGAATCGTTTTACTATTGCCCGGCCGCAAAAAGCCACGAGTTATTGTAATATCTACTCTAGCTACGTACAGAAAATAACTATTAACATGTATTTCAAATGATTTTGAATTCAGCTTTAATTTGTTCCTTTGGGAAGTAAATATATAAATTTGAGTCAATTGTTTAAACTATTTTACTATAACGTTAATCGATTAATCGAACTATATTAAAAGTCATAGTAGTCACATTCTATTTTTAAGGCATTTCTTCGGTCCTTGGAATTACGCAACCTTTCAGTTCGTACGCAAAATCAGTTCTCAATTGGTGGATGTTTTTTTCACGTTTTAAGATTTCAAGAGACAAACGAAGGCTGTAAAAGGGATTGCCACACCACCATTTTTTATATGGTATGATGTGGAAGTAATATTTTTGTGGGGCTGGATAAATAAGTGGACTGTATGAATAATGAGTTGATAATTTACATTTATTCAGTACAAGATGATGAGTGGGGGGAAAATTGCCAAAATCAGAAACAAATATTGGTTAGTGGATTAATGAAATTTTGAAGGTTGTGGGACTGATGAGGTTAAAACAATGGTGAGCTGATGAAGTGGTGATATGATGTTGGGCTGCTGGAGATCCGTGGAATTTGGTATATTAAATAGGTACCTGGTGACTGGTGCCTGGTGAAATTAAAGTATGGTACTTCCAAGATGAGTACTGCATTTCTCCCTGTGGCTTCATTTTCGGTCAATTGATGTCTTCTTCACCTCCATGCCCCGGTGGTTTGAGGTGGCTACTCGGCCATGGTATACATAGTAAGCCGGTGAAAGAGTACAAAAAAGACTTTACACGCTGTCTGCAAGCAGGGTGGACTTCGTCTGTCTCGACTTGACCGGGGGAGGTTCGCCCAGGTGAGGTAGACGGCGCCACTGTCGGTAGAGTATACAACTTGCACTCATCAAAAGAAATCTCTTTAGGGTGGCAACCCTAAACATACCGCCCACCTAAATTATTCGTAATAATTTAAAGGAAAAGAAAATACATTTG
Organism: Gonocerus acuteangulatus; assembly: GCA_946811695.1. Lineage (NCBI taxonomy): Eukaryota > Metazoa > Arthropoda > Insecta > Hemiptera > Coreidae > Gonocerus > Gonocerus acuteangulatus. The sequence continues at coordinate 52,105,392 of OX328123.1, read as the reverse complement.
TAATTTGGTGAGCTTCACCCAATGTAATAATTTAAAGGAAAAGAAAAAAAAGTATGATAATGTAAATTAAGTTAGCCAACTAGGCAAAGAAAACATAAGACATAAAAAATATATATATATATGTAATCCTTCAAGAGAAGAACGAATAAGTGTCAACTAGACATAGACAAAGGGATGATAAAAGAGAAAAAAAAAAATACATGTAATTCCATCTGGAGAAAAAGGAAATGGAAAGGGAAATATACAACAAATAAACAATATAATAGAGTATCTAACTCTCTGAGGGATCACCCATTTCGGAGGAGAACAATGGAGCTAGGGAAGTTACAGCTCTGGTGAGGAAGCCGCCGGATGGTGTGCGCACGATAACAGTGCGGATCGTGCCATCACGTCCAGGATGAGTCTCTACAATCCTAGCGACTGGCCACTGTCCGAGCAAGGACCGTTTCTCGATTAGTATCACGAGATCACCCACCTTCATATTAGGGACCTTACGAGTCCATTTCACCACTTGTTGAAGCGTGTGCAAGTACTCTCTGCGCCAACGATTCCAGATTCGAGCTATTTGTGATTGCATGGTTTGCCATTTCGAAGGGTGGGAACTTAAAACTTGGTTCGATGAAGCAGGTTCGGGGAGAGTACATAAGGCGGAGTTTATCAAAAAGTGGCCGGGAGTAAGAAAGTCATAGTCTTCCACTGCATTGAGAGGGCATAAGGGACGGGAATTTAAAAGACCTTCTATCTTTGTGAAGGCCGTGACCAGCTCGTCGTAATGGTATGGCTGCTTCCCTAGGTATCCAGCTAAGAGAGTTTTCGTCGACTTCACTGCAGCTTCCCAGAGGCCGCCGAAGTGTGGAGCACGCGGTGGAATGAACTTCCATCGGACGCCTTTAGGGGCGAGTGAGTTGGTGATGGTGTCGGAAACCTCAATTTGAAACTTGTATACATCCTTGAGAAATCTCGAAGCTCCGACGAAATTGGTGCCGTGATCGGACCAGATCACGGCAGGAGTGCCCCGACGCGCCATGAATCGCTCAAGGGCTGAGAGAAACGAGCTGGTAGTTAGCGAAGGGACCAGCTCCAAGTGTAGTGCTTTGGTCGCCAGGCATACGAATACAGACAAGTATGCTTTGCCGGTAGCCGAAGTCCGGAGCCGCGATTCCTTGATTAGGAAGGGTCCTGCGTAGTCCACTCCAACTTCAGTAAATGCCCGGAACTGATTGAATCTGTCTTTAGGCAGGGATGCCATGTACGGTGTGATGGGTTTCGCCTTTAGTATGCGGCAATGCGAGCAGCGCTTGATACAACTACTTATGAGTTTGGGAGCTCTGGGAATCCAATGACTTCACAAACAAATGACTTCACGCTTTAGTGTGTCTGGAACGGAGGATACCAGACGAGAGAGAAGAAGTGCACCGCAGAGCTCTAGTCTGGGGATAGATGTGTATTTCAAGGGGGCCACCTTCGTTTTGGCCTTGATTAGGGAGACCTTCACGTCGCCACTCGGAGATTCTGCTCGCAAGTTCAACGCTGCTGCATAACCTTTCTGGGAGGCATCACAAAAGCCTATCACGGTGAACTGAGCATTAGGAAAGGGTATGTAGCGTGGTATTGAGAGTTGTGACAAGTCGCACCAATCGTTTGTTAAATTCTTCCAGTTTTCTAGGAGTTCTCCCTTGAGCAAGTCATCCCATCCAAGTTTGGTCCTCCATACATCCTGAATTAGAGTCTTTGCGAGAAATATGACAGGGGAGAGCAAACCCAAAGGGTCGAACGTTCTTGCCACAGCGGACAGCATAGCACGCTTTGTGACACCATGCGTTGGCGGTGAGCGCACAGTATATGAAAATACGTCATCCCTAGAGATCCAGATAAGGCCAAGAATCTTTAAGCAATGATCATCTGGGGATTGGAGAGTTTTGGATGAAACCGTGTCCGCGTCGGCAGGAATTATATCAGAGATTGTGGAGGCCCACTTACCAAGGGTAAAACCTCCCCTCTGGAACAAAGCGCGCAATTCACTCTGCAATTGCATGGCTTCTTCCATGGTATCGGCGCCGCTGGCGATGTCGTCTACATACATGTCCGTCAAGACACGGCCTGCTGCAATAGGATAGTTTGCGCCTTCATCGATGACGAGTTGCTTGATGGTTCGGATGGCTTGAAATGCGCTCGACTTGACACCATATGTAACCGTGTTCAGCTCGAATTCCTGAATCGAATCTGAAGGCCTTTCACGCCAAAGGATGTGCTGGAATCGTCTATCAGATGGATGCAGCAGGATCTGGCGGTACATTTTTACGAGATCTGCACATAGGGGTATGACGTAGAGCCTGAACTGAATCAAGATGTTGCACAGGTCACCTTGCAGACTGGGGCCTGATAGGAGGGCATCGTTCAAGCTTTGAATCGAAGACTGACACGAGCCATCAAAGACCACTCGCAGCTTTCGGCCTTGCGTGCCGTCCTGCCAAACACCGTGGTGGGGTATGAGATATGAAGATGATTCAATTGCTGGTGACATATGCCCTAACTTATGATACTCTGTCATAAATTCCGAGTATTTTTCTGAAAGTTTGGGATTCTTGCTAAGTTTGTGCTCGAGGGCGTAGAATCGTCGGAAAACCATGTCTCTGTTTTGCCCTATCTCAGAGATGTCCTTCTCAAAGGGAAGTCTAACGATGTACCTGCCATCGGAGGAATGCGAGTGGGTGCGAAGAAAATGTTCCTCGCAGAATTTGTCTTGTGGGTCGCTCCTATCTGTTGGTAGAGGCTCTTCGATTTCCCAGAACCGTTTTAACTGGTTTTCTACATTGAGCTGGGATTCCGTGAAGAATGAGAAGCTGGAGTTGGATGGGGCCTCATTCAGAGATCCCGATATGATGAGACCAAATACTGTGGGAGTTAAGTACAAATCCTCAACTTCTGAGTGGTAAGGAGCTCCCGTGATGACTCGAGGGTAGATATCGCCTCCAATCAGAAGATCTACTGGTCCAGGACAGCAAAAATCGTGATCGGCCAGGGGTAGGTGGCGGAATTTCTCGGCGATGCTCAGAGGCATGCGGCGACCTGGAAGAACAGACGTTATTCGATCAATCACGATGGGTTTTACCGGATATTCGTGATTGCCTCGCGAAGATTGGATATCGCAATTGATGGAGCCTCTAAACTGTGCTTTTGGGAGAGCAGACTCGCCGAGGCTCGTAATGGAGCCCTTGAATGGAATAATCTTCGACTTGAGTTTGTTTGCAAGTGATGTGGTTATGAATGTGTTCTGGCTTCCTGAGTCAAGAACTGCCCTCGTCATTTGAAAATCTCCATTATCACTCATCACGAGGACCTTGGCGGTCCCAAGCACAACCGTACCATTGTTCGGGTTGATGGATTGACGAGTCGATCCAAATCCTGTGAAGATTTCAGGCTCTGCCTGGTCGCGGTTCTCATCCTTGGCCTCTGCCACATTCCTGGTCTTGGAGTGAATGAGGGTGTGGTGTTTACCCTTGCAATGTCTGCACCTAAATTTGGAGGAGCAACGAGTTACCCCGTGGCCTGTTCTCAAGCAATTAAAACAGACATGAAGAGACTTAGCAAGCTCTGCTCTCTTGCTGGGCGGAAGATCTTGAAATCTTGGACAGAGACCTAAATAGTGCGCTTCTTGGCAAGAGGGACATCTAATGGTTTGTTTCAGAGCAGGAGGCTTACTGAGATTCTGAGAACTAGATTCACCGCCTGAAGTTACATCTTGACAGCCATCTTTGCATCTTGTGTCGGCGTAACTGGCGTGAAGAGAGACAGGATTGTATATGGTGGCTCTTCTGTTGGGGTAACGAGGACTGGTAGAAGATTTCCTTGTAGAACTACGACTGGCTGAAGACGTGGTCGATGCACGGAACGACATCATTAAGGCTGTCCTGCGTTCCCGCACGAAGTTGATGACATCATCAGCAGTGGGGAAACTTTTGGCCGATTTGATGTCTATCTCGAAGTCCTTTCGAGTGTCGGCGTCTAAGGCTCGTAAAGCAAGCGAAGATAGAAGAAACTCCTCAGGGTGTTCTAGTTTTAAGGAACGGAATGAGTCTATGCTGTCTGCGACATCAGTGAGGAACTCATCGTACCGTTGTAGTTCACTCCGGTTCGTCTTGATTTCACAGTCCACTATACGATGAATTAGAAGACTGGCTAAAATTCGGGGATTGTCATAGGTTTTGAGCACCTTTTCCCAAGCCTGGACGTAGGAGTTGTCTTCAACAGGAAAGCGGGATATGAGAGCAGCGGCTTCTCCCTTCAATGCTCCTAATAAATAGTGGAACTTCTCTACATTAGACAAGCCAGGATCATCGTGCACCATAGAGGCGAAGGTGTCTCGAAAATGTGTCCATTTGAGAATGTCGCCTGAGAAGAAAGGAATAGGAATCCTGGGAAGCTGCAGACGGGTGTGGCCTCCGTTGCAGGTAGCATTTGGAAGGTCGTCAGGCTGTGGTACCGCTTCACAAACTCTAGCGGCTCTGCATGCTGCGTCTTTGAGCCTAAGGAGTTTGGCCTCATGGGTGATCATCTCGGTTTGAAACAAAAGAAACTGTGCATTCCATGATTCGGCGGGAAAAGGGCTCACTTCGGGTTCGTCGGATAGTTCCTCGCGCTGTAGAAAGGATTCCTAGTACAGCTTCCAGAATGAGCGCGCTGTGTCAAGAGACGCCTCAAGGAGGTGGACATCATCATCCGCGGTGGCCTTCAATGTGTTGATGATGCCGGTGATGCTACGGGCTAAACTGCGTAGTCGCCGTTCTAATGATAACGACAATTTATCAGACATGGTGGTTTTGTCAAATAAATCAAATGGATGAAAGGATGACAAGATAAGCAACCTACCGGGCGGGAGGTGAGAAGACAAAGTTGACCGATAAAAGGAGAGGAGATACAAGAGAAATTAAACAGCAGCCCAAAATGTCAACAATAAGAAAAATGCAAAATAGAAAATGAGATAAAGCACATTAAATAATTGAATAATGCTCAAACACATATAGAAATGAGTTAAAGCAATATGATCAACACAAAGACAAATCTGAATGAAAAAGAACAAGCTAGCGCTGTGAGACGCCACAAGAAGAATACACCGTGACGTCACAGGCATGAGAAAGACCAGCTCTTGATTGAGAAAGCGCGGGAGTGCCTACCTCGCTGGAAGCCGGCAAGCGGGAGACCAGTAGGGAGGTTACCTGCCATGTAAACAATGTGGATCAAGAAGCTGGAATAAATTAAGTTGTTCTGCAGAATTTGTGAAGAAATAATTGAAAACTAGTGGTTGATCAATAGTGAAATGTGAAAGTTAAAGCATAAATTGTGAATTAATTGAAATAAAGGACATTAAGAAATGATAATGTAAAATATGAGTCCTAATGATTGTATGTATTCACTTAATAAATAAAATAATTGAGTGTTCAAGATGATTTTATTAAACCTTATCACAGAAAGAATAATTAATTAACAAATGCTGTGAAAGATTTAAGATTTAACAGCTAAGATTTGAAATAAGAGAAAAAAAATCATCTCAGTATGTATCAAGTGAAGGTTATTTACCTTTGCAAAATTTAATTTAAAAAATCAGCCTTGAAATAGTGTTAAAAATAGAAATTACTTGACTTAATGGAAAATAAACAATTTAATTTAATGTTGTTTCAATATGAATTTAACACTAATAGCTTAAGTTAAAGTATATTTGAAGCTCACCTCTCAATAATTAATGAATACTGATTTTATGCCCACTTTAGATTTAGAAAACCATTATCATAGAAATAATTAACACAGATGAAATGGTTAAACAATTAATTTTATTTGAGCCATTTAACTTTATGAACAATGATATATATGCAAGGTAAGTGCATATAGAAAAAGTGAAATGCTGAGACAAAATATCAGCTACATGTTGCTAATGGCTCATATGTAGCATTTTTTGAAATAAATATAAATTATCTACTCTAGAGAATAGTGAAAAATATCCGGCCCGGTCGGACCATGTAAAAAGGAATTGCCACACCACCATTTTTTATATGGTATGATGTGGAAGTAATATTTTTGTGGGGCTGGATAAATAAGTGGACTGTATGAATAATGAGTTGATAATTTACATTTATTGACTACAAGATGATGAGTGGGGGGAAAATTGCCAAAATCAGAAACAAATATTGGTTAGTGGATTAATGAAATTTTGAAGGTTGTGGGACTGATGAGGTTAAAACAATGGTGAGCTGATGAAGTGGTGATATGATGTTGGGCTGCTGGAGATCCGTGGAATTTGGTATATTAAATAGGTACCTGGTGACTGGTGCCTGGTGAAATTAAAGTATGGTACTTCCAAGATGAGTACTGCATTTCTCCCTGTGGCTTCATTTTCGGTCAATTGATGTCTTCTTCACCTCCATGCCCCGGTGGTTTGAGGTGGCTACTCGGCCATGGTATACATAGTAAGCCGGTGAAAGAGTACAAAAAAGACTTTACACGCTGTCTGCAAGCAGGGTGGACTTCGTCTGTCTCGACTTGACCGGGGGAGGTTCGCCCAGGTGAGGTAGACGGCGCCACTGTCGGTAGAGTATACAACTTGCACTCATCAAAAGAAATCTCTTTAGGGTGGCAACCCTAAACAAAGGCTGGTTCGGTTACAGCTTCTTGTTCAATATTGAGTTTCATAAACGAAAATCGTTGCGATTAAAATCCGCGCTTTAAACCATTGCAATTTCTACCCTGAAACATCCCACCTATTTTTAGTAACTTTTAATTTGTTTCTTTTCAATAAAGTTTAATGTCCTATTCCTTAAGAACAGCTTTTATTTTATTGCAAATCAAACATTACGTCTGCTTATTGGACCCAATTACGAAACATTGAAAGTTCCACTGATCTATTTTTTTGCTTCTTTGCCCTACTAAATCAGGGACAAAAAAAAACAAAAAAAAAAAAACATGTCAAATAAAAATACAATTCCGATGAAGCCTCTTACAGGCGCTACTTTGTTTAGTTCTCTAGGTAGGCTGACCGTTTTACGTGCAATTTCCGTCCTCTATAACAGAGTGAAAAACACCAGAAAATTATCGAACCAACGAGTTTCGGCACGTTATCGCGCTATCTATTAGTTATAGAGGACACAATACTTATTTCCGCGCAATACTTATTCAGAAATAGTCTTTCGACGTTCTCTTCTCTCTTGTCTCCTGTATAAATGTGAATCTGCGGGAATATATTTGGAATATATGACTCATCCGAGCTGGAATCTGAAGAAGGCCGTTTATTCCGTGTTAAATATATGAGTCACGGAATAGCGTGCACAAAGAACGTATAAAAAGCCCTTAGCTAATTGATGATAAGTTATTACGACACAGCTCAGTTTCATTTTATTGTAGTCCATGAGATTTTCATTCAATCAAAAAATTGTGATAGCTTTTATAATTATTTAAATAATGAATTACGTACTAATGTACAAGGAAATTCCTGAATGACTAGAAGCGCTAGTAAATGTAGAATGGCTTAATCTAACCCAAATTCTACAATTTCTATTTTTCTTTCCCTTTGTTTTTTTTTACTTCTTATTTCAAACTTGCTACTACCTTATAAATCCAACGAAACGTGATTTTCCAGCAGAGATGGGCATAGTTTTATTTATAAATAAAAATACGAATTTATTCGTACTTCATATATTTGTAAATACGAAATAAATAAATTCGTATTCATAAGTATGAATACGAATTTATTTGTATTCACGTTTATTAAATATAAAAATACAAATAAAATTTTATTCGCAAATTTTCCTGCAAATACAAATAAACTCACAGAAAAAATTGTAAATATTCACAAAAAATGTGAATATTTACAAAAAATCAAGTGATAAGAAAAAAATTCACATTAAAATATATGAATACAAATTTATTCACATTATAATTTGTGAATATAAATTTATTTACAAAAAAGAAATCGCAAATAAATTATGAAATTTGTTCCTATTAACGATAAGATGCCGAAAGTTATTGAAGGTGATTTTTTTTAAAGCGCTTAACGTCTAATTTTTTTTTGGATAGACTGCCAGAAGTACAGATGGCAAACCCTGTCCCTTCAGCGCGGCTGATGGTGCAAAAAAAAAAAAAAAAATTGAATCTAGGCGCTGATTACCTAGACGTGAAGCACCTTAAAAAGAGGGTGAAAAAAATCACCTTCAATAGCTTTTGTAATATCATCTTATCGTTAATACGATTAAATTCATCATTTATTTGCAATTGTTTTTGTGAATAAATTTATATTCGCAAAATATAATGTGAATAAACTTGTATTCATATATTTTAATGTGAGTTTTTTTGTAATCACTTGATTTTTTGTAAATATTCACATTTGTTGTGAATATTTACAATTTTTTCTGTGAATTTATTTTTATGCACAGGAAAATTTGCGAATAAAATTTTATTTGTATTTTTATATTTAATATACGAGAATACATATAAATTCGTATTCACACTTATGAATATGAATTTATTTGTATTCGTATTTACAAATCTATGAAGTAGGAATAAATTCGTATTTTTATTTATAAATAAAATTATGCCCATCACAGTTTTCCAGGCGGTCGACCATTCAATAATTGTCACATCCGACGTCGCACATCTTCATTGATCAATGGAAACCGGTGTATGCAACTTGGAAGAGGCCGTTCAAACTTGTGGGCTGGAAAAGTACTTAATTATACTAATTGGAGGCATTATTTTAAAATTTATTTTAGGAGCTCCGCAATGACGGTGATTTGCTTTTTTTTTAAAAAAAAATCAACAAACCAAAACAATTCAATAAAGTAATACACGGTTAACACAGAGATATACCCAACTCGCATTACATTTCGGTCATGGTGAAACAAAGGGGTTCTTTCCATTTCTAAAAGACGTTTTTCTATCGTTAATTTGATAAATTTGTTCTATGAATTTGCCTGTTGCTTAATTTAGAATGAGACCTATTAACTAATGACTGATTTATTACGACGTTCCTAAAAAAAAAAAAAAAAAAAAAAAAAAAAAAAAAAAAAAAAAAAAAATAGTTTTACTTAGTTTAAAACAAAATTATAATGGAGTGTTGTTTAATTACTACATTCCATTTAGTATTCCAGTGACACTTGGGGATATTTAAAAGATATTTAGTATTCAGGTACAGTTTCCTAATTCCTCTGGAGCTTTAAACTTTAAAGAATTCAAATAAATTAATTTTCACTTTTTACTAGGCTCATTAAACAATTCGTATCAACTTTCATTTTTTCATCATTACCAGACGTCATCATGTTATTTTATTTTTATAAGACATCTTATAGTTTATTGGTTAAAAAGATAAAGGATGGCCATTATTGTATTCACAAAAACTAACAACGATCAACAAAAAACCTTAAACATTTAATTAAATAAATTTAATAAATTGTAATTATTTTAATTTTATGACCTGATAGAACATATTGTTGATAATTCTTACTCATAATTTAGCCAAACATTAATGGCGTAATATATGTAAATGTATTTTTAAATACATTTTAACGAGAAAAAAAATGTCATCAGTAAAATTATATTACTGATTTATTATTTCCCGCAATTCAGGTTCTTTTTTAGATTTCATTTTTTATTATATACTCTACGTATAAAAAGTATTTACCTAAACTACTATTATATTAGCTAACATTTTTGTTATCTTTGTCCTTTATTTTGTAAGTTCTTGTATTTGTGTACTATTTTTAATAATTTTTCTCTTTACATTGTTAATTACGTCAATTTTTTTTAGCTTTAGGATGCTCTCCGTGTCTTCAAATGAACACCAATAACCCATACATAGACGAGTACAGAAACAAACCTCAGGCCCAGAGACCCTTCAGTGTTAGATACAAAGAGATACAACATATTTTAAAAACTCCTGATGCCGAAATACTGTCCCAAGGCTTAATTCCCTTTCCTCCGTGGACATTGAACAATTTCGATACAAATACATCATTATCAGAATTTCAAAAAAAAAGATCCTACTTCAAAATTACTCTATGGAAAATATTTTAATGAATTCCACCAACGTAACTTCGACAAACTCTTTATCTTCACTAATGGGTCCAAATCAGGTAATGGTGTGGGAGCCGCAGCTGTGATTGATGAAAAAATCATTACCAAGAAACTTAATGATAATTGTAGCATATTTACAGCTGAGCTCTATGGCATCCTTATTGGACTGAACAACATTCCCAGGACAGACAGACGAGACGTGATTCTATGCACTGACTCATTGAGCACACTACAGGCACTAGCAGACAGATACTGTACGCATCCAGTAATAATAGACATTTTCAAAACTATTAACTCACATAACAAACACATCACAATGTACTGGCTGCCAGGGCATGAAGGTTTAGGAAGAATCTCCCTAGCAGACTCACATGCTAAACTTACCACAACATAACCTGAGCTCGACCTATCAATCACAAGTGAGGACTTGACCAATAAAATCAAATAAAATATTTTAAATTATTATCAAGACAGCTGGACTCGACAAACCGACAATAAATTACGTACAATCAAAACTACTACTCAGGAGTGGACATCCAGATACAACAGACGAGAAGAAATTGTACTTGCTCGACTAAGCATTGGCCACACTAGACTAACACACACGAATACCTCATGACAAGACTTGACAAACCAATTTGTGATATATGCAATACAGACTTTACTGTAAAACACCTACATACGGAGTGCAGAAGACGACAAAACCTAAATATCCATGACATTTAAGAATTATTGAGGGACAGCAGTTAGTACATAAACACAATACTTTCTTACTTGCAGGACACTAAACTATACACTCGCATTTGAAGACATCTGCTGAATAACCAGAGGCTTCCAGGCATGTAACAGACATTTCCAAACCTATGGTTATGGAAATAATAAAATTAAATACCCATCTTAATGCTGGTTCATTAGACCATACAGGTGACTACCTGGAAGGAGTGAAATGGCAGTAGATGCGAATCCCTTATAAATAAATAAATACATACATTTTTTTTTAAATTTATAAAGGCTATAAATATGTACACGTTTTATAGATAAGATATAAATAGATTAAATTCTGTATTTTGTTTGAAACAATTGCAGGGTATGGTCACAAAAAAAAAAAAAAAAAAAAAAAAAAAAAAAAATCCTACGTTGATCATAATAAATATACGTAATTTAAATAGTTAAAATAATAGAAATTAACAGTAAATTAGAGACATTTATGGAAGTATAAATTGATCGTCACTATGCAAAAAGTACGAATGATTTCATTAGGATTTCCTTGGTGAAGTGGAAGAGCCTCAATATTGAGTCCTTATTTGAAGGTGAAAGAATCAAGGTGAACTTTTTTTCAACATTTGCTGGGAGCATATCTTGAAAGTACGTAGTGCGGGCAGATCTGTAGATTGGGCATTCTAGGAGAAAATGGGCGAGTGTGTCGGGTTTTCGGAGGTTGCATATAGTGCAATCTAGTCCCTGTAGGAGGTGCCTTTAAGATAAAGCCTCAACTCCGAGTCCCTTGAGAGTATGAGCTGCATGAGGGCTCTCTTCCATTCTATTGGTACCTCAAACTTGATGTACTCCTCACCATAACTAAGAGAGCTTAGCTGACGATACAGAGGGTTGTACTTAGAGTTAAGTACGCGCTTAACGTCACACAGATATGAGGTGGTTGTTCCATCTCTTCAGGTTATCATTCTTATTTTACAGCAGCCTGTTGATATTCGCGGATCGGAATACATCCTAGTATCCAATGCCGGCAAGAATGCTGACGATAATATTATCTAGTTATTTATTAATTTATTTTAATCAAATGAAGAATCTAACCATTCAATAAATAGGAATAACTTGGAAATAATATATGACCTGGACACACAGAAATAACAGACCTATGTGTCTCCATGATTTCGTGAGTTTCGTAGTATTGCTGCCAGAGTTCTATTAAATAAATGATTTATTTCAAATTGAATGTGTGACAGGAGTAAAAAATATTTTTTATGCGCAAAGATTTGTTGATGATAAATGTTTTTTTTGGATGCCCAGTTGCCTTCAGAGCTGATTCCTAAGGGGTGATATCTTTTCATTCGAAAAAGAAAAGGATTCACCAGTAATCTGGCTAGAAAAGATTGGTAACCCGTCCAAAAAAATAGGTATTATTTATAAGTCGACCTAAAAATTCGAATAATACTTTTACATATTAAAAATTAAATACTTTTTATTTATTGTATGTTATGGATGTTCTTGCAGTTTTCAGTGGATTGGCCAAATAATTTGAATATCCACACCCGTGATAGAAAAAAAAAGAAATAAAGGACTATATTTTGAAAAATGATTTTTAATAAGTATAAGTATCCATGGGAGAAAAAAAAACAAATTGTTAAAAACAAAAAAAACAACAAAAAAAAACCACACATATATTATCCATATCTTATAGAGTTATTTAGAAAGAGAACTTATGACAGACAATGACCGTCCGGGAAAATCCCCTGCAAAGACGTAGGTGAGGTGAAACTAAATTAGAGATAACCTCAATTTCCTTAATATTTTCCCCTTCAGAACTAGGTCAGACTCGTCCAATGCCGCAGGGCAATATTAAACTCTTCAATCCTCACCCAAGAGTGTTTCTATCTTTACACGAAATATTTCAATGATTTTTTCCCTTATTGAACAATGAATTCAACTTAATATTTAATACTTCCTCTTCTGCTATATATGCTCTCTAATGTACATTTTATAATCACAATCATATTTGGTGTTATTATTATATATGCTTGTAATCCGATCTATAATTTGTTACAATGAAAAGTTACTTTGAGTTAATTATTTATTGTCAACAGTATTTATTTATTTTTTTACTTGGAGTTCATTATATTGTTTTTGTTTTGAACTTATACGGCTACTGTTTTTCAGGATGATTGAAAATAAGGTAGTCTACTTTATATGTATATTTTCACAAACCATCATACGATAAATGAGAGATGATTTTTTATGTTCAGCTCATTTTCTTTTTGCTCTTCCTGAATAGTTTTAAGTGTACTTTCGTTATATTTAAGACAATTTTTGATGGCATAGCCATATTTTAGTTTCACATATGAATCAAGTAGTATGATACACCTTAAAAATATAAGGCGTTTAACTGCTGGGTGTCCTACTCTCAATCTGGTCAATACAATTTCTGGCTTCTGCTATTCTTTCAGCTGAATTCCAGCTCTTTGAGCTATTCTTAATTTCACAAATGTTGCTCAGGCCACTTACAAGTCATTTTAGGTTTAATTTTTCCCCCATTAAATTTCTCAATAGCATTTAGCTGTTTTTTATTAAGGCCAATGCTATCATCGCTGCCAGATCGGCCAAAATCTGCTCTTTCGTTGAGAGTGATTCCCCAATGTGAAGACAACAAAATCAATGCAATTTCTCTTGAACTTCACTTTAAGCTGACTTCTTGATTTTGTAAAGAAATCTATAGTCCATTGTCACCTTCAGAAATTACCTATACCACAACTAAGAAATTCGTTACACGTATTGCAGCAGTGTGCGTGGACGATATAATGTTGATTTATTAAATATACTTATGTTTACGGTTAATATCAACAAAGCTTGCATATAGTACAAAAATGCACTTTGTATGTACTTTGTTTTTGTCTATAAAGCCCCGGCGAGCAATGGACCTCTTTAAACGAGCCCAACGCCAAAAGAGATCATCCCTAACCACAGAAGGGATACTCACACGCATCACTGAGCGCCCTCCGTGACAGGTATAATAGCAGTTTTATATATATATATATATATATATATATATATATATATATGTATATATATATATATATATGTATGAACCCCTTTTCAACGGAGACAAATAATGGGGATTCATAATTTTAATTACATCTGGTATGTCGCTGCAGGATGCAAAGTATTTCTTTGTTGTGAAACTAATAAGAGCTTATAATTAAGAATAATAGTCCGTCGGCCCGTGTACATTTCATGCAACGATTTTTAAGATTCCTCATTTTTTCACTATTGATTGTACAAGTCTTAACTAGAACAGTGCCACATGTCAGCTGGCTAGGTAGCGGTGGGTTTGGCTGCGGGGGCGTTGCGAACTTCGGAAAAATATGAAAATGTGAAACGATTTTAAGATTCATGAAATTTTTTGGAGAAACACCTTTCATTATACAATAATCATTGGCACTTGTCAGCTGGGCGGCCAGCGGTGGGCTGCTTGTCAGCTGGGGGTCTAAACTTGGCAAAAATACGAAATTCTGAAACGATTTTAAGATTGCTGAAATTTTGGTGGTTACTAGTATTTGTAGTGAGATTAGCGAAAAACATTGTCAGCTGCTCATATCTTGGTGGAAAACTTGTCAGCTGGGGGGTATAAGCGCTGAGCGTATGGCGCGCGCTCCGCTTTATACCTCCAGCTGACAACTTTTCCACCCACATATAAGCAGCTGACAATTTGTTTCGTCGATCTTATTACGAATACTACCTACTAACAAAATTTTAGGAATCTTAATATAGTTTTTGACTATTTAATAGCGAAAGCATGCTTATATTGATTACAACTTCTGAATATATTGATTGTAAATGAATATGTTTATTGTCAACGTTAAAATATATTATGTATTTGCATTAAGGTAAGATGAAAAAATATATCATTTATTTGTATAAAATACATAGCACATAAAACATTTTCGCCTGTGAATGCGTGAAAATCAGGCAACGCTTGGCACAGTGTTTCGCCTAGTGTTAAAAATAACTTATTATTATCTAAATAGTTTGGTTTGTTCACGTTCCCATATTCATCCAAATTTTAACATCTAATGGCAAACAATTACCTCCAGTAGTTGAAATGATTGTTCGAGATCAGTAATTCACTGAAGATATTAAAATTATTCATTTTCTTTGCTTTATTAATGTTTCATCATTTTTTCAATACCAATAATTAGTATTTTCACATGAGAGACAGCAGGATGACCTCACAAACAGTACAAATATCGAAAGTAATGATTCTGAAGAGTCAGACTTTCTTTTTATTAAAAAGTTTTATTACGTAACTATTATTATTATAAATAAATTATATAATAATTTTTTACAGTATTTTATACAAATAAATAATATATTTTTTCATCATACCTTAATACAAATCTATACAAATAATACAATTCTAACGGATCGCTGTCTGTATCTGGAAGATGGGGAAAAATACTATTGGGGACCTTTATCAATGCAATAGTACCCAAAACAATGATTTTCAAAAACATTTTTCCCGGCTTGTCTGTTTATCTATGCGCGCTAATCTCAGAAACGGCTTATCCGATTTAGTTGCAGTATTCACTAATATATTGTGGTACGTTTCACTTAATATTTAGTGTTTGTTTCATGCGAATCGGTACATAAATAAAAAAGTTATGCCAACGTAAAGAATCACGTGCAACATTTCATGAACTATCGTTAATTCGATACACACCAGAGGATTTTTTTTTTCACGAAACTTTGTATATAGTATTCTCTTAGCAAATGATTTAACGAGTTCTTTAACCAGAAAAATTGGTTCATCTGGAGGAGGGGTTTACTCCGGACCCAAAGTCGCTCGGACGAAACTCGATATTCGTTTGTGGAAATACTAATAGAAAAATATGTTGTAAAAATAAAGTAAATCGGTTTATTAGGAAGGGGGTTTATTCTGGACCCGATTTACCAACTTACCACTACTAGCCGTAATCTATCTTCACATATAATAAAATTCTAACGGATCGCTGTTTGTACATGCAAGATATATGAGTAAAAATACTATTGGGGGCCTTTATCATCGCAATTGTACCCAAAACAATGATTTAAAGAATTGTTGTCTGTTTGTCTGTATGTCTGCTGTGTCAGACACTCTATACAGACTAAAGTTAAACAATCCTTAAGAGGTGTAGAGCTTCGCCACGTTTTAGCAATCCTAACAGCCTGTATGCTTGATCCCCGATGGCTATACGCCTAATATCGAGTAGGTATAAATCTATTGTAAAGTAGATTGAAAAAAAAATACCTGTACGACGATGTTTAAAATCTAAAGTAAACAAACAAGAACCTTCAAGTTTAACTCCTCTGGATTACGGATGGGATATTGAAGATAATATATAAACATGTAAATGGTTTGACGGCGAACAATTCCGTCGAGTAGTTGATATGATTGTTCGAGATCAGCAATTCACTGAAGATATTAAAACTATTTATTTTCTACACTTTATTAATGTTTAATTATTTTATCAATAACAATATTTAGTATTTTCAGCTGAAAGGCACCAAGAAGATGATGACCGCACAATTACTGCGGGGGGGGGGGGGGGGGTTGATGATTCTGAAGGTGCAGTCAGAATCAGAAAACGATTGACTTTCTTTTTATTATTATATTATTAAGTGTCTTTAGTATACTATTATTATTATTATTTTGATTAATTGTATAATACTTTTTTATTACCAATACAGTATTTTATACAAATAATTGACACATTTTTTCATCTTACCTAAATTCAAATACATAATATATTTTAACGATGATAATAAACAAATTCATTTACAATCAATATATTCAGAAGTTGTAATCAATATAAGCATGCTTTCGCTATTAAATAGTCAAAAACTATATTAAGATTCCTGAAATTTTGTTAGTAGGTAGTATTCGTAATAATATTGACGAAACAAATTATCAGCTGCTCATATGTGGGTGGAAAAGTTGTCAGCTGGCGGTATAAAGCGGAGCGCGCGCCATACGCTCAGCGCTTATACCCCCCCCCCCCCCAGCTGACAAGTTTTCCACCAAGATATGAGCAGCTGACAATGTTTTTCGTTAATCTCACTACAAATACTAGTAACCACCAAAATTTCAGCAATCTTAAAATCGTTTCAGAATTTCGTATTTTTGCCAAGTTTAGACCCCCAGCTGACAAGCAGCCCACCGCTGGCCGGCCAGCTGACAAGTGCCAATGATTATTGTATAATGAAAGGTGTTTCTCCAAAAAATTTCATGAATCTTAAAATCGTTTCACATTTTCATATTTTTCCGAAGTTTGCAACGCCCCCGCAGCCAAACCCACCGCTACCTAGCCAGCTGACAAGTGGCACTGTTCTAGTTAAGACTTGTACAATCAATAGTGAAAAAATGAAGAATCTTAAAAATCGTTGCATAAAATGTCACGGGCCGACGGACTATAACATATTAAACAACATTGGAAAAAGTTAATTTTAATTTTCTGAGATTTACTATATATTTTTCCAATATTATGTTTCAACGGAAAAAATACACACTTAAATCTTTTAAGGAAGTTGTAGAATTAAGCAAGATACAACTGTAATAATAAAAAAAAGTTTAATAAACAAATACAGAATGGCATAATAAACTAGAGTCGCATAATAGGAACTTCCGGTTTATATTCATACCAAACAAATCCCGCTGATAAGTCTGATGTGTATTGCAAACACATGGCCGTTATCACAAAGCTAGGATAAACTCATAACTTAACTTTATCCTCGCTAAAGTCTGAACAAACTTAGTCTTTGTGTTAAATCCAGCTTTCACTCACTGGTTTTTCTGACGTCATGCAGAATAAAATACTGTTTCATCCTTTATTTTTCAGCGATAAGAGACATTACTATAGGCTATGCATCCAATCAATGTATTAAAAGCTTGATTTTAATTTTAAAAAGCAAATCTTGTTAAATTTGTTTGTTGATAGGTATACTACTATTTACCTGGTACTAAACTAGTTTTGTTGAATTTTTCTAATATTCTGACAAAAATGATATGAGGTTATGATAAACATCTATAAACGAATGTAATGATTTACATTTCACATCAATTTTGGATAATTAAATTCTGAATGTAAAAATTAACATGCTGTGCTTGAAAAGCACTTAAATTTAAATGAATTGAAATTACAAAGGGGCATTTTTTTTCAAATTAATCGCAAAATTCAATCGAGTTGTTTCACAAATGAAGAACGCGCTTCGTTGAGATAAAATTAAATACAAAATAAAAGAAACGTACAATTAATTTACATTTACTAATTTATTAGTAAAATTAATTTTACAATTTGGTCTGGTTTTAAAAATTGACATATTCAAAACAATAATTAATGAGATAAAAAATATACACGGAATACAGTCAGTGCTTCTTCTACTTAGATATTTATCTGTTTATAAATCGAATTAGTATTTACTGATAATAGGAAAGCATTACATTTTTCTTAAATTTCTATTAAATGAGAGAATGGTAAAATCAAAACATCGCTAAATTATTTTATTTCAAAGCTATTTTAGGGATCCAAACGATCGAATTAGCATTGATCAGTTGATATTGTATTAATGCAAATTAAAACAGAGGAATAATGGAGAAATAGCTACTTATTTGTAGGTAATGCAGGATTGTATAAATTCTTTTTTAATCATGGAAAAAATCAGGAAAACTCCATAGTAATTTATTTTTTATTTTACGCTGCACCGAAATCTGGGCTATTAGTGCAGGCTATTTTTTTCTGATACTGTACCACTTGGAGATCCAGGCCATTTCTATTTCCAATTATTTTCATCACTTATAGTTTTTTTTGAGCCCGCGACACAACTGTGCGATTTGCTCTGTAAAAGGATGCAGTATAAATGAATTATAAGTAATACATTTATACTATCCTAGAAAGAAAAGAAAGATAGAACATGAAAGGACAAACAAAGCATTTTTAAAAAATTGATAAATTTAATATATTATTTAAAATAAACTAAAGCGGCGGTTGTTTTCGCTAAACTTGGTTCAAATGTAATTTAATTTAATAAATGGTTAAAAATATTAAAATATTGCGATTTTACAATATTTGTTCGTACATTCATATTTTTTGTAATAAGTATAAAATGACGAGTGGGCTGTCCTCTGTCATACATACCACGTGGTATGTCCATGGTTTCTCCTCATCGGGAGTAATAAGCGTTTTACGGATAATGTCTTTTCGCATTCTTTAAATTGTGATATGTCTTGTTTTGTCGATAAGTATAAGCGGGTAAGTAGTGTATGTCAAATTCGAATTCTTTTAAGGACTACTCATTCTGTCCGAAGCATTCTAAAGCTGGAGCTCCATTGTTACATGATTTCCTCTATTCCCGAAGCTTGTTGTCATTCAAATACGCCCTTTTAGTCTGCCATTTATTGATTACCTGAGTCCTTACAACCTGTTTCAAGTCGGGCTCTGTAATCATAGGAATCTAATATGATGCCTTGGAACCTAGCCAGAAATTCTGCCTGGTCCACTCTTTCATTTCTTGATATTCAACAACGATTAGGAACCCATATAAAATGACTCTGGATTCTACGGTCACTTCCCGGTGAACTACGACTGCCCTGAAACTTTATGCCACGAACAAACAACTATGGAGATTTTCAGATTCTTTATTCTCATATTGCTGATACTTCTGTTGTCATTAAGACGTGCATCTATCATAGATATATTATCATAAATTATGTTTGGTACCTGGAGTATTATCTGGCGGTCCTGGTCCCGTATGCTCCCGTAGTTTCTTGACTCGTGTCCAGACAGTTCGTACCGCTCGCCGAAGTGGCATCGCTTTATGGACATCCTAAAAAAATATATACGTTTACATCTTTTTCTAGCCAAAATGGAGGTTTTAAAAAATCAATTTGTTTTATTGTTATTTGATATTACTTATTTTACTTATGTTCAAGAACTTTTAATATAGGCGTTGGTCGGTTTATGGCCTGCATTGTGTTAGTTCTAATGTAACAAGCATGCAATTAACAATATTGAAAAATATTATCATGAATATTCTTAAAAGCTGAATAGTTGAATTTTACTTGTTTTTAGAATTGTGTACGTGACTTCTGGAAGTAAAGTTATTCATAATATATAGCTGTTATACGTTTGTTATTGTATATGGCATATATCATTGAAAAATATCATTTGATGATCGTTTTATTGTACTACTTTATTTTCAAGTAGTCCTACATGTTTCGTGGCCTTCATGATAACTCTTCTGGGGCCATTAAAACCCAATATGCATGATACTCTTGTACTATTATTTTTTTTAAGGCGCACTGACATCTGGACCATTAGCAACGACATCTTTGGCGCAGCAAGGAATTTGATCAGCAAGCCGTGAAATGAGAAAATTCCTGTCGCCAGTGGGACTCACCCTCTTCCGCATGAGAATCTAAATCGTTAGCCACTAGACCACGGGGAGACTCTTGTTGCCATTATTGAAACTGAAAGAATAAAGTAGTACAAAAAAAAGAAGAAAAATAAGAGCAAATTTTTAGAGAACTACACCACTTAAAACCAAAAAAGTGAAAATACTTAATTGGTTCAGAAAAATTGCATTATAAAATAGATAAGTAACGTACACATAATTATAACACCCTGCAAATGAAGAAAGTATTTAAATTTTTTCAAAACATTTTGTTTTTAAATAAACTTGGAAATGTTCCTTCAATAGAACAAAAACATGTAATTTAAAACAATGCGCGTTCTTCAAGTTTTCAAAGGTGTGTAAATTTAATTTACACCAAAATGTTCGGAGCTTTTGCATAAAAGGTAGGCCTCTACGTGAGCACTTGGTGTATTAGAGTATTGCATTTTTTCAGTACCGTTTCAACGAGTGAACCAATAATATTGAAATATAATATATTTATAAACATATTAAAAATATAACATACATATGAACATATTAAAAACACATTAAGAAATAAAAATCCTTAGTGAACCCCTTTTGTATTTCTCTTTGAAGTTTTTTCCTCGTACTCTAATAGTAGCCAGCCAGATGTATTTTATTCCATTTTCCTCTATATCTTTATTACTTTTCTCTAATATTTAGATGGAAACGTTTAACTTTTTCCTGCCCCAATTGGTTAGAGGTGAACACTTAAATAAGAACGGATAAAATTAATTGTTAAAGACAGCCGCAATGCATAGGACAACGACTAACATTCAGGACACTTGAAGTTCCAGGTAATTCACGAAGGGAATACTTGTTAAACATTTACAAAGGGAGTGCACAAAATATCAAAAACCGAACATTCCACATGATTTGTATGAGCTTTTGAACATGGTAGTACTCAAATGCAGATAAGCTCACTAAAGATTAACATAGATAGAAATAACTAAATATTTTAGTATTTTTAATCATATCTGGTCATAGTTTTAGAGAATGTGTGGCACATAGTAAGCATTTCCGTTCTGTGCGACATTTTATAATTACAAGAAACAAAATCTAATTATTCTATTTGACCCTGAAAATGCTTGAAGATATCGCACGGAATGGGTTTACTTATATATCCCACGCCAGAATACCTATAAAAAGTGTACCTTGAAAAATCTCATTAGGTAAAAAATGCAAACGCCTTCTTTCGTACTAATTTTAACGAGAAAAGTGTAGGCGGATTTCGCTAATTAACGAAATTGATTTTTCATTTTAAAAACATATTTTCATTCGAAATTTCAGAATTTGCAGCTGCTTAATTAAAAATTAAATGAGGCAACCTTGTTATTTTTATTTTCAGTTATTTTAACCACATTTCTCAGCAATGTGGTTTGAACTAACCCTCTCTCTGAGGCATTTGCTCGGTTTACGAACTTTCTGGGGGATAGAAGTCTTGATAATGGGAATAGATTTCAAAGGGAGGAGGCCATCATTCAATAAAATAATCCCAAATGAAAAGGAAAGAGCCTAGTGAAAACCTATTCAGATTAAACAATAGCAGAATCCCTAAGATCATGAGTTCAAGATCAGTTGGAGGAAAAGCTCCATTGATCCAACCATTGTCTACAGTCGCCAGGATCGAACGATTCAATGAGAAATTGGCAAGAAAGAAAATGTTCCAGGTTATCGTATCATGCTGTTCGAAAGCCAAATAGCCCCTAGAAATAAATTCGAAGGAGTTAGTGTAGGTGAATTTAAAAATTTAGTTATTACCGTCGGCAGAAGCTATTTCCACTTATATTTCTTTAAATCATCATCAACTTCTGGTTTTTAATATTTTTCAAATGATTCCTCAATGTCTCAATCATGTATTAACAATTCCCAAATAATTTTCTCTACTTCCC
The DNA here is from genome assembly GCA_946811695.1 of Gonocerus acuteangulatus. Taxonomy (NCBI): domain Eukaryota; kingdom Metazoa; phylum Arthropoda; class Insecta; order Hemiptera; family Coreidae; genus Gonocerus; species Gonocerus acuteangulatus. The sequence goes on along the minus strand of OX328123.1, from coordinate 52,083,265 downwards.
GTTCTGACATTATTAAACCAGGGAGGGGGGGGGGGGGGGTGTTATTCATAACGAACTACGGCACTTGTTCCTTGAGAATTGGACGTGGTCTAGGGTTCGTGAATCGTATGAGCAAATCTTAGCATACGTGTGCTCAGTACGAGTTGTGAACTCGCCTTGAATGCATTCCTATCAATTGTAAAATATGAGTTATAGTGCTCCAATTAATGCCACTGAGAGGCTCGTTTTTCAATATACTTATAATTTTCTATACTAGAAATAGCTCTTTTATATTTTTTTCAAAAACTCAAACGAGCTATTTTTGAGTACGGCAATGTTAGTAGAACATGTAAAAAACAATTATTAATATCGCCCACCAATGGGGTCAATTGGGATGGAATGGCCCACGACTACGTGGTTAATGGTCAGTTTGACCATAAGGAGTAATTTCCTTATAAGGACTTATGGTGCCTGTGACTCTTTTCTTCCTCGTGATTCCTTGATGCAATAAAAATAATTTGATCTGAGCAACATTTCAAGGTTAATTTTTCGGGGGTCAATTAGGGTTTTTTTCCGATCTCGCAGTGGAGAATCATCAAAGGGTGACTATTATTTTTCCGACACCCTGTATAGAATAACAATTAAAACTAGAATAACAAAATTGTAAGAACCAGAAATATTTGTAGCAGCAATGATGAATTGTCTTGCTAAATAAGAGGCCAATGTTTGTCAAAAATGTGAATTGTTTTTTTATAGTTGTCATTTTTTTGAGCCATCTGGAATTTATACAGCTCTTGGACGTACCCAGCAAACGAAAACCTCGAGGCCTTAAGCACTTCAATTAAACGCAATTTGGCAGTAAAATACGAGTGACCAAACCCTTCATTAGCTGGGCCAATTCAAGGATGACTAAATTGCCTTCAAGCCAGTTATTGCTTCCCATCCATACTACCATAGAGCTTGAATTGAAACCATACATCGGAAACGGCTGAGGACAGGTGCCGTGTAATTCTAGGATCCAATCCTGCTTCACAGTCTAGTGCAACCACCAAGCATAGCTCTGCTGTAATTTCTCATCACTTCCAAATTAACTGCCGTGATTGGAAGGGTGTCTAGGCCTTCATCAGATCAGTTTAGTAAGATACAAAATATATCTGAGGTCTAAATATCTTCTGATGTCTTCTGATTTTCTTAAACTACAAAAAAAGAAACAACGGTTTGAAATATTTAAATTATTTGGTGAATAGGTGAAGGTTATTAATTAATAATACCAACCAAGGTGAGGAATAACCCTTCAAAGCACCAAAAAAAAAAAATACTTTTATTTAATCATCACAACGTTTCGGACTATTCGTCCATCTTCAGGAGGTCTAAAATAGTATGTTAATTACTAAATACTGCAGAAACCCTTATTGATTTTATGACGTTTAAATGTAACATTAATTACTGACAGGACATGGTGAGTTTAAATTTAAGGAAATAAAATTTAGTAATTGTTTGAAGATGATGTAATATGTTGGTTAATGGTAATTTATAAAGCTTGGTTTCTGCAGTATTTAGTAATTAACATACTATCTTAGATCTCCTGAAGATGGACGAATAGTCTGAAACGTTGTGATGATTAAATAAAAGTATTTTTTTGGTGCATTGAAGGGTTATTCCTCACCTTGGTACTTATTATTATTATTCCTTACCTTGCTATAAAGTACTGTAATATTGTTTACTGGATGACCGAAGCTGGAATCGTTTTATTTATTTTTCTTATTAAGATATATACACATGTTATATTTATCATTAGTTTATTCAATTTCATAGCAGGTGTCTTAATGTATATTTATATGACATATTTTATTGTTCCACTTCTGGAGGGGTTATAGGTGATAACCCTTAAATAAGGAATTATGGTGCGACCAGTTTGAGCTTCATTCCGTGGGAAATGCCACGATTTCATTGTGCGTAGAAGAGCCACGCTTGTAAATTATTTAGAATTGTTGCATTTAGAAATTATTTCTGTATGAAATATGATGTTATCCCAAAGAATAAAAAAAAAAAAAAAAAAAAAAAAATGAAGCGGCTTTAGTAACTGACAGAAATTGTTGGAAAATTTCTTTATTTGAGAGATATATCACATTTTGTGTTTTCTAAATTTACATTGATTTATCTTTTAGGTCGGGGGGCGAGGTAAGCTCGGTGGTAGAGCACTGGACTAGTAAGTTGGAGGTCCTGAGTTTAAATCCCGAGCAAGCACTGAAGATTTTTTCTTCTAGTGTCTTCGTTCGTAGGATGAATTCGGCCTCCCTGACCAGGCCAACCCAGCCTTTAATTAATTTAATAATGGGTACCGTGCTAATGACCTCGGCAGTCGAAGCAGCCAAGGGGAAAATCAGGCGACCGGAGCATAGTACTGACCACACTATCTCCCTGGTGTGCCGTATGGTCATGAATCAGATACCTCTATAGTATCTGCCCCTCAAGGCCCTCTTGGCCTGTAACGGGACAGACTTTTTATCTTTTTTTCTTTATCTTTTGGGTCATGTAGTAGGCACACTTTAGATTAAATTAAAAAAAGTCACTACTCGTTAATTAATAAAATAAGAATTTATTTTAAAATCCAAGTTGGAAAGGTGCAAATAAAAAATAATTTTAAAAATCAATCAATAAATCAATAATAATAATAAATCATAAAATAAAATACAATAATAGAAAAAAACGGCGTTAATAGCCCAATAGTTGATACGCCGTTAAACACGGAAAAAAAAATAATAGAAAAAGAAATACGAAGAATATGAATAGAATAATGTGTTTCTAGAGGAATTTCTCAAAGACTCCCCCCTCTTTTCGAATATAAAACTGACTACGACGACGAACAGTATTCAAGGTAGTCCGCACTTGACGGTTATTTTCTTTTGACTCTGCCACAGGTGTCTAGAATCCGCTGCTGAGCTGAACTCAATTTTCAATTTCTACTTCATAAACATCTGATTTCAACATCGCCCAGAGGAAGAAATGCAATGGTGATAGATCCGGGCTTCTCGGTGGCCATCTTACGGTGTCATACCTACCTATCTAGCTATTCTCGTAAATTCGTTTCATCCACTGTCTAACAGCATTGCTACTGTTTGATTGACAGCTCTCCATCTGGAACCATGAACCTATCCTTTGTGCAAGCGGAACGTCTTCCAATTCAATAGGTAGATCCCATCAAGTGTGGACGTGGCCTCGCCGGACACGAAGTCCTTGCGGGATTCCTGCCAGTATAATGGAGGTGGCAGACGTTAATGCGCAGTTCCCAATCACATTCAAGTAGCGCCATCAACATTTCAAATTACGTGCAGAGTTTGGATTACAATTATTTAAATATCTTGAAAAGTTGTTGAGTATCCCCCCCCAATTTCTAGTCAAAACACGAATTTGAAAGTAACAAAACTCCATTCCCCATTTCTTTGCCAAAGGGAGCCAATCATACATCAATCTATCCGTCAATAAACGCCCACTTCATTTTCAGGGATTTAATGCTTACTAAATTCACAAGTTTTCCTGTAAGTAGTGAATCTGTAGTCCGTTAGGGGGCTGACGAAACAATTCCCGAGTAACTATCAATGGTCTTCTATCAATGGCTTTATAAAAGTTAATCACTTCTTTCAAAGAATATTTGTCTGTATATGACATATTTCGAATGATTTATGATGGCATAATTCGAATTTTATTATCTTGAACAGTTTTTGAGAAATCTTTTCTTATTCAATGAAAAATATAAATATAAAAATTAGAACTAACTCCTTTTTCCTTCAGAATCAGACCATACTTAAAATGAAATTATGTCTAGAATCACCTCCTAGCATAGAGGGAAAATAAATATCACTCCATTTGCGGTAAGACTTATCCTCTTTCCATAATAATCTTATATTTTATAATATTTATAATGATTAGAATAAAAGCTCTTAGCTTATTTAATTGTATAACAACAATCCAATGTACTATATTAGGATTAGTTATCTTAGTACCATTAAAGCTGGACGGCTGAGGATATTGTAAGCCTTGGTGCCCAGCTGGGATGCAAGGAGGTTATAAGTGGAGAGGAGGCGGCAGCTATATATGGATTTTCCATAAAGCCTTTCTTACAAGAGCTGCTTTCCTCGGAGAATTCCTTACAGTAAGGAACCACTAAGTGGCTTATTGAGAATGATTCTACTGCAGTGGTATATCTACACAAATATTCGCTATTTTCGATCCACAAATTTAACCCTTCTATAAAACAAGTATTAGCCTGCATCTGCAATAAAGGAAACCTCTTTGACTTTTTAAAGTTAGGTGGAAGCACTTGTAGAAAGATGTTTATATTTTTGCGGTTAGGCTGTATTATTAAGTTTAAATAGGCCTAGTGGCCTAGAAGAGGCATCAATGAATATAAAAGAAGTAGGGAAATTCGGCGCTAATGGCCCAGATTTGTCGATGCACCGCCGTTCAAAAAAAAAAAAAAAAAAAAAAGTAGGGAAATTTTAATAAAATATATTATAACTATTTATTAGTTTTGATTGACAGTAACGATAAAATGAAAGAAGCCCCAATCAGGATGGATGAATGTACGTATCGCATGTTTACTTGTTAGGGTGTGTACAACCATGAGGTTTTTGGCCCAAAATACCTCAAACAAAAAAACATATTTTTTTTGGGATCAGGCTCCATTATGAAATGTTTAAAATATTTTTTTTTTTAAATCCCTTGTTGCTTTAAGATAATTTCGAGTCTACAATAATTTGACCGTACGGCAGATTGAGGAGGGAAATTAATCAAATCAATTAATTCAAAAATTCATAAATTAATATCTTTAAGCACAAGGAAAGAATTATGAATCGCCGCACTGATCCTTTGGTAAAAGAAGATTAATTAAATATAACGAAGTTGAATTTAATGAAAAAAATTCATAAAGCGAATGTAGAGCCGAGGATTTCGAGATGATTGATCGAGAACGGTATAAAAGAAATACTAACCCGTTTATTAATATAATTAAGGAATTTCAGGAGTGAGGGGGGGGGGTGCGGCCATTATAAATTTTTCCTGCTCTGTTGACTTTCTCATACTAACTAAATATTAGTATCTTCTAGATCCATTAGTAAAAAACGTCCAACTGGCAGGTACTACTTCTTTTTAACGCTTTCCCGTTCATATAAGTAGTATCACTTCGAAATCATAGAATAAAAATAGTTAATGTTTTGTCTCGAATCTATTGTAAAAAATGTGAAAGCATCTAAAATATTAAAATAAATACTCAAAGCGAAGCAAGATCATTGGCGCCACAACAGGAAACTGACAGTATCTTATGTGGACATTACTCCATAAGCGCACAGATTTCTCCGAATGAAATTGCTAATCGAAATGCCATAAGAACCGTATTTGTAGGAAATTTAATAATTTTCGAATAGATGCTTTACATTTGCTCCGATTTCCCAACCGGTTTCAAGCTATGTAAAAATATATCCGAAAATCCAAAGAAAAATCTATTTTTTTCCATTTTCTACGACCACTATAGCCTTGGAAATTGTGTCCATATATTACAGTGTACCAGGAAGCCCAATTACGCAGTAAAGCGTTACGATTTATTTCGTGTGGATTTCACTAAAAAAAAAAAAAAAAAAACATCTTCTGGTGGACAGATTCTGCTGGTTAACGAACTTTACCTTTCAAATTATACTAGGTATTTTTCTCCCAAATTTCAATTTCATATAAATTGGTCCATTTTTTAGCTGGATACAGAGCAAACAGACAAAATTTGTCTGTTTATATATATTCATACACATAGACATACACAGAAATTTGAATAACCTTTATTTTCGTAATCTATTAGTTCTGAAACGTAAAATGTTCTAGTTAGCACTTCCGGGCTGCTTCGTCAGGTTAGCTGCACTGAGCAGTTATTGGTAGCATGTCCTGAACTATGATATTAGTATTTTTGATGTAAGAGAGTACTTTGGGATACCTTAAAGAAGGGGGGGGGGGTTGAACTTATAAAAGTACATTTAAGTTATTATCTGTCCCAAAAATGAATGGATATATATATATATATATATATATATATATATATATATATAGAGAGAGAGAGAGAATGTAACGTTTCCGACAAAGATTAAATGAAGTATTTGGAAGGAAAAGTGAGAGATATTTTATAGGCTCCGAGCTTCAAAAGATTTCTTGAACTAAATAATATGTTTGTAGGAATAAGAACGAACTTCAATTCCGATATTTAGTTCTGACAAATTGTAGGTATTTTAGAATGAGCCCCACCATTTGAATAGGCGCAAAACATTCTTTCTAAAGAAAGTAAAAAATAAGTTGATTTAGTTTCTCCGATAAAGAAGCTGCAATGCGAAAGTGTAATACGCTTAAAAGGCAGGCACAAAAGGAATAAATATTGTGTAGTAAATACATTTCTTCTTATTATTACACCAGAAATCGATCTTGAAATTTAAAACAAGATAAAATAAAATGATAGACCTTCAACCCGAAGTTTAAGGATAAGAAAATCTTTATAATGAAATTCTTCTTCATGTCACTCAAAAACTTTTCTTGGGAATTTTCTTTTAACAGAGTGAATAGTATACAATTTAGGCTCCAGTTCTCCACTTTACTCCGTCTTTCTTTATTGGGCTCAACGAAAGCAAGGTGGTTTGTCAATTTAATGAATGGATTTTATAAAATGAATTATAGAAATATTGTTATAATAAATATTGGAACATTCTATTACAAGGTCAAGCGCAATTTATTTTAGTGTTTTGCTATTACGGGGATTAAACAGCTTTAATATTATATCTAAATAAATTAAATACCTACTAGTCCAAAAAAAAACAGAGCAACTTGCAGATTCTGTAACGAGACTCTGACCATTAAACACATACTTATGAACTGCAGACAACGCAATAATGTAAATATACCCTACGACTTACTGGCAGAAGGTAGCCCACACATAGCTTCACTACTCAAACATTAAATACCTACTAGTCCAAAAGAACAGACCAACTTGCAGATTCTGTAACGAGACTCTGACCATTAAACACATACTTATGAACTGCAGACAACGCAATAATGTAAATATACCCTACGACTTACTGGCAGAAGGTAGCCCACACATAGCTTCACTACTCAAACATTAAATACCTACTAGTCCAAAAGAACAGACCAACTTGCAGATTCTGTAACGAGACTCTGATCATTAAACACATACTTATGAACTGCAGACAACGCAATAATGTAAATATACCCTACGACTTACTGGCAGAAGGTAGCCCACACATAGCTTCACTACTCAAACATTAAATACCTACTAGTCCAAAAGAACAGACCAACTTGCAGATTCTGTAACGAGACTCTGATCATTAAACACATACTTATGAACTGCAGACAACGCAATAATGTAAATATACCCTACGACTTACTGGCAGAAGGTAGCCCACACATAGCTTCACTACTCAAACATTAAATACCTACTAGTCCAAAAGAACAGACCAACTTGCAGATTCTGTAACGAGACTCTGATCATTAAACACATACTTATGAACTGCAGGCAACGCAATAATGTAAATATACCCTACGACTTACTGGCAGAAGGTAGCCCACACATAGCTTCACTACTCAAACATTAAAAAAACACATACTGATACACCACAATTTAATTTAACTGCTATTCATACTTTTTGTTTTATTTTTAGCGTTTTGTTCTGAATTGCTCCCGTTAATTATCTTTGTATTACTTAATAATGTTTTGTTTTATCTAATCGTATATTTTTTTAAATCCATTTATTTTTTCTATTCATGCTTTATTTATGCATTTACTACTTTGTATTTCATTTATTTCGTTTGTCTTTGTCGCAGTTGTTCTTTTTCTATTATTCTAGTATATTTTATTTCTATTATTTTTTTGTTTGCTATTGTGTTGTGGAACTCTTTTAAATAATTAAATAAAATACATAAAAATAAAAAGTTTCTGTGCTGAAAAAAATAAGGTTTAGATTATATCATCGATTTCTGAAGTTTGGAGATATTCTAATAGTAGTAATTTATTTTTTCTGTGAGTTTTGTTCGTGCTTAGTAGTAAGTAGTAATTAGAACTGCATTAGTGATCCCGTTAATCGCTTCGTTTAAAACGATTGGTACTAATGTATTGGATCTGCCAGAAAGAAGGTACAATCTTGGGGCATTATCGAACTTTCGAATAGTGCTGGAAGCCTGCCAAACCCTGGGGCTCTCTGGACGTGTCTCATTCCCACGAGTATATCCTTTAAAAGCACTTCTTACTGACACCGGATAAAGAATCTTTTTATGCTTTTCTACCTCAAGAATTTACGGTCCGACGGAGATAGGAGCCGATGGAGGGATGAGTAGGTTATGAAAAAGCTCATTTAACAGAGCTTCCAGAACTAAACTCGTTTTACAATTCCTTTAAGGATTTCTGCGTCATTTTAAATTATTTTAGGATATTAAATTAGACGCAACAAGATTTAAAAAAACTATTTGACAAATGAGTATAAATACTTTAGAATGTCTTTTAAATGTGCAATAATTTTGTCGGGTGATGAAGTTCATTTGAGGAATAACTAATTATCGCTAGTTTTCTAAGAATATTTTAATTTAATCAACTACAGAACTACCGTTCATTTTACTATGTTTAATATTCATTATTAGGGATGGTTTTTAAATAAAATAAGATTAGATTTAATGCTAAGATTTATAGAAGCTCCTTGATTTTTACACCTTAATGCCTTGGATAAATATCATGTAGAACGTAAATCGTCGATAATGCTTCATTTTTTGTCGATTTGTTGGCTGGGATTGAATCAAATTTCTTTATCTTTAAATGCTTTTAAATATTGAATGTGAAAATCACCACTTTCCAGAGTGAAAAAAACTTTTAGTCATTAATTTGCTTATGGACAGTCAAATGGTCGGTAAATTCGACCTTTTGACAGTGGTTACTTTCCCTTTCACAGTCCAAAAGCAATCAGTGTAGATTGAAAATGAAAAATGCGTTCTTTCACATTCGATAATTAGCATTTGTATTGACGACATTATCGATACATCTCCTTATCTAAGAGAAGTACTCCATTTAAAGAAAAGACCCGTTTATAAATTTAATGCAGGATTTTCCTTTAATAGCAAGCATTGGGTATTTTCAAAATCAATAAATAGACTTTTGATTAGTCGAGACCACAGATTGTTCTATTTCCCCCCTTGTAATATTTATTTTCTCTGGTTACTAGAACTGCAACCCCACAAGTAGTGTGCACTAACCAGGCAGACTGCCAAGTAATGCTGGCTTGTGTCCGCATAGCCTTACTCAAATGCAGCAGGCTCAATGACATATTGCTTCATTGCGTGCCTACCTCCATCTTATTACACTAAGATGTGTGTAATTAATTAAATTGCCTAAGAGATAATGCAGAAAATATGTTCTTATATTGTACAATCAGTGGATTCATTTTATTTTTTTATTTTCTTTCAGCAAGGTTTAATTGAATCCGAAGCAACAACTCAAAGTTCTCGCCAATGATCCAAAATATTCAAAGCCTTTTTAAAGCACTTTCAAGTCCTAATCACTTAATATTACTATAATATGGTCTAGTATTAAAATCTACCACTCGTATATGAACCTTGCAAAGTTTGCGAAGATTTGACTTTTTTTATGAATATAATAAAAATTAACAGTCGGGAAATTTATTTTTGGTACGTGCACATTGAAACAAAATGAAGTTTTGCTAATTTAAATCATGCCTGATACTAAAAAGCTTTCTTTAAATAGTTTTACAATCAATTCTTTCTTATTGTATACCCAATTTTCCCCTCATGCTACTGATGCATCCTATACGGTTTGTACCAGAAATAAAAGTGCTTTCTACGATCGAGGGCTAGACACTTTCAGAGGAAGTGTACCGTATCTTCTTCCTACAAACGTTTTAATTAGTGTTATTTAGTACATAGATATGCCTTCGCCTTTTACCAAATCTTCAAGTGACAGTGTCTTCATAATATTCTATTTCTCTTGATTTTTTTTATACTTATTCGTTTATTTTCTTATGATATTCTATTTTTTATTCATAATTCTAAATATGTTTGGACATGGGAAGATTATCGCTTCTCATTCTATAATAAAAAAATTGGATGAGTTTAATGATTCTTTCGAGAACCCAATATTGGAAAGGGTTATCCATAGATTACCACCTATTTCTATTCTCGAATAACAGCTACGTCGTATAGAAATTTTGGTTATTATTTTAGAGAATTAAAAAAAAAAAAAAAAAAAAAAAAAAAAAAAAAAAAAAAAAAAAAAAATCTTCATAAAAGATCTGGACAACTTGCTTTCGGTTTTGCCAATGATGACCAATAGAAATTTTTCGAGAGTAATACGTGTCTTTTTTAATCGGAATATTCAGCATGTTAAACCACCTCCAGAGTTATGAAAAAAAAAATAAATGAAATAAATCTTACATCCTCAGATAACTGACCTTGAATATAATGTATTGAAACTTCATGGAATTTCCATTTTCAAGATATGTCCTACAATTCGATCCATCTTAAATTTGCCCCAAGTTTCAAGAGCCTTAACAAAACAAAAAGCGAACTAGAGGTGTTCTTGAAGCTTGACTGCTATCGATTGCGAGCGATAAGGTGACTGTTGATAGACAGGCCTGAGATGGAATCAAGCAACCTACGATGCTCTCTGCAAATAGATGGTGCTTGGCCGAGATCTACCGTCAATGGCGAGGAGTTAGCTAGAACGGTAAAGAGAATACTAAATTTTCGCTTCCCAACCAATCTTTATTCCCTAAGGGTAGTAGCCAAGTTTTTGTTATTCCCTGGGCAATGGATGTAATGTCTGTCCCTTGTAGTGGCTAAACTCTCCTTGCATTACAACCTGATCTCATACATTGCTTTACTTTTTTTTTCTTGATATCTTTTTGCTGTCTCCATTATCAAAATTCTGAAAGTATTTCTTTAATTTAAAATCTTAAAGAGTCATGATAGAAAAGACATAATTGGCCCTTGCAATAAATATTTCCATTCAACATATACATTTGGTTGAAGAACCTTCACTGGCAAACAAAACAAATTGTAACTAGAAGAGGTCAAACCAAAGCTTTGCCAAAAACGTAACTTTGTGATTTTAGTTAAACTCTCACCTAATAAGTTCGAAATTTTCCCCTTTGCAGGCATCCGTCAATAAAATAATTACTGGCATGGTGGGCCCTAGAAGCTCGGTCTAAAACCTCGAATCAAACCCTAAGACGATGACACTACAGGATAAAAAGTTCACACACTACACTGTTTTGAATACATTAGTGCAACAGGGCGAAGATGACCTAGCAGCTTTCTGCTCTAAAAAAAAATCTGTTCCTGACTTTACCTCTTTTAGTGTCTGTTTACACTAGGATAGTTATTGCAGGATATTTATATCAGAGAGAAATTCTGACTAGTGTAAACCATGTAGAATTTATGTCAGACATACATTTTAGATGGGTTTTCATTAGTCGCAATTTCTCTCTGATATAAATATCCTGCAATAACTAGCAAGTGTAAACCCACTCTTACAGAGTTTGATTGGAAAATTTCAGAGGATATCACGTTAACAGAGACACACATAGATTCGTGTTTGCTCGAGAGTCAAAATTTACAAACACACACATATATATATATACACATATATATATATATATATATATATATATATATATATATATATATATTTATTGTATCAAGTACAATGGGTAAATATCTTTTTAGATATATAAAATAATTGTCATTTAATAGGTTTCAAATGTTTTTCGAATTTACTCACTCAATTTACAGTTTCATTGCCTATAACAATTGACATAAAATTATTGGTTTTATGTTAAAGGTATAAGGTTGTCTCTTGGTCAGAGTCTTCGAAGGCGACATGGAAGAACATCGGTGATTGTATCATCGGGGGTAAGTGAAAACTAAAGTAAGGATTTGAATAAGCAGAGACTTTGTGATAAAGGGGGGCGAGGTTATCTCAGTGGTAGAGCACTGGACTAATAAGCTGGAGGACCTGAGCTCAAATCCCGAGCAAGCGCTAAGGATTTTTTCTTCTAGTGCCTTCGTTCATGGATTTAATTCGGCCTCCCTGACCGTCCCTAGGCCAACCCAGCCTTTAATTAATTTAATAATGGGTACCTTGGGTGCTAATGACTAGCAGTCGAAGCGGCCAAGGGGAAAATCAGGCGGCCGGAGCATAGTACTTACCATACTATCTCCCTAGTGTGCCGTATGGTCATGAATCAGACACCTCAATAGTATCTGCCCCTCAGGGCCCTCGTGGCCTGTTACGGGACTGATTTTTTTTTTTTTTTTTTTTTTTTTTTTTTTTTTTTTTTTTTGATAAAGAGATTAGAATCTGGATTTGGTTTGTACATGTACGTGGATATGATGATTTCCATGACTAGTAGTGTTGAAAAATAAAAAGGAGAAGCAAAAACGTTTGATTGGAAACTCTATAATTGACAGTTTCATTCCTTGGACGCCTTTACACGGATGAAGAATATATTTTCCCTTCTTTAGGATAGAGCCTTCTGCTCAAATTCAGGAATATAAATATGCTTTAGGTCCACATAACAAACCTATGTAATGTACTGTATAACATACAGTTTTCTTTTTTGGACATGGGCGCCGCGTATGTGCGAACGCCAGCGGACACTTTTTTGTAACGTTTTTTTTTCAGTTTAGTCATCGCTAAAGCATCTTTATGCTAGAAAAGATCTACAAGGAAATTTCCAAAAATAAGTTTTTCAGATAGCATGAACTATTCCCAGAGGTATTGAGCTCTGCGCTATATTGCGCACACAACTGGTACAATCCTGGAAACTACACCTAAGGAATACAAAGCCACCCACATTGGAGGAGTCTGGCCTTTGTTGCCTGATATATGGAATTTATGCGACACAACGAGGAGAACACCCTATCAGTTATCTACTTCAATACTCCTCTCGGCGATTTATCATTTATATAGAGATTAATGGCTACTTTCATTGATTAAATTCTTTGTACTTCAGTTAATTTGATTAATTTTAAAAATATTAATTAGTTTGATGGATGATTTTTATTAAATGAAGACTACTTTCCTCATATATAATAATTACCTAACCATTGTAAGCAACACTGCTATTACCTGTTAAATCTGATTATTTAGCTCATCTTAAAGCCACAATAAAGCATTATAGTGTGCGACATTGCCAGATTCTTTTTAATAGAAGTGCGACAAAAGAATAATATATATATATATATATATATATATATATATATATATATATATATATATATATATATTTATATATATTCTGCTAAAAGGATCGTTTTCAAAATGATTGTTAGAAGCTAACCACATTGCTCTCATAAAACGGAAGTAAATGCAATGCTAAATTGTAATGTAAAATACAATGGACACTCAATTAAACATGATAGCAAAGGTGGTTGGGGTATAACATTTAGAAAATATACATTTCAAAGCCTAGACCTGTATTATCTAAGGCTCATGAATATAAGATGACACGTCTACATCTAATCATCAAATATACCTAACCAAAACAACTTCGAGGTCCTATAGAAATTACCACAGAGGGTGGAAGCATTATTTAGATTCCTCCAACTACATTAGTCTGGTGGGCAATGGATGATAATTGCAATTTTTACATAATTTTGTTAAGCCAATAAAATGGATCATCATGGTTAATGAGCTCAAAGGTCGACAAATCTTAAACAACCAAAAATGGGTCACCGACGTCGAAGGATTCCTAAAGGTAGCTCATGTGGAATGCATAGTTGCTTATAGCGATGTGACTGCTTGTCTCCTGTGCGACATCCAACACCAGCATCCAATCAGGCGGAAGCACTGCGTGTCCAATCGTTGATGTAGGTAGAAGGTGCTAGTCTCTTTAGCTATGGTTTCTCGAGCTACGAACCATATCCCTTTAACAAGAGAACAAAGGAATTTAAATAGTGAAGTAAGCCGTTCCAAATTTTTGGTTCACAGTTGTTTTAATAACAGTAAGAAAAACCGACCAGTTATTACATACATCCAACATAAAATAACTTTATGCTCTTTTGATTATGTGGAGAGGTTTGAATACATTTTTGTACGTTCCACTTGGAAATCTAGGTTTAAGGAAAAGTCAGTATTACCCAAGCCTCGTCTCTACACTTGGCACCTCCCCAGCGGTTAAACCAACTATTCATGCAGATTTAATGCCGCCCAAGAGTGTGAAAGGATTCCTCACTCATCTTTTCGAGTGTAATTGCCCCGAAAATAACAAAATTATAATGCAGTCATTTTCGTCGAACTCTATTTAAAAAATGATAGTGTCTTCAAATGCTTGATTCAATTGAATTTGGTAAAATAGTATTATGCAATTGGCTTCAAGACAATTTATGGGCCAAAAACCTGATTCGACAACTTTTAATTTTTGTAAGTGAAAAACGCGTTAGAGGTGGTTGCTTAAAAAACCTCTTTTATAAGATTAAAATCTAGTTATTTCAACATTTTGATTATTAACTCATAAAGAAAGATAGTAGTTTCAAGAACATGTTCACCATTTTCATGTCCATTTTGGTGTTTGTCTTTGAAGAATCATATAACAAATATGATCGATCAGAGATGCCAAGAATGTGCGCGGTATAAATCGTAAATTAAGAATAAGAGTGAAGATTTTAGAGTTACAGTGAGGAGCATAACAAGACTGGCCATGGCGTAACAACTTTGCATTCATGAAGGTACTTCAGAGTAAATATTCTGACCGAAAGGTACATGTCAGGAATATCGCACTTTATCGCAGTCTCCTTGAATTTAGTTTGGAGTATATATATATATATATATATATATATATATATATATATATATATATATATATATACATATATATAAGAATTTTTTGATTTTAACATATTTACATAATTTTGATTAAGAATAGAATGATATTTCATGGACTATAAGCAATAGTCGTTACATGTTATGCCTTAGATTTCCTAAGCCAAGTGTGAGATCCAATGCAACTGAGCTATGTTAAATACTGAATAAGACTCATAAATGACGTCGGTCGTCGGATTGTACACTATATATCAAAACAAAGAATATGGAGCCTCCCATCTAATGGCAATGAAATATACTTTTAACACACTAGCAGTTTGAAAAAGAAAGCAGGACAGATTCAATCAGCTTTATGGTTTGAAGGAACGGCTGCAAAAATAAACGGGAGACAGTTCTGGAATCTGGCACAAAGCATACCAAGGATAGATTCTTTACATAGCCCTGGGTCTACCCATCCTGCTTTGCAAGCAGAAATATTCGATTTATGCGCCGGAGACTCAATACTGAAGAACAAGGGAATGAATTTCCTAACAGACTGTTAAGTTATTTTTAATCAATGTTGCGGTAGGCTTTGAGGATATTTCGTTGTACAATGGAGTATAATGTACATACAATTCCACACCAGAAAAGCATTCAGGGCCAAAGAGGTAGCCAAGAAGTTTGAAAGCACCTGTCCAATAGGACATTCTGTTCCCTTATTATTGGAAAAGAAAATGATTAACTTCCACACAAATTATTAAATCAGAGACTGTCATTGGCTTAAATATGAAGGGCTCAACAGGGGGCAATCAACAGGTTGACATTAAAAATAACGCCCATCTTTCCACAAATGTTTATTAACGCTTTCAAGGTAAATCTGTGCTTCTAGTGTGTTATTTTTTGGTAACTTTTAGCAATAGTTTGGAGATCTACTATAACCCTCAATAGATATTTCTGAGCACGTAGTGCTTTTAATGTAGACACGTTATTATTAATGCTTATCACGTGTTATCTTGAGAAAACTTTTTTCATCATTGGTAGCATAGCTCCAATCCGAGGATATCAGACACTGATGATGTGATGTTTTCTTTGAAAGTGCCAAACACAAGCAAATATCTATGGAGTGATTAGGCTTTTTTTTTTCTTTTTTTTTTTTTGAAGTGCATCTGCTACTCGGGCCATTAGCACTAGGTTTTTTGTTATTTTCAATCTGCTTAGCACTGTTCAAAACTGTAATTAAATAAGGAGAACACGTGTTACATATTATATTAAATATACAACATATAATTGTCATCGATTTATTACTGAAGAATTTAAAAATATTAAAATAATTCCAAAAAAGCAATTCATTATTTATTATCCTAATAGGCAGAAAAGCCATCCAATCTTCAATGACCATCCTCCATCTTGAAATAAAGTAAGAAGAATGTTGAGACTGACTAAGCCGCTAAGTATGATTAATGATTCTACGGTTAGATCTAAGAGATATTAATGGAGATTCTTCCAAGCTGCAAGGATAATAGCTGATCACCTATTAACCCAACAGATGGCTAACTTTTCCTTGCTATCTTTTCAAAGGAATAAATCTAACTAGATATTACGAGATTTAGGGAAAACGAATAAAGCAGAATTCTCATTTCATTTTCAAATCCTAATTATCATTTCATCTTCATATAATTCACATATATCTTTTTACTGGAAATGTATTTTTACATTGTTGTAAATTCTGACTAAATAAATAAAAAAAATAAAAATTTATAAAAAAAAAAAAAAAAAAAATCATTTGCTTTAGTGAATTTTTCATAGATGAATTTATTATTGCTATTGGATTATAACGTTAAATACTTAGTCAAGCTTTATAATATTCAAGTTCCAATTGGTTATCTCGAATTAAAAAAAATACAATAAATCCATTTCGCTGGAGCAACTTAAAATGAATACATATAGTAGAATAATATTTTATTTATTTAGTTATCCAGATGTCACAATTGTTAAAAAGAACATAAAGAAAAAAAAATCTCTTTGCGCAAGAACATGCAGACATTACCTTCTATCTACTATATATTTGTCAAATACCACTCACTCACTCACTCACTCACTCACTCACTCACTCACTCATCTATCACCCCCCAGCCCAAACCGCTCGACAGAAAATTTTGAAATTTTGCATGGACACTCCCTATATAACGTAGGCGCTCGCTAAGAAAGGATTTTTTGATATTCGAATTTTTAAGTATTTTTAGAGGGGATTAAACTTTGAGTTGGTTAGAGCTTGCAAGCCTAGGCAGCAAGCGTTGCTAGGACGATAACAGAACAGCTGTTACTGTACATAATCTATTTCATAGTAGTATTTCTAATTGAGGTTAATTTCCACTATAGTGGCAGTCCTTACTAGAAATAAACTGTCCCTCATAGAGTTTTAATTGCGTTTCTTTTCTGCCTGTCCCCGTCAGATAGGCTTGCCATATTTTTGGAGAGTTAAACCGGGACACATTAATATGGGATGGGCATACCAGGGGGGGGGGGATAAAAACAGTACAAATTATAACAAAATTGTGAGTTTTAAGCCTAGCAACTAATGGGAAGGGGGAATCCTGAACTGTTAGTCTACCCAAACCTTAAAAATAAGAACGGAACTTTTTTTGCTACTTGATTTTCTTAAAAAAATCTTTCAGCCAAATAGCAGTGTCTGGCAGCTGGCAGCGCTGTGCAGGTAGTTCCAGCGTTTTACAGTTCGATTACTTCTCATTTCTTTGACACTGTGAGCAGTAGTAAAACTGTTGATTGTAGAAAAGTAACCGATTTATAAAAGATTCTTATAAACATGAATTCATTACTTTTTACATCTTAAAGCCTTTTCCGGGACATTGATAAAACCGAAACAATTGCAAAATACCGGGACTATCCCAGTCAAACCGTGATGTATGGCAAGCCTATCCTTAGAGTTTTCCAGGTGAGGTAATAATATCCGGAACCCTTGCACAGCCTCCTCACCTATAACCTTGGCAGAGTTGGGCAAACGTTAGCGCGCGCTAAAAGCTGATACCTCTCCGCTAATTTAGCGAAACTGTAGAAAGCCAGCGCTAATAATTAGCGGTTAGCGGCGGCAGTGCGCTAACCGCTAATCTATTTATGAAATATGGTAATTGCTGAACCGGCAGTGACCAGGAAGTAATTGTAAGCAACCGGAAGTGGTCCGAAGTTGTCCAGATTCATCCGGAAACTGTCCAGGAGTAATTCTGGTGACTCGGGAGCCATTTTGAGAACCCGGAAGAGAAACCGGAAGTGGTCTAAAGTTGTCCAGATTCATCCGGAAACTGTCCAGGAGTTATTCTGGTGACCCGGAAGCCATTTTGAGAACGCGGAAGTGAAACCAGAAGTGGCCAAAAGCTGCTCAAATTCGCCCGGAAATGCCCCAGGGATATTCAAAATGGATTCCGGGTCACCAAAATTACTCCTGGGCAGTTTCCGGATGAATCTGCGCAACTTTTGGCCACTTCCGGTTTCACTACAGGGTTCTCAAAATGGCTTCCGGGTCACCAAAATTACTACTGGACAGTTTCCGGATGAATCGGGACATCTTTTGGCCACTTCCGGTTTCACTTCCGGGTTCTCAAAATGGCTTCCGTGTCACCAAAATTACTCCTGGACAGTTTCCGGATGAATCTGGACAACTTTTGGCCACTTCCGGTTTTACTTCCGGGTTCGCAAAATGGCTTCCGGGTCACCAAAATTACTCCTGGACAGTTTCCGGATGAATCTGGACAACTTTGGCCACTTCCGGTTTCACTTCCGGGTTCCCAAAATGACTTCCGGGTCACCAAAATTACTCCTGGACAGTTTCCGGATGAATCTGGACAACTTCGGACCACTTCCGTTTTTTTCAATTACTTCCGGGTCACTGCCGGTTCACCTCCGGACTATAATGAGTGCCTGGAAGGCCCTGGGGTACTTCCGGAAACGACCCAGGGATGAATATAGGACCAGAAGTAACCTAGATTAAGGAGTGTCAGAGTGTGCCATTGTCTGTGAGTGACCGGAAGTGAGCCAGATCGAACAGGAGTTACCCAGTGATAGGCATGAGTCGACCGGAAGTAACCGAAATTGACATTCATGTGATCGGAAATCCTGTAGATTGAAGCGGAAGTGGAACAGGAGAGAGGGTGCTCAGAGCAGACCGGAAGTGAGCTTTAAGATGACAAAATGTTGTAACTATAGCTTAAGCTTTCAGCAATTACCATATTTCATAAATAGATTAGCGGTTAGCGCACTGCCGCCGCTAACCGCTAATTATTAGCGCTGGCTTTCTACAGTTTCGCTAAATTAGCGGAGAGGTATCAGCTTTTAGCGCGCGCTAACGTTTGCCCAACTCTGAACCTTGGTAATGCCCGCAAATATAATGGGTGTTTCCAAATAACTTTTTGGAAACATAAACTTTTAAATTTTAACGCCCATTGAATAACATATAGTCTGACGGGAACCGTGCTATAATAAACTGCAAAAATTGTATAGTAACGTAATTTTAATGAAACCTTATTTAATGCAATAAAATAACTACTTATCTGCCGTGACGAAGCACGGGTATTCAGCTAGTTTAATTGATATAAAGAAAATTATATAGATGGTATTAGTTAAATACTTGAAATCTTCTTGTGGTATCTTTCAACAATCATTTTCTGTTGTATAATCCTTCCAATATTGTAATCCAGGTGAGACATTGTAAAGAAAATAGCAAAAATTTAAAACTTCTAGCATAGCTTTTATGTTTACATTCAAATATTATACAATTTCATTACGTTTCAAGAAAACCTGTATATTAAAGATGGGCGATATGAATTGATCTTTTTACACGATATATCGATTTTTTGAATCGACCTCCAAGAGCCGATCTTTTTAAAGAATCGATTTCCAAGGGCCGATCTTTTTAAAGAATCTATCTCCAAGGGCCGATCTTTTTAAAGAATCGATCTCTAGGGCCGATCTTTTTAAAGAGTCGATCTCCAAGGGCCGATCTTTTTAAAGAATAGATCTCTAAGGGCCGATCTTTTCAAAGAATCGATTTCCAAGACCCGATCTTTTTAATGAATCGATCCTCAAGGACCGATCTATTAAACAATCGATCTATCTAGAATACCGTTAAATAAAGTGTTTTATTGATTTCAAATATTTAAATGCTTAATCTCACCTCATGTTACTCAATCTCATAGTTATTATTTAACCGAAGAAGAAATTTACAGAACACTGTACTATAATCCGAGAGCTGGCAACGTACTTTTCATGAAGTGTTTTATGCACCTTGAAATTTTGCTATAATATACCTCTTAGGTAGATAAGATGGTATGTATGTGTTTCCTGGACATACCTTGGAACACCAGGTACTGCGCATAGGTGAAAGGTGTAAAACAATATTTCCGAAAAATAGAGTTTTAATCAGAAGCCAACTATTTTTAAGGTAAAATTAAGACAATTTTACAATGATTAATAAATATGGCAGGCACTTTTAAGGGGTATAACAAGTAAAAAAAAAAAAACTTAATTGTTTTTATTCTTATATTAAATGAGTTTTATTCGCGCTGCCATTTAAACCGGAACAGCTGTACAAGATCATATGAGCAAGAACCAATGAGAGCGCAGAGAATAACTAAAATAAGACAATAACATTATTCAAAAAGTCAATACTTTCCGTTTATCCAACTAGAGGGAAGAAGGTAATATAATAAAAATAAGGTTTCAAACTGTGCTCTTAATTTGAATAACCATTTTTCTCTATTATTATCTTTTTATTACATTTTTTTCTCATTTCATAAACATATAGTATATGTAATAATGACCATATATTTTAATATGATTTAACATTAGTAGTTTTATTATATATTATTTTTGATGAAAAAGAGTTTTAAATATTTCTTCTTTTAGGTTACAGGTATATTTTACAAATTATCAAGCATTCGAATCGACTTATTTAGTAGGTCGATTCGTAATAGTGATGGGCGATTCCCGAATGAGACACGATTCGAATCTAAGTGAAATACGAATTTCGTAGGTATTGTATGTAATCGTGAAATTGATCCGTATCGTGGATCGATCTTCTGAACCTAGAAGATCGATCTTTTTAATCGATCTGAACTTACCGATCTTTTTTGTGGATCAATCTTTTCATTTCAATCCGATTCGACTTAAAAGATCCTTTCATATTCGAGAATCGTCCATCACTACTGTATACATATATATATATATATATATATATATATATATATATATATATATATATATATATAAATATATATATATATATATATATATATATATATATATATTTATATATATATATATATATATATATATATATATATATATATATATGATATACCGCGGACATTAGCTTTGGAATGGTTTCCAATTCTAGCATGTGAGTCAGCCTCATAATCCAGACCAATAAGGCATCCCCAAATGCAGGCAAAAACTTTTAAGCTTTTAATCCTGAACAGCAGAAGCCTTTTTATCGATTCCCTCCAAATGATTCCAGTGTTATTTATAGCATCCACGACTGTAGGGTATATTTAGGGGAAACAACAACAGATATACATATAAAATTTTGAAGAATGAAATGTTCCTAACCTAAGTGTTTTGTGAACGTGCTACATTTTTGTTTAGGTAACTGCGAATTACGACATCGGATTGACAACATAAGCGTGTTTCCCTCCCCCCCTTTAAATAGTATTTCTCTATAAGTAAGTAAAAAAGCGAGACTAAGACCAGTGTTAAGGTTGAAGTAGGAAGTTGAAGGAGTAGGGACCGTGTTGAAGTGCATTAAGAATTCCACTTGTAGGGGGTTTTCCCAGCTCCCTTGTAGGCAAGTACGCCTCGCAACACTAAAGGGAAATTTAAACAAATGTATTTCATCGCCCACAGCCATTCGTCTTTATTCAGACTTTTTTTTTTTCTTTTTCTCGGGACGGAAAAATATTTTTAGTAAAGTAATTTGTATTATTTCTATTCTCGCAGTTATTGTATAATGTTGCATAGGTCTCACAAATAGAATAAGCTTCTTTGTTCTTGTTAAATAACTACGTAGAATTGACAGGAGCTCGAGTCCAACAATCTTAAGAAGCAATATTCAATAAGCAAACAATATTAAGTATTGAATAAACAATATTCAATACATTCAATATGTGAATGTATATATATATTTCTATATAAATGCATGTGTATAGGTAAGGGTCAAAACATGAAATATTAGCGGTGGGGTATTATGAGTGCTTCCGTACGTATATATAAGTCTGAGTCATTATATTTTGTTATTTTATTGATAATACTTTTTAAGTATATTTTCTTCTTTTAACTGCATACATGTATATACGTTTACACACACACACACGCACACACACACACACACACATATATATATATATATATATATATATATATATATATATTTATAGTTTGTGGTATTACTATTATTAAATATATGTTATTTGACTTTCACTTTCTTTTTTCTTCAAATAACATTTTTTTTTTTATTTTCCTGGATTAATTGGTTTAAATACCTAGGCAAAAGTGATCCACGCGGTTGAGTTGCCTTTAAAAAAGTAAAAAAATAAAATAAAAACAACTTAACAAACGTAATAAAATGATCTAGCCCGCTACTTTGCGGGATTCTATAGCTAATAAATATATAATGCCTAGACGATTAAAATAGATTTTTAGTTTGATGTGTAATAAACAACAAGATTATAAGATTCTTCTAGATTAAAATATAGGCTATAAGAATCATTTAATGTTTTACTAGTTTAGAATATTTTCTTCCGACATAAACGTCAGGCATTCCAATTCACTTCTCATTATGTCCATTTAAGCACTTGAGATATTGATGTAAGTTACATAATATTTAAAGCGTGTGTGTAAATAAACTCCAATTCTAAGCAACATCAGGCTTAGCTGAGAAAAAAAAATAGAAAATTCTCTAATCATGTTTTAATTAGTTTTCACGTCAATAATTTGTGCCATATTTTTAAGTCAATGGTAATTTTTCACATTTAATTTGACAACAAAATTCTGGTTTTACTTTTTACTGGAGTCAATGTCTTAGTAAATAGTTTGTAGACGAATCTATCTGTATGCTGGTTAGTTAAACAATATTAAAGGTAGTATTATTTTAAACAGTTTACAAATTAGAATCTTTAATATAGAATTTGCATAAATGTAAATATTTAGCCGGTATTCTTATTATTGATTTATAAGATTACTAAGAAAGATAGACTATAATCACTTTCAAAGATTATGTAAAAGTTTATTACAGTAATTGTAATTAATTGTTTTCTCTGTACTTTGTTAAGTTTGACCTCTAGCTGTATAGGTTAATTCGTGAGAAAGGATTAATTTAAAATAATATGAATACTAATATACATTTTTGAACTAAATATTACTCTTCATTTCTTTTTTTTATATCTAGATTTTGATCCGTCACTTAAAACACTTATATAATTTTTATTCCTTTAATAATCTATTTTAAGTGCTAATTTCTTTAAAACGCTTTATCATTGCATCCATTCCTTCAGCAGAACCCTGATGTGCCACAAAGCACTAATGTTTAAAATAAAACATACATTCTATGTATTTAAATCCAATAAAAATGTTTGTAATCACAGCCTGTCTGGAAATGTCCATTTTATTCCAATTCAATGAATGCCCCGGGAAATGGGTTAAATACAGGAAGGGGGATCCCATGACCTCATTTCCAAAGCACTTCTACTTAGGAAGCAGACAATCTTGGTTTAAATTCCATAAAAGTTTTGTTAGAATTAGGGTAGAAAATAGAGGAGTTGAATGAGTGGCTTTACCGTCCTTAGTACAGCTGCTGTATTACACATACATATTACACAGGCTTCTGGAAAGGTCAGGCGTGGGAGGACGCTTTAGGCAGGGGTCTTTCTTTACTCGGTCCTTGTGCATACAAAAAAAGTCCAGCAGGAACTGCTGTTCTTAAAATCTAATGTTAAATATTATTTTCTTAAAGAATAATCTTATAAAATATTATATTACTTTTTGTTCCTGTTTGATAAATTAGTTGCTTAGTTTATGTAATATTGAGAACTCAATTGCCATAAGTAGAAAATAACTAGGTTTGTTGGTACTGGAACCCTTGACAATGTGCAACAACATTTATTTGTTTATTCAAACAATTGTGAAACCACGACAAGGGAGCTTCTCTGTGAATTTTCATAGAGAAATCAGAAAATACAATTGTCGTAGAATTATAATATATACCATGGGGAAAAAAAAGAAATCCAAGAAACTACATCATCTTAGCCTGTATCGTTACAATACATATCTCTGATGTGTTCAATTAACATTTAAAATAAATTCGATACCTGCTGAAATGAAATTTTAAAGAACAGCGGGCTTGTTTCGAATTACCATATTACACAGAAATTAGTATTGTCGATTTTAGGTGGACAAAATACACTCCTTGTAATTCTTGACTTCCGATAGTTCTTAAGGAACCGGATATTAAACACTCAAACCACTTGGAAGAAGTTTGGGAAGTCAAGATAAATCTAATTTTTAAAATCTCTAAGAACATTTAGGAGGACCCAATATAATATACAGTGTGAAATATAACTAAAAGTATTAGTGTTCCTTGAGAAGTGATCAAGGAATACAATTCCAAATGAACAGCTTCTATTATAAAATAGTTCTACATGTTTGCCATAATCAGATCCTCATTAAGTATAGCGAAAATCGGTGAATAAGAAAATCGAAATAAAATATTTAATTAATATTTTTTAATTTATTTGACAATGAATAAAAATATCTATATGTATAAACAGGGGTACGTATAGGGCTGTTATTTAATTTAGTTAATAACCTTCCTCCGGTTGACTGGAAAAAAACGTTACAAAAAAGTGACACAAAAAAGTGTCCGCTGGCATTCGCAGGTGCGCAGTGGTGTTCGTGGGTGCGCAGTGGCCATGTACGAAAAAGAAGACTGTATGTGTCACAAAAAAAGTGTTCGCTGGCGTTCGTGCATGCGCAGTGGCCATGTACGAAAACGATGACTGTATGTTATAGAGCACTTTACAAAGGTTTGTCAGGTGGACCTAAGCGTTACAAAAAAGTGTCACAAGAAGGTGCCCGCTGGCGTTCGCTCATGCGCGGTTGCCATGTACGACTATATGTTATATAGTACAATACATAGGTTTATTGGGTGGACCTAAAGCATATTTATATTCCTGAATTTGAGCAGAAGGCTCTAAAAGAAATAATTTTATTTTTGGACTCTATCAATATATAACAGCTGACTATCAACACAGCTGATAGTTGCTATGTAGATGATCTTTATTTATGACGTGGCCATTGAAGCGGAAGGTTTATCTTCATTGAATTTGGTTGCATCTAGTTTTAGGCTCCTGAAGAGGCACCTGATAAATCATGTAGAGCCATTTTTAATAAAATGACGATTATATTCATTTTAAATGTTATTCATTCCCCTTCCGCCTATACAGGACAAATTATTGAGATTTTAGGTCAATATTTATTTTAATAATAGTAGTGGATCTGATTTTGAATCCTTAAAAATAAATTACAAGCAACAAGATTTTGTAGAAAGTTATTATACCAAAAAGAATGGAGTAAATGGAACAAATATTTCTCATTATTTGTTCACCTTACTGTTACGTATATTAAAGATTTAATACTTTCATTTAGAGGGCAAAATGAAACGTAGTGAACATTCTGCTTGGGTATTTTCAAGAATATTAGTAAAGCTGAACACATAAATTAGCGTGCTTTTCTCAAATATATAACGGGAGCTTGCCTATTTGGTTCGAGTTAAATAGAAGGTTCATCTGATAGCAAAGTTGTAACTTTATGCGGCAAAATCGTGTTACAAACTACGGTAAATTCAAGTAGCCTTTATACTTATAACAAGACCATTTACCCCTCCGTTAATCATCACGTATTTTCATGAAAAATGTTAGATATTTTATGTCAGTAAAACATAATTGGTATAAATTTTGACAAGAACAGGTCATAAAGGAATTTGAGAAGGTATTTTTGATATGTATTCTGGCACTCACGTTGTATGGTCAAGAATGACGTAATTTGAAAAAAATATTATATTTTAATAATTATTTGAAATTAACTTAACAATCACACACATTTTGGAACAAGGTTTTGGACATACGGATGCAGAAAAAGAAGCAACAATTGCAGCAAAGAGATCAAGAAGAACGAATGATTTAACAAGAAAGTTATTAGCGAATTAAATCATATATTATAAGCGACAGGCAAAATACAGGGCTTGCGGTGAAATTAACACATTAAGTAATATAATCACAGCATATCCTATCATTGCATAGCGAATCATTCTGCAAAATTTTAATGATACATACACGCGAATGCTACATCTATATATATAAAAATCACGTGTCTGTT
This sequence comes from Gonocerus acuteangulatus, assembly GCA_946811695.1. Lineage (NCBI taxonomy): Eukaryota > Metazoa > Arthropoda > Insecta > Hemiptera > Coreidae > Gonocerus > Gonocerus acuteangulatus. The sequence goes on along the minus strand of OX328123.1, from coordinate 52,057,005 downwards.
TTTCTGTTTTTCTGTTTGTTTGTTCCTTATACAAATCCACACCGTTTGACTGATATTGACCAAACTTCGCACATAGATACGTCTTGATCCGGGAAATCTCGTAGGCTAGCTCAAAATCTTCTAGGATTCATAGTTTGGAAGTAACGAGTTCGAAACTGTCATATACAGAAGAGTTTATAGTCAGAAATCGGCATTTTCTTTCCAGTGTTGCCCCTCCTTCTAAGAAGAAGTGCAATAAAAAAACCTTTGTTTGTTTATCTAAATAGTAGGTTTATATTCTCAGAGTTTGGACAAATATCATATAAGATATCATATAATAAAATATATTTTTTAAGATTAATTTCCTTAATATCAGATCAGTTTTCTTCATATCAAATCAATTTTCATTTGATTGCCTAGGGCAACACTGCTCTAACCAGAATATAGACTAATATCGTATAAATAAGTATATCATAAAAATGTTCTGTGTTTATCTAATCATAATTTGGACTAATATAATATAATTAAGTGGTCATGTTTCTATTTAGAACTATAATAATTTCAATACTTTTGTTGAGAGGTAGTTTTTTCTCTTTAGTAAAGGAAGGTTGCAATGTCGGTTATAGTATTCGGTTGAATAATCTCTCACTCGCTTTTCTGTTAAATGAATATGTTTGTACTGGTATTTGATGGAGAGGGTTTTATTATGTGGAAAAACACTTAACTTTTTTTTTAAACTGATGAGGTGTGTAAATGTCATTGAAAAGGCTAAGGAGACCAAAGTTGGTGAAGATTGGGATCAGCAAGATCAAATAAACAGTTTGAATTTCTTTGCGATTTGACAACAGCCTAAGACATAATTCCGAAATTTGATAGATTATACCTAAAGGAATCAACAGCATAGTAAATCTATATATATAAAAATCACGTGTCTGTTTTTCTGTTTTTCTGCTTTTCTGTTTTTCTGTTTGTTTGTTCCTTATACAAATCCACACCGTTTGACCAATTTGGACCAAACTTGGCACACATGTACTTCTTGATACGGGAAATCTCCTAGGCTAGGTCAAAATAGTCAAATTTCGAAATTTGGTCAAAAGGTCAAAAGTTTTGTTCAAGAAAAATTGGCTACACTGAACCATTCATATTCTGGCAGTCATTTTGAATAATATCTCAAATTTATTTGTTGATGTTCTTGATAATTAGAATAACTCGAACTCATTGATGACTTTACATCATTATATAATCATATATATATATATATATAAAATCTTTTAGGCTTCACAGTTTGGAAGTAACGAGTTCCAAATTGTTAATTAAAGAAGAGTGAATTGTTCAAAAATAGTAATTTTCTTTCCAGTGTTGCCTAGGTGGAGATTAGCAAGCTAAAAAAAACTTTCTTCTTTTTTTGCGAAAAGTTTTTCTTTTGCGAACAAAACTTTTCAGTTTTAACCTGTATGTTTATCTAAATTATAGCCGTATATTCTCAAGATTTGGACAAGTAATATCATATAAGATCAATTTTATTAATTTCTGATGAAAATATAGAGCAACACTGAGCCCCTAGAAGCCATTAACCATTATCCTTTTTTTTAAGTTTGGTTTGTTTATCTAATTTCCAAAATTTTTTAGTTTTAGTAAAATATTAGTGTTTACCTAAATTATAGCCTTATATTCTTAAAATTTTGACTAATATATATTAATAAGTAATTTCAAATATTAAGTTTTTGATATTAGGTTCAAATATTAAGTTTTTGATTAAAAATGTTGTGATTATCTAAATTATAACCTTATATCTCAGATTTTGGATTAATATCATATATTAGTAAGTAATTTGAAATATAAAGTATTTGATCTGTTGATTTGGAGTTTCCCGTTTGTTTTCCATAGTTAATTTTTTTGTATTTGTGAATTGCATTTTATCTCATGCATTTTCTTAACATGAACTATGTCTTCAACATTAACCCATTAACCTGCACAGAACTTTAATAATTTAAATACTTTTAGTTCTTTAACGTACCACCTAAAATCATCTATGTGTGACATGATATTTAAACATTTGGGTCATTCCATGTCAAATCAACCCAAAAAAATAGGATTTGACATCCATGATCTCAGATTTTAATGAAACTTGGCATGTTCATTCCTTTCATGGATATAAGTAAGAATATAAAATAGTTTTTGTCAATCTCAAATAGTTTAATTTCATGCCCTGCTAAAGTATTTCAAATTTTGCAGTTATCATCGATTGGACAAAAGAAGTGCACTTAGTTCTAAAATATAAATCATACCTATCGACCAATGTTGATGCCATTTTCTATGACAATACTTCAATAAATATGGAAGCCAGAAAAAAAATAATGTAAGCATAAAGTTATTACAAATGTTCTGAAAAAATCCTGAAGTGTTAAAATGCATTTTGTAAAAATTAAATATGGCGTTCCACACTAAGTGGAATATCATCAAACGATAAAAAGAAAATCACTAACATAGTTTTTTATTATTATTCCAAAAGGTATACACTATCACATGAAAAAATAAAATGTATGGTTTTTTCACTCTTTAATTTTTTTCCCCGTTAAATACAAAAAATTGTTCAATTAAAATTTTAGCTAACAATATATTATTTTTTATAGTACAGCGATTTAATTTTAAAAACTATAAAAAATAACCCAAAGCTATTCAGAATGAAAACTACATGTACAAAATATTCATTACTTCAGTGAAGGGTTTGCTGGGCAATATAAAATGAAATACAGCTTAATTTTTAACACATGTAACTGCACACCAGTAACTAACATTAAAATTTGAAATATTAAGTTTTTGATCTGTTAACTTGCTGGTTTCAGTTCGTTTTCCATAGTTGAATTTTTGATTTGCGAATTGCATTTTATCACATGCATTTGCTTAATAAAAACTATGTCTTTAACAGTAACCCATGGACTGTCCGAACTTATAGCAGGCTCAATATCTACTTGGCTCATACGGAGAATTGTAGTGTTTGTCATTAAACTAGATGCAACATTAGCAAACTCTACTGAGTTTTTTACATTTTTAGTTTCAGATTTGCTCATAACTTCCATTAGAGACCAAGGATTTTACTCTTTCTCCCACCCTATCTACTACACGTTTGTCATGAGCTGTAGTAAAATATTTCTGCTAAAACTTTTTGTGAAATTTTTCTGAATGTATGTAAAGCAATCTTGACATATATTTATTTTTAAACTGAGACAATGGATTATTACTGTAAATAATTTCATTTTGACAAATCATAATTTTTTATTATTATATCATATAATCTTATCAAAAGTGCGTATACAGAATTCATACCTTTATGTTTAGTATCGGAAGAAATGAGAAAAGTAGTGCATTTGTTTTTGAAAAATAATGCTGCTGTAAATAATTGAACAGTTTCTCAGGACCACAATCCTGATTGAATTCTGTTTTAACAATCGCAAGAATAAGCCATTGCAAGAACGGACGTTTTCTTTTCATTAATCAGTTATTTTATTTTATTTAATTCATTTATATTCATTCTTTTTTTTTATTTCTTTCACCTAATTTGTAATTTTGATATTATAATTTGTTTCTTTTTCAATATTATTATTTTTTTTTGTGTGTGTGTGTGTGTTTAACGGCGCATCTACAACTTGGCCATTAGTGCCGGGCTATCTACAGGTTGCCACCCTTTTATAATGCCAACAGCACGTGGTCGGTCACCCATTCAGGTACTGACCATTTCAATATTATTATTACTATTTTTATTTGTATTATAATAGTTGTTATCATCATTACACTATCATATTTCTCTATTTTAATATTATTATTATTATACTTTTAAAACTCAGGAAAAAAATATAAAAAAAATGTATATTACTTTGATTGTAATGCAGGGAGTATTGGAAGGCAGAATCTAAATGAACTCCCTCTAAATAAACTCCCCCCAAGCCATTCAATTTGTTCCTCATATAAATCCACAGCTTTCCAGCGATTTTGAACAAACTTTGCACACAGGTAGGGGTTGATATGGGGAGTGTCATAGCCTAGGTCAAAATAATCTACCAGCTGTATGTTTGTTCCTTACAACTATATAATATAAAGTTGGTGTAGCATGGCACACTGGGTAACAGCTAGTCTACTATATATTTGTCAAATACCACTCACTCACTCACTCATCTATCAACGCCCAGCCCAAACCGCTCGACAGAAAATTTTGAAATTTTGCATGGACACTCCCTATATAACGTAGGCACTCGCTAAGAAAGGATTTTTTGATATTCGAAGTTTTAAGCATTTTTAGGGGGGTTTAAAGTTTGAGTTGGTTAGAGAAGGCAAGCCTAGGTAGCATGTGTTGCTAGGACGATAAAGAACAGCTGTTACCGTACATTATCTATTTCATAGTTTTATTTCTAATTGAGGTTAATTTCAATGATGGCAGACCTTGAATTACTTGAAATTAACTGTCCCTCATAGAGTTTTAATTGCGTTTCTTTTCTGCCTGTCCCCGTCAGATAGGCTTGCCATATTTTTGGAGATTTTGGGGGGGAATAAAAAGAGTACAAATTATAAGTAAAATGGTTGGTGAGTTTTAAGCCTAGCAACTAACGGGAAGGGGGAATCCTAAACTTTTAGTCTACCCAAACCTTAAAAATAAGAACGGAACTGTTTTTACTACTTGATTTTCTTAAAAAAATCTCTCAGCCAAATAGTAGTGTCTGGCAGCTGGCAGCGCGCTGTGCAGGTAGTTCCAGCGTTTTACAGTTAGAGCAGTAGTAAAAATGTTGATTGTAGAAAAGTAACCGATGTAAAAAAGATTTTTATAAACATGAATTCATTACTTTTTACATCTTACAGCCTTTTCCGGGACATTGATAAAATCGGGCGGGACACCGAAACAATTGCAAAATGCCGGGACAGTCCCAGTCAAACCGTGATGTATGGCATATCCTTAGGTTTTCCAGGTGAGGTAATAATATCCGGAACCCTTGCAATGCCTTGTCGCCTATAACCTTGGTAATACTCGTAAATATATTGGGTGTTACCAAATGACTTCTTGGAAACATAAACTTTTAAATTTTAACGCCCATTGAATAAAATATAGTATGACGGGAACCGTGCTCTAATAAACTGCACAGAATTGTATAGTAACGTAATTTTAATGAAACATTATTTAACGCAATAAAATAACTACTTCCGTGACGAAGCACGGGTATTCAGCTAGTAGACAATAAAACACATACTGAAGGATTGCGAAAAACGGGACTACTTAAAAACTGACCGACCTGGAGGATGTGGACGGCCTGGTCAAAACACCACATCCTCGCCAAAGTCAGGGCACGGGAGCCGAAGCTTAGATGGACCGAAAAGGTATTGATGGCAACCCTGGACCCTGCAGTGCGGCTGGTGGTTTCACGGCGGGCTAGGGGCACCGCGTCGGAGCTCCCATCCCTACCGTCTTACCCCGAGATACTAGACATTCGAAATATTAGGTACAACGAATCCTAGGCGCTGATAATCTAGTCGTTGAATGCTTTTTTTTTTGTGTCTGCTTATATGTGTAGATATGTATATGTTTATATAAATAATAGACTTATGGGGGAATGTAAGGCTTGAGATATAACGTTTACTGTTAATAACTTTCTATCCTTAATAAAAAGTATATAAATATGTTAAAATATTTTAAAAAAAATAATAAATGAAAAACGGCGCTAATAGCCAAATACTTGATGCGCCGTTAAAAAAAAATGAAAAAAAACTTGCTCAATATTGAAATAAAGGAGCTTGCCGATTCCAGAACTACAGGTATATCGGTCAGTATATTTACACTTAAGTAATTCCTGTGTATTAAGTAATTTTCTACAAATTTACTCCAGAACGCCAATTTTTTACGCCGTCATCAGTGTTGTTATGCTCCTCACAAAAACTCCAAAATCTTCACTCTTATTCTTAATATACCATTTCTACCGTACACATTCTTGACATCACCGACAGAAATACGATGAGTTATATTTGTTCTTACATTCTTCAAAGCCGGGTTGAAAGGAAATTTTTCTTGCCACTTTTCTTATGCGCCCGTTGGATGATGTCTAATATCTTATTCAGATGCGGTAATGCACATAATCTCGAATCAAATTATTTTATCAGTTTCTATTTGCTATGCGGAATTCTCTAAGAGCAGAAGAAATAAAACAAACAACCAACATGATCATGTGTCTGGTTATATTATTTGTCAGTGTGAACTCCATATTGGAAGTGAAGCAAGCCGCGGCGAAGAGCACTTGATGAAAACTTTTGATAAGAAACATGAAAGAAAATAGCGTCCCTGATTCCCTGTAGGGTTGGTCTCCCTGGGAGTTCAGACCATTTATTCTCTTAGATTAGGGTTGGGTTGGTAGTTTAAGGGCAGAAAACTACTTGGTCATCTCCGCCCTAAGAGTATAATTAAATTGTGCATGTTTAATGTTAGGATGGAGAGTGTTTTCAGTATTGTGTGTTTGAGATGGAATTTATATTACTCGTAAGGTCAAAGTTTTTTTTTTTTATTAAAATCTATTTCATTGTTTCACTTATAGCTATTTTGGACGCTGAAAATTAAGAGTATTCCTTATTCACTGATTCTCTTCTTATTACTTTGATATTTCAAATTATGATGTTGTTATGACCGATGATTTTGTCTTTGAAGTATTAGATGGAACATTTCTGGCCCCTATATTATTCTATCAATTCACTCACACACTGGCATAGTTGATCAATCAGATTGTCATCAATTGCGTCATTAATAACTTTTTTTTATTTATTTAATTGAAAATGATCCTATACCTCCACTGGAATTAATTCAAAAAGCTAGCTTCTCATGTCAGCTTCGAAAAATACTTTGCACCAATTAACTCGATAACTGCTACAATTTTTGCTCTCTCTTGACACACACGGCGTGTAATATTTCCAAAAGAAAGAAAAAAGACAAGTTCGTAAGAATAAATGAATTCTTTAAGAGTTATTATTAATAGGATGATTCCTATTAACATCTATAAAACCCCACAAATGTGATGGGGTCTACCCGTAGTATTGAATAGAAATATCCTCCCACATTGCCCTTATTATTATAACACTTCAGTAGTTAAATGATATTGTAGATATTTCTAGAAAATTGTGATTTCAGCTTTTTGAACGCTTCACGGATACGTACAGAATTATTCTCCTTTGAAGTAAGAACATTTACGGGTTGAAACTGTAAAATACGCCAAAATGTTCTGGGCAACGAAAAAACAGAACAGAAAAAAGCTAAGTCATCTACTCCCCACAGGTTGAAACTATCACAATCCCATAATTTTGTTAAAGACTTTTGTACAGCTCTAGAAAATCATTGACTGGCCAGGGAGGCCTAAAAAACCACACGAACCACAAACATCAAACGAATATCCAATTCAAACAGCATTGGAGGAATGGCGTGACTGGCTTAGAATTTATTAATCTTACTTTGTAACGATCTAGGCAGACCTATTAAAGAAGGACAAGGACCGTGGAGTTCACATACATTAAAAGTGAAAATCATTAAAGAAAAAAATATTTTTTAAGGAGGTCCGTCTGCTAGAGCCATTAGCATCATCGAGGAAAAATTAACAAAACAATACGAAAAACATATTCACAAAAATGGTCCGTTTTTTGATGAAATTTGGAACAAAAATGGTGTTTCAAAAATGAAGTAAGCTGACAAAATCCACAGTGTAATTCAAGCGTAAAGAATCTGTGGATTCACGTTTTTGCGATAATAGCCTTCAAGAACAAATATTCACACGTCTAACATACATCTAAAATGAAATATAAAAGTCCAAATTGCAAGACCTTTGTCATCCTAGTACGTTTCCGTTCAATCTCTTAGTGCCATTAGTAAAAGAGTAGAAGCAGTTATTCATAGGTTTTTACTTTTCGTGAAAAACATATAATGAAATCTCCAAGAGAAGTAAGCCTTAAGGCGTCATACCAAGGAACTGAGAGTATCCGAAGCGGAAATTACTCATTATTCTGGAATCACTATAACCAATATTTTTCTCGTTTATACATTGTCTTGCGGAAATACTCATTTTCTTACTGTTAAATGCAATTTCAAGAAAACAACCAGTTAAAAAGTGAGGTAAACAGAGATAAAACCCCGATCAAAATAATTAAATTAACTATTTTGAAGTTTTAATCACTTAACTCCCCTATTGGCTTTGCCGCATCAAAAATTACTTCATAACCTTTTTATTTCACCTATAAACCAGCATTCGGATAGGTCAATTCTGCTTATTATCGCCTTAAAAATGGTTTCCTTCGTTTTCTTACGTCAGAAAACGTATGAAAAGCACACCTGGAAACCTATAATGGCACACCCGTATTTTCTTCATACGAATTTCCACGAAATCATAGTGTTCCTTTAGCCGGATTCGGCTAGCTTAGAAAATTGACCAATTGAATTAAACAAAGTGGTTTTTATGCCGAATTTTACCAAAATTTGACTCCTTGAATGAGCTAAAGCGAGTCTCTGAAACAAGATATATGAATTTTATGGAAACACGCTGTAATAAAGGAGTTCCTCAGGGTCCTGGCTTAGGCAAGTGATGGAAATGTAGGTGTCCATGAGAAGTGGACAATCTAAGCTAGGAGAAATAGTGTGAAAGACGAACTATAGGACATAATACGAACTTCACTCTAAAGTTAGAACTCTACTGAATAGCCAAATGGACCGAGTCTTCTACTCTTGTCCAAAGTATAAAAAGGAAAAGGATGAATAGGCGATATTTCTGTTCAAAAAAGTACTGACAGATAATATCTTTTTCGTTCTTTTTACCTAATTTTTTCAGCTGGAAATAATTTTCACACTTTTTCCCCACTACATAATGTTGGAAGATTAGTATTATACATTTATTACTTGATTTGGCCTAATAATCTTCAGTTTAAAGATAATAATAATTTATTTTGCCTTCAATTTAAGACAGGGAGTGACTGTTCTGCACAGTTGCTGACCCTCCCTTCCCGCACACACAACACACTCAGTAATCTAAACACTCACACAGACATAACGTCATAACGTCAACTACAGTTCACACCCCAGGAGGCCTAGCCATGTTATTTGACCATCGCTGTCTTTCATCCCCTATTGTAAGTATATCCTGCCCGCTATTTTACAACAAATTCCACTTTTATGCTATGCTTCTCTAACTTGTTCAGTAGTTTCTGGAACTAATTTTGTTCAGAGACTTGGGGCCCTGAGATAATCCTTATTCCCTGCAACTGGCGGCGTTTTTTTTTTTTTTTTTTTTTTTTTTTTTTTTTTTTTTTTTTTTTTTTTTTTTTTTTTTGCGAGTAACTATGTTTTCCGGGGCAGTGTCGGGCATATCGTAATTAAATTCAGAATTACGATTATATTGTATTTGTAGTTCATGAATAAGAATTACATTAATAAGAATCCTGTAAGGTAATTGAAGCACTAATTATGTAATTCAAATATCGATTACCAAGAACCAAGTCTACTTATAACCAATTATGATAATCAGTAATTAAAATATCAATTTTATCAGTAATTGTAATGGAATTATAATTGTAATTCAATTATCAATACCATTTGAATTACGTTGTAATTCAAATTTACTCAACATTTATTTCAAATAATTACGTAATTCAAGTAGATACTTGTCTTCTATTTAATTGAAATACAGTTAATCCAAATTGAATTATTTTTCAATTATTGTAATTTATATATTATTATTTATTTAATTTGCAGACTTTTCAATTACTTCATTGAAATTTCAGACTTTTAAAATGTAATTCATAATTCAAATATCATTTGAATTACATTTGAATTCAAATTTACACAATACTGTTTTTCGGTCATGAAACGTTTTATTTATGCAGGAAGCAGTGGAAAATGTATGAGGTATCAGTAGTTTAACTATTATTTTTGTTCATATACTTTCTGATGGCTGTTCTGAGAATTCAAATGAAATAAATATATACGCTTTAATTAAAAAGGTTCTTTTACATGTCTGAGATAAAACCTTCGATGAAAAAGAAATCTTTATGCCATAACTGAGAGTAATTTAATGTAATGTGCAATGATGAGGAAGAAACAGAAAATGCGACTTTTAAATAAAAGTGAACTTTTACGCTAATGACGGTTTTCTTTAGAAAGGTTTTTCTGCGGTTATTAATGTGCATCCCCTCTCCGTAAATGAGGAAAGCCCTTAATGTAGCCAATTACCTCCTCGTTAATGGATATTTATTCTTGGCGACAGGAGCCTTCAGGGAACATTAGGAAAGTAATGCTAATTTGTAAATGAGAGCAGAATTTCATCTTAAGCCATCTTATTCGGTCGAAGTCCTAAAGCTGGCGTTAATGAAATTGATTTAATCTTAGGATATTTAACTTAATAAACCTCAGATAGACACTTGTCTGTCACATTACAGACACTAAACACATTATAGAATATAACTAGCTGTATTTTATATTTTTATTCATTTGAGTCCAGCAACGTATTTTGTATAAATTCCAAATTATACTGACAGGATAACATAAATCTATTTGCTAGATCTATAATAAAAGTTAATGTAATTCCTTAATGATTCGTGAAAAATATAAACCCATGTAAAAATGTGAAATGAAATCCCAAAGCAAATATCTTAGGCACAACAACAAAAAAACGACGTATCCTAAGCGAAAATTACTCCATTTAAGGGTGGATTTCTCCGAATAAGACCCCCTTTTCAAAAATCGCATAAGAACCTATAAGGAAATTTAATATGCTATCGAATAAATACTTTACATTTACAACGATTTTCCAGCCGATTTCAAGATTTAGATCGGAAAATCCCGAGGATAACCCATTTCTTTTCCCCCCGATTTCTTTAGACAACAGTAATGGATATGGCCTTGGAAGCGGTTTCCAAGCTTGGAAGCCTAGTAACGCAAAGAAATAAGAGTTGCTATTTTATTCGCGCGAATTTCTCCTGGTCGGATTCCTACCCAAAACAAATTGAATAGGATGGATTGAGTTTTCCCAACCGGAGAGTGCAGAACGTCATGTCGATGTCAGTAGATAAAGGACGAGATCCAGACCGCTTGGAATTCATTACAGAAGCCAATCAGTTTATTCAAATTTGTCTAATTTAATTTAATCTTACAATGACAACCGCGGCCGAGGCAGCTTCACTAAAACCACCCTTTCGGTATCTCCAATGAAAATTGTTTATTGCCAGTTATGCCACCTACTTCTACTCGACGTATTTTAATGATTAACGAAGAAGGTCGTTTCTTTTGTTGTTGTTTTGGAAATTCGGTGTCCAGTTTTTCTTGCAGAAAGAACAAAAACTAACATACATTGTTTATCTATTTAAGTACCTCGGTGAAATTACCCAAGAATTGGGTATAGAGAAATTCACAAATAAAGCTCATTGTCAAAAGACGATAGTGTTCATATTAACACAAAACATGTATAACAAGAAATGAATCACTAGGTATTCATGCAAAACTCAGAAAATACAATTCGGTAAACAAGTTAGAATGCTTTTATACATTTAAAATTTTAATTCTCATTATAAAAACTGACTTGGATCAAATTCAAACAAAGCGTAAGATAAATTAGGAAAAATGCTTATTAATATTAAATAATGTTTTTTTTAATAATATTTCCTTAACTTAAAACGTAATCAAGATTTTAAAATTTTGGATGAATGTCAAACTTCTGGAACAATTTTCAACTGAATCAAACGTTTCTCAATTAGCCGTTTCTCATAAACGGTTACAAATATCGCTTTCAAATTGGTTTCATTCATTCTCATATGTTAGATAACCTATAGTATGTTTGCCCAGAAGCCCAAAAACGTGTATGTATATATATATATATATATATATATATATATATATATATATATATATATATATATATATATATTTGGATGGAACGGCATTTTTCTCCAGCGGTGGGTAAAATATTTAGATGGTTCATACCCATGATGACCCCATGACGAAAAATAAACATCAAATATATATATATATATATATATATATATATATATATATATATATATATATATATATATTCTCATCGGAACCTAATTGCCTTGTAAGATCTACGTCTTAAGCGGGTTTCCACTCTTTGGAGAGGGAGAGGAAGTGAACTAAAAAAAGCTTATTTACAAAGAATAAAACAAGTCTTGGCGTAAAAAAAATGATGATTTTTTTCGTTCTTAATTTATGTTTATTTAAAATCTGTACAATTTATAAGTACAATAATTAATTGTGCTGGCAAAAGTATACATATCCGTGAATAGCATATGGAAGAAGCCAAACATTATGGACACTTCCTGATATATCTTAACATTTAATTTTTGGTGTTTTTAACTACTGATAGGGTAGCTGGTCACGGGGCCAAAGTCTGTTAAGCCTCGTAGGAAGGTCTTTAGGATGGGTATGAGTGGAAAGGGATTGACCTCTAGGATTTGGGTGGGATGACAACTTGGAATGAAAGGTTAGAAAGCGGGATTTGGCGAGAACGGGGTATGATATTAAGCCAAATATAGCAGGAGTTTCAAAGGATAATTACTGCACAGAACTCGGTCTTCAAAGGTTTTATACTGGACACTTCTCATTCTGTAATAATCCTTCATGTCTGAAAAGCTAATTGCCTACTGAAGGCAAATCTGCTGGAGTCCAATGAAGTAGTTTATGTTCAATCGTTGGAACTTTGTCATTTTAGCACGGTTCGGTTTTATAACAAATATGTTGAAAAAGCATGATTTGCATTATATTACAACAAAACTCGTTATAAAGCACCTGAAATTCATGAAAAAAGTAAAAGCATAATTATATACTTAATCAGTGGGTCCTTTGAGAAGGTAATAAACGCACTGATCTAAAGTTATATAAATCCATTATCAAACCGGTCGAGTGCAAAGGCATAGAGACGTGGAAGTATAACGTACCCCAACAGAAAGCCCCTAGAATATTTGAATGACAAATTTTGAGGCGTATTTTCTTTCCAATACATGAACAAGAAATCTCGCTTGAACGAGGAGAGAGGGACGTTTAATGACAACGATCATTCATAAATCAGAAGATCTAACGGGTGAAGACCGCCAGTAAATGTACTGTTGTCATACCTGTTGGAGAAGTTCGTCGTCACTGGCATCGGTGAGAGTACTGTGGGCCCACAGTACTCGCACCGATGCCAGTGACGACGGCATTCACCAACAGGTATGACAAATCAGAAAATCTTTATAAAATTTATAACGATTTTCTGATTTATGATCAGATTTATTCTAACCACAGTGTTTATTTATAGAGTGTTCCAGAAATTTTACTGGAGCATGCAGGTTTTATTTTGAAAAAATTCTGTCTTTTTTAATACAATTTTTTAGGCCATTCGCGCCGACATCCAGGTCGCAGCGAGGAATTTTCCCAACGAGCCGTGTAATGAGAAAATTCCTGCCACAGGTGGGGATCGAACCCACCATCTCCCGCTTATGAATCCAAGGCGCTAGCCACTAGACCAGGGGAGACCCCAATTAGTGGTGTTAACACCGTTTCAGACACAGGCTCCTAGATGGACTCAATGATGATTTTTGAGACCATAATAATGGTGTAATTCGAATAATAGCTCTTAATAGAATTACTAAAACGCATGAGGCACCTGGGGACTGTTCGTGTCGAACCAACATATTAGGCAAATATCAATCTAAGTACAATATTTAATTTTAGTAAAAACATTATAAACCTTTAAAATACATTATATCACTGTACAATCTAGACAATCATGTATCCTGCGTAATTGTATAATTGACAAATAAACATAAATAAAACAAAACAAAAACTGATAGTACTACATAATTGAAAAGGCTAATTACATAGTTATAATTGCTCTGTGTTCGAAGTATTCCCATTAACGACACTATCATCTAAAGGCCTAATCATTAGATTTCAATCAGCCCCATTAGTGGAGGGTTATTAGTCTATATTGATTGAATAATGGGGTAAACTATCGTCGGTCAATCATCAACTCCTTTCATTCTATCATTCTATTGAATCAAATCAGCTGTCCAATTGGACACTCAACCAACTGTTGCAGGCATTTGTATGAACATTATAGCATATTTTGATAGACATAAGACTGTACATTTTATCCCTCAACAAAGACATTCTTTAAAAAAAAAAACCTATAAACTAAATGTACAGTTTAGTGGACGATTTTGGCCTTTTTCCCGTCTACAATAAATTCAATTTGGTTAAAGATTTCAACTTACTTACATTTTAACCTCCCCTACAATGTATCCCGTATATGTACAATTTTCAGGATAGGTAAAATGTCAAAACAGAATATTTAAATTCGTGTATTTTGTTTTCTTCTACCAGCATTCACATAGCCGGATTTCAAGGCAAACACTAATGTAACTTAACAAAACCAACGAATTCCTTAAATGGGCTCTTTTGTTATTATTATTTTTTTTTTTTATTGGTGGACAAGAATCCATTGGTGGAGTTAAAAGTTAATAGATCTACATGAAAACGTCAGTTTTAAGCAAAATTATAGTAGTAACTAAAATAAACAACGATGAAATGCATATTAATTTGGAAAAAGTAGCAGTAGTAAATAGTTTAAATGGTAACAAGAGAGAAAGAAATCAGTAAAAAAAAATAAAAAAAATATATCAATTGTCACAGTTAAATGACTTGATAAGTTGAAAATCTCAACTTATCAGAGCAGATGTATATTAGAGAATTAACAGAGGAAATAGGCTATTTTGCGAGATGCCAAGAAACCCACATCGTTATAAAGGAAATGATCAAGGATGTGAGTTAGTGAATTCCTTATACTATCCATGAATCTTAGGAGATAATCATAATGCAATTAACTCATTTTGCACTTTTACCCACTTACAAACTTTTTTTCTAGGACCATCGATATTTTGGTTACATTTTGTCACCTATTCATATGTGTTTATGTCGTGCCCAAGTAACGGCTAGCCTCGGACAAAATTAGTGAAAGGTCATTGCCTATTCTATATGATCTAATTTTGGGCAGTATTAACTAGTTTTCTGGTTAAAGGGTAACCCTGTACTTTATGCCACTGAGCTTTTATTTGGTGTGGTTTGTATCCTGAAGTATGGCAAATATAACAAGCTGAATCAACTTTTTTTTATTAACCTAACATTTTGGTAAGAAATACTATTATAGGCCGTTTATTTACATCATTAAATTGTTTATTTCAGCATGAATTAGGTGGCTATCGTCGTATTACGTGGGAAGTCGTATTAAATATTGGCAAACTAAATAAATACATCGTCGATCAATAATGGTTGTGGAACGAAAAAGATTGGTAGCCCTGACCCAGAATCCACAGGTGGAAATAAATGGCCATGTCGAGCTATGTATAGGATCAACCCCTACTCGACTTTTTCACCTCTTTGACTGCATGCAGTCAAATAATGAATAAAATATTCCATTCTCCCCAACAAATGATGAAAAAAGGGGGAAAAACAATAAGGGTGGCGTATAAACGATTTCGACTACGTATATATATATATATATATATATATATATATATATATATATATATATATATATATATAAACACTGAACTAATTCCCCCCAACCGCATAAAAACTCTTTTAAAGCAAACTAAACCCAAATCGTGCAACGCTAACTCTCCCAGTATTTCCCTTGGCTCTTGTACCCAGTGGCTCCGATCTATGATAAGTGCACACGGACTAACTCACAAACTTACTAACGCCATAAAAAAAGCCTACCCGTCCCTAAAATCCTATCTGCTGAACCAATCCCCAAAAAACGACAGACTTCTTAACTAAGAAATAGATATTTCGGTTTTGTTTGAGGTTGAAGAAGTATTAGAAAAAAACATTTGGCGAACAGACATAAGTATGGTGTATAATCAACATATTCTTCAATGTAAACCCTTTTATTATAGACAAATAGGCTATACGTCCGAGAATCCTAAACTGCCGGAGAAGTTGAAGGCTGACGACCACCCTACTGCGGATGACTGCTAGAGACGTTTTGGCTCTTTATGGTCTTATAGTTGTCGGTAGGACGACGCTTTCGACATTGACGATGTATGTTGGCTCACTAAGGAATACATAAATGTATTATTCAAAGGCAGTTCAATGCACTTTTGCCGAATTCTGCAGTTATAAAGAGCTTTTATCACTGTCTTAGCTTCCCTGTGTAATATAATCTATGAGCACGCCGTTATTTCAACAATTACTCAGGGAAGCAGTGGTATACCGAATAGCGAAATAAGAGATAAAAATTAAATATTTTATGTAGAAAAAAAAAACAAATAAATTATAGAAGTAATTATTTATTGTATTAAGAAAAAAAAAAGTAAAAATTCATTAGTTTTAAAAAAGTTCCTAATTATTTATTTGCAAATTATTTATTAAAAAAATTAAAAAAGTGCGGGTCCGAAGCAGTGGAGTCTCAAATCGCCGGGCGGGGTTGCAGCAACAGGAAACCTAATAAATAAAACCCTTATAGCTATGTATTTTTATGAATGTAACAAAAATAAAAATAAAAAAAAAACAGTCCAACGATTACTGATCGTGTATTTCCGGTCTACCTTCCTTTACTGGCCAACGGCCTTGACCACCTGAATTGAGCAAAATATCATTTTGTCAAATTTAATTAAAATTGTACCAATTTATTTTATTTTGGAGGTCTCTGCTATAAACTCCCTACGTACATGTACTATTGTAGGTTTATAAATTTGATTACTGTATCCATAGGAATAAGTATGGAAAGTTAAGAAATTAAATATCCAGAAAAAAACGAAAACGACTTAAGACGTGCTGCTAAAAACGTTCTGCAGAGTATAAATAAATAAATTTTACAAGAATATTGTATCATGGGTAAGAGTAGAATGCGAGAATCCAGTATGAATATTTACGAACACAATTATAAATTCTATTTTTTTAATAATGATAGCAGTAGAAATGAAGCCTTGAAACTTGAGTATTTTCCAAGGTCCTCAAAAGATAGGTGGTTGTGAATAGGAAACGAGGAGTTATAAATATTTATATTTTGTCATTAGTCTGGTGGTTATATAAGTTGTCTGTCTGCTCGTCCTAGATTCAGCTATAAAGGTTAGATTATAAGAGCTGAAAATTCAAAGTACGGTTTAAGGCTGTTTTCGATTTGTGGTCATTATATTATTAAAATGCCATTCATATCAGCGTATTTTTGCTGGAAAGTGTCATATCCGACTCTTTTGTTGGTATAATGATATTCCTTTGTGAAGCTAAGTAACAAAAAACCAATTCACTGGAACAGCGAAATCTCAGCGCGGTTCTATGTCACTTGTAATGACTGTTAAATGCATTTTAATTATTTAATTAACTTACATATACCAACTGATAACTTCTTAAATAAGAAAGCTAATAGTTAAATCCTCCTTATTAAATAAATAGGATTTAGCTATTTTGAGAGTTCTCTAGAAACGCGAAATTCGGTTAAATCGTTTATTAACTTTTGCTTTCCTGGTTTATTTTTATGTTTAAAGTATTTCAATGAATCTTTGTCAGTGACTGATAAGGCTAGCTTACAGGAAATGTAATACTGTTTAGAATAATGAATTATAAAGAAATACAAAGAAAATAGAAAATGAGAGATTTCTTCCAAACGTGGGAAATACACATACTGGCATGCGATCCACCATTTCTCTCTCTCTCTCTCTCTCTCTCTCTCTATATATATATATATATATATATATATATATATATATATATATATATATACCTGAACTAGGTCCTACTAATGAGGAAGGCATTGCAAAAAAAAAAAAAAAAGAAAAGAAAACAAGCAACATTGGTTAAAAAAGTCCGACTCGCAGGAACTGCATCATCTTAGCGCGGTTACTTACATTTCGAAGAAATGGAATAGATTAGCATCACAAATCACTGGAAACTGACAGTAGCCAACTTACAGAGAAGCGGATAATTCTTAATCTGTATAAGTCAATACAATTATGTACTGAAAAAGTACTTACTCTTTGACCTCTGCTGAGAAGGCTCTATTCTAAACAACCAAAAATTCGTTGTCATTTTAAGTATCTTGTTTTACTAGCAAATTCTTTTTACTGTTGTAATCAACTGTAAATATGTGCTTCATTGCGAATAAAATTCCATTCTGACGTGGGTTAAATCTTTCTATAAAATAAGAAATAACGATAACTTCAGTTGGAGGCTCTGAGGAAGGTTATATAGATAGGAGAATTCAAAACAAGTCCTGAGTTTACTCCAGCAAAAATTATTTAAATGTTAACGCCTGTTTATAATCGAAAATGAATGTTAGGAGGAGTAATTTATATGGTGCCACTCTTTTCTAGCTAGGAAAGAAAAGCCAATACCCCTAGAGGAAATCGAACCCACGACCTGAGGCTCGGATTGCTCACGCCTAGTACTTATGGTCCCCGGGCCTCACAGGTCGAAATTTTATAAACAATTAATACTTGAGTCAGCTGTAGCTAACAAAAATAAAAAAAAGCAGAACTATTAATTTTTATCTATAGGGTATGTTAAGAACGTACTTGTGCTGGGGAATTCGGCGTAAACTATCGACTATGCTGAAAAATGTTTCTTAGTGTCTGCTTGACGGACTTTTTTAAATTTTAATATTCATTGAAATTATAATTCGACACGTTTTATATGTTTTATTATATATCCTTACATTTTTAAGATTTACGAAATAATAAACAGAAATAAAAAGCCAATAAATATTGTCAATGTAATTGAATTGAATGTAGAAGATCCCAGACCTCCAACATGAAGCTGATGTCTGAACCAATTATTCCAGTATTCTGCTTTATTCATGAGATAAACGGTCATTATCCTAGCAATATAGTTACATCCCTGATAAAATCCAAACATCATATATTATAGATTATTTTCAGCAAATATTTTTACTCTTTCCACGTAACACACTGGAATGTTTTACCTCATACCATCTATATATTGTTTTTTTGCAAGAAAGCCATATTGCTTTTTTATTTTACGCATCAATTACGTATATATATATACGTAATTGATGCGTAAAATAAAAAAGCAATATGGGTTTCTTGCAAAAAACAATATAAAGTTGGTATGAGGTAAAACATTCCAGTGTGTTACGTGGAATGAGTAAAAATATTACTACAATAATAAAAATATTACATGAATGACGCTCTAACCCACAAAGGCAATACTTAATTCGGCACAAAAATACTTTGCACAATGCAACTCTTAAACATCAGTAGGATAAGATATAAAATTCAGTACATTAAGAGAATTATATTGTTAGGCTTTGAAGCCAAGTTTTTCAGGGTAGCAAAACGTTAGGAATAGAATGATACATTTTTCGAGACGATACCGTTAATGGTCACGGGCAATTGTACCCAAGATGTTTTTTTTTTGCCCTAAAGAGCACCAAATAAACATGTTTAACGTTTTTTCATGCAATAAGCAAAACTATATTTTTTGGTTTGGGCAAAACCAATCAAAACCAAAATGTCGTTTATGTATAAAAAAAATAATTTTATTTCCAGATCTGAGAAGCTCTAGATTTTTATTATATTTTCATAAACTTGTTGAGAAATCGTGATAAGAGGAAGGGACAAAGCATGATAAATTTCCTACAAACAATATTTTGGTCGTAATTAGGGTAGGATGATCTGAGCCTAAATAAATAATAATTAATATTTATGAAGTGTTTTTTCGCAGTATTCAGCGAGCTTTTCAGTTTTTTCTTTATTTTTTCAATTATTTTCGTATTATAATTATTTTATCAGAAGGAATACTCATAAAATTTGAGAAATCAAGGAGCAGAGGAATCGGCTACATTCGTGCGTAGTCAGCAGCATTCGTGTATAGTGATATAATTGGCGTCAGGCTCATTGAAAGCATTTTATTAACCAGTATTTGTACCGGTGCTAATGTCCTTAAAATTCTTCAGCGCAAAAATAAATAATTGTGCCAGATTAATACAAGAAAATACGCAATTTGTTTTTTTTTTGTTTACCGATTAATAGATTGTTATGATTAAATTATTTTTATTCATTTATTTTTTTTATTGGTAATGCTCCACTGTAATGACGGTGGTATGCGTATTTCACCCATTGAAGATGACAATTCTTTTCGAACACGGACCCCAGGAGCGAAAAATTAAAAAAAAACAAAAAAAAAAAACAAAAAACTGGGAAATCAATTTCACTGACGGTTTAAAATCGGTCTAGATAAATAAAAAGCCTATATAAATAAAGGCCTATATGATACCTCCTGTACACCAAATAATGAATAGTAATCAACTAATAAATTTGTAGTAAAATGCACACCGAGATATAAATAAAAAATGTAATTTAAAAACAAACAAGAGGAAATGAAAAAAACAGAAAATAATTTGAAAAGAAAAACTATATTTTGGTAAGTGTTTGTAGTCGATTTGAACATTAAAAGTCGTGATCATGATAAGGCTACCATCGGATAAAAGTCAAGAAAGGTCAGTAGGATATGTGAAATTGGATTAGCCCTCGGCAGTCAGTTATTAAAAATGTTATAATTATTACTTCATTACATTTTGATTCAACTTGTTCAATCATAGGTGTGCCCATAGCAAGGGTGCCCCTAGACGGTGAGGCATTTCTCAAGATTTGGACTGCGCAGATATTCCTCGCCGTCTATGAGGCAGCTTTTAGGACTGAGTCGAACTGTACAGTCCTTTGAAATAGAATGATAAAACTAATAGATTAACCGTACAGTCAAATGAGGCCTGGACTGTGCAGGCCAGGCCTGACAAGAGGATATATGCTTAACACACAGAGGGCCTACTATAACTGGACTGTGCAGTCCAGGCCTTCAGGTTTATTAACTTATCTTTTGTGAGCTAGACCCGTACAGTCCAAAACTTGAGGCCAAACTGTCCAGTTGTGCCTTGAGATTTGAACTGAAAGGGATGGCTAATAGGTAATCAAGTTTATATCACTTTTAATTATTATTATTTACTCTACTACAACGAATATTAAAAAAACAAAATAAAAAAAACCACTTCAAATAGAATAAAAATATAGTTGCAATCTACTACATAATTGCCCCCAACGAAAGAGAAAATAATGGTGATCAATGAAAAATTATCGAAGCAATTAGAAAGAAGACTAATTGCTCAAGGATATAGGGGCTTGTTGGAATTGCTAGAATTGATCACAATTCATCACTCCTAATGGCTCTTTGATTTCATTCAAAACATAAAAACGATCTGGGTCATGATGTGGTGGAGTCCAATACTCCATCAACCTTTCATTTCGTGATCAAACCACTTAGTCGAGGAATAATTGTCGCATGTTTATCAATGTCCAAATTTAGCTGCTGCATATCAATAAAATGTTGTTAATAGATTTTTCAATAGTTGTTTCTCATTAATTATTTCATGTACTAAATGTAATCATAAGGCTGACTATTGCTTTTTAACATATTCTTCTATCTAGGCGCACGGTAGTGCGCCAGGCCAAGTTCCGGCCTAAGCATACTGCGTGTATATTTTTTTTTTTAATATTTATTTTATGAGCTTTTCGCAACTATAGCGACTTGCTCAGAACAAACATTACACATATATACATACATACATACATACATCAACAATATATACATCATCTTTATTATATATATATATATATATATATATATATATATATATATATATATATATATATATATATACATCAAATTATACAAATATACATTACACTATGGTTATATAGTTTATTCTACTTCTAGACATAGGAGAATACTATTCTACTTATTTCTTTAATCATACAAATAGTAGGATATACGAACAAAATATACAGATTAAGATATAATAGAATAAATACATTAAATGCATACCAATTTAAATACAAAATATATAAATACAAAATGCATACAAATATGCATGCACACATGTACACACCTGCATACACACACACACATGCATTTTATATTATTTTTTGTATATAAATAAACAATGGTATATTTTTTATATAAATAATAATGGTATATATAAACAAATCTCTATGGGTTGTTTTCACTCTTCTTCCTTTCTAAATTTATGCTATAATCTGGTTAGTAAGTTGGTCTTGTTTAGGTAGTTCAGTATCTCATCGATACATTTGCTTCCATCGCCGAGTAATTCAGTCATATTCTAAGGTAAGGTGTGTATATTACAAGCGGTCTTAGAGCCGATTTTTACCCTCTCATAACTTTCAACCAGGTAAAGATAAAGTTATGAAATTTTATACTATTATTATTATACTATATAGTATTATACTACTAGATGTGAGTAAAACTAGAAATTTTCATAATTCTACATCGAATAGTTTCTGAGATATAAGCGATCGAAAATCGGGATTTATAGGACTCACTCACTCACTCACTCACTGACTCATCAAAATTATTAGGAACTTCCCATGATGCTAGAGACTTGAAATTTTGCATGAAGATAGATATGAAGACGTTATTAAAGGAAAAAATCGAAAAATCGCGAAAAGTTGTGTTTGACTCCGCTTCCGGGGCGGGGGCGTGGCAGTTTTTTACTTCCTTCGGAAACCTATCATTCCGTCCGAAACCCATGATGTGGGGTATCAAATGAATTGTCTCGGTATGAAGAACCTATATTTGATGTTTTAAGAAACAATTAGACGCATATAGGCTCGGTAAAAATCTTATAGCAGCTGTCTGTCTGTATGTTTGTTCCTCTTACAAATCCGTACCGTTTGACGGATATATCACTTTCCTCAACCAGGTATATTCTTAAACTTGGCAATGTTTTTTTTGTGCCGAAATTATCTTTAGAGAAAAACTAAACATTGCCAAGTTTAAGAATATACATGATTGAGGAAAGTGATATTTTAGTAACTTGATATAAGTATTTTTATTGTTGTTTTTAAAGGTCAGTTGAAGTGTCTTTACCGTTCTTAGTAAGTAACTATGAGGTCTTCCAAGTAATGAACTTGGACATTTATTTCTTGTATCATCTCTTTTATTGGCAAATATTTTTGGTTGAATTAATACACCAACTCATACTACTCTTTTGGAGTGTAGAAGGGTAAGGCGTTTTTGGGGGGTTTTAGGAGGGGATATTTTTGAGGAAGGGAGTGTTTCTTTGTGGGGGCAGGAACTTGGCCTCTATTTCACATTTATGTTTTTTTGGGGATAGAGGTTAAAAGCCATGACAGTATTTTTTCTTAAAAAATGTTTTGAGATCTTTATTGATATCAATGAAAAGAAAAAAATAAGGGGGTCTCCCGTGGTCTAATGGCTAGCGCCTTGGATTCATAAGTGGGAGATGGTGGGTTCGATTCCCAACCTCCGGCAGGAATTTTATCATCCCACGGCTCGCTGGTAAAATTCCTCGCTGCCCTGGATGTCAGCGCTAATGACCTAGATGTAGAAGCGCCGTAAAAAAAATAAATAAAAAAAATAAATAAAAAATAAAAAAATAAATGTGTATCTGCGGTTCTGTGTGTCTGTTAACATGATAGTGGTCATAATATCGAACCTTCCGCCAAAAAGCTCCGTACTCAGTATTATAATTAGAATTACAATTTACTTGGAATCCACCAACATACAGTACACTCGAAGCCAACTTATTAATATGCTCGTATCGGGCGTACCATTTATTTTCTTGGTAAAAAAACGAAAACATGATTTAGAGAAACCTATATTGAATATAAGCCAAAACGGTGTATTAGGAGGGCGAGTTAGCCCCAAATTAAATTATATATAAGCCCTTACCCGCAGTAAATAAGCTTACATGGAACGAAATTGGTTACACATTGTACCCAACTAATGAGGAACATGTAAAAATAAGGAATATAAGTGGGCGTTTTCATAAGCCAGACTACAAGCTGAAAAGTTTTATTTTATTTATTTATTGTTTAACGCTAAAAGGCGTTAAACAATAAAAACTTTATTTATAAGAAAAAAAGCAATCTTAATAAATTGAGAAGTTGTATAATATATCTGTATTGTTTATGTTTATATTTACTCATGTTTTCATCAGTGGGTATAAATCTCAATGCGTATATTACTCAATTTTTTATATAAACTATGAGTAACCCGTCCTAAAATTCGTAGTAAATAATAAACGGACGAAAATATTTAATAATTATGCAATACTGTATAGTCGTCATATTCTATCAAAGCTTTGAGCTGAAATGTTCATTTGTGTGGTGTGAGTTTTGTTTTTGTGAAACAAAGCTTTGCTATATATAGATAAGATTTTTTTATTTTTTTTTTAATTTTGAGTCAAGTAGTTATTAAACATTCAAAAGATGTATTAGGTTTAGTCTTGTTGTAGCCTTGCGGAGGATTGTTCTCAATGTTTGCAGCTCCTGTGTGACTCACGTTTTCTTGAAAGGGCCAATAGTCAAGTTCAAAAAATTAACAGGATAAATGTCAGAATTTCTCCATTACTTATATGAGAGCAAAATATAGAAAGAAAACAACATTCTTTACTAGCTTCGCATATATTTTTTGATTCTCCTTTTTAAGCCCTCATCCAGAACTAAATAACAACAATTTCTAGGTTTATGAGCATTGCAGAGAATCTGGATGTGCTTGCGAATACTCCCACGTCACGATAAAGCTGTGGCTATTGAACTCCTGATGCGAGCCTCTGATACAAAGCACTGCAAATACAAACACTGCTATAGATAGCGTTTCTGAATAGATCGAGTTGGTGTCTGATAATCATTCCTACACTCTTAGTACACGATAGTAGTCCCTTTTCTCCCTGAATATACCTACAATATTTTAGATGAACGGTGCATTTTATCTGGCCTCTCCAGGGTCAGTAGAATACTCGTTCGAAAATCAATGCTAAGAGCGCAGTTCTCTTCATCTATAAGTTACTACAAGGAGAGCAGGATTGTCCCGAGGTGCTTGCTTCTCTCCCTTTCCACGTTACTCTTGTCAGGCTATGAATGATAGATATATATGGAGTTTGTCGCTCTACTACTAGGTTATTTGCGCCTTCCAGTATATCGGTTAGAAAGGGTTTGGGTTCTGTATTGCAAATTTTTGACTTACTTAATTATATTTTGAGATTTTTAAGAGTTTGAGTGATAGGTGTAGTTCTTTGGCTGTGTGTAATGATGGTATGTTTTTATATTATTATATATCGCTACTATATTACTACTACTATAATATTTAATAAAATAATTGGTTATAGATTATTTTAATTATTGTCTTGAAACCAAATATGGCAATTACAACTTAAACTAAGACTAATTATAAACTTTTCTCAAACTTAGAAAATTAATGTATTTTAAAACATAAATTAATGCAGTTATCGTCTTTTTTAAGGAGTAGATATTTATATATATATATATATATATATATATATATATATATATATATATATATATATTTTAAATAATCTATTTTATTAATTAATCGTTTTTATTTTTATTTATTTTTTTGTCTTTTTTTTTTTCTTTTATTTTTTTTTAATTCTTCATATTTTCTGGAGGAGGTTTGCATCGTTAAGGAATGACATTAAGAGGGGGATTAGTTTGCTTGAATCAAAGAGTACTTCCTTCAATGATCGTTGCAGATTATGTTTTTCCAACAGATTTTTGTACCGGGGGCATTCTTCAAATATATGAACTACTGTTATTTGTGTATTACATTGGTTGTATTTTGGAGTATCTTCTTTTGTAATGAGGTGAGAATGGGTTAAGCGAGTGTATGCAATTCGTAAACGGCTTAGTGCTGTTTCATGTCTTCTTATTTCTTGATATGATGTTTTCCATGTTTTTGGAGTGAGTTTGATGCGTTGTAGTTTGTTTATTGGTGACCTCTGACCACATTTTTGTCCATTCATCTGAAGCTTGTTTTTTAACCTAAGAGTATACGTCTGATTTGGTTGTGATTGTTGTGAGGCTCTATCTCAGATAGGGCTATGAGTCATCAGGCTATGAATGAGTCATCATGTATATCTGTATTTGGGCGAAACGCTTTCAATGCGGGGTGCTCATAAATAAATTTAAAAAAAAAAAATGAGTCATCAATTCGCTCCTGTCTATCTAAAAACTTCGGACTTCAGAGACATCGAGATGTCGTTGACTATGGAACTATACTATCCTAAATAGTAAAGACTTTTTCCATATTGATGACCAACAAATATATTAAGTAATGTATAATACACATATTGAACTGGGAAGTTAATTATTATATTTGTTTATTTATGTTCAGTGTTTCTACTGTCCATTTAATTGTAATTTAATTTTGGTATGACTAGGATATGATGGCCGAGGTAATTATTATAATCGATAAGTAAATCAATTTAATAAACCTGATTTTTTATGATCGCTGAATTTTTCCTTTATTAAAATAGAGTTCTACATGTTCTACTTTTCAGGGGATCAAAAATAGGTTCCGTACATATCTTATTAGTATGTCGATTAAAAAGTGTAGATCATAAACCTCTCGAGAAAAACTAGAGAAACATCGGATTAAATCTTTCGCGAAGCAGGTAAAACTTCGTAAGGCATAATACTCAACACTGTTTTCATTGACAAAATCGTAAAGGATAACAGAAATGAGATATGACAATTATTAGTATTACTCGTGTATAAAACATTTCTTCTGGTGATATTAATTGAATCATTTTTTTTTAAATCAACTTGTACCTAACATACTCATAGAACTTTCAAGAAAGAAAAAAAAATCTGAACAGTGAGATAAATAATTAATTAAGATAATGAATAAAACGCCTCGTGGTATGATTATGTAGGTCTGTGGAGCTCCCGCAGCATACTTTGGCTATATTCCAGGGACATTGCAGATCGTTTACATAATTTATGAATTAAAGCCTGGAACTGTTTATTTAAATGAATATCCATGGGTTTTCTTAGATGAGCTTCTTAAAGAAATACCCACATCTTCCGCATGAATAAAAAGTAATTTATTAAACCACTGTAAAACTTAGAAGGGTGTAACACGGACTTAACGTTCACATCTTTAATTTTATTATTTATTAAATCATAAGTGATTGTTACTAAAGCGATTTCACTCCTTCATGAATGTTTCTGTATGGTCTATTGAATTAGCATTGCGGTTACAAATTTGATTTGCTGATTCCCATTACCAGAGATCTGAAAAAGTCTGCAATATGCCTGAAAGCTACTGGCTATTCAGCAAATTTCATCAAATGAGATTGTATAGTTAAGTTTTCTGTAAGTAAGAGAATATTGTGTTTATGTATTGGCTGCTGTCTCTCAACAATTCGTTCATTTCATGTGAGATATTTAGTTTGTGTCGTCTCTGCATTCCGTAAGTAGGCGGCGTTTTACGGTAGAGTCCCTATTGAATAAACCACAAGATGGTTTGTTAAATCCTGTCATGAGACGTTAAGTGAATCTTTTCTTTTTTCACGGTAGATTCAATGTCAAATCCTCAGTTGTAATTTTGATTTTACTGAGTATTTTATTTTAGTCGAACTCAGCTGTCCTAAAATAATTTATAATACTTTGTTAAATTGCATTGGTCATATCTTATTGTTAGTCTGAGATTACTCGATTGAAGTCAGGTTGTAGCAAGGGAGTTTACTCTAAAACCTTCTTCACCTGACAGCCAGTATATTGTAAAATGCTTGTTATGTGAGTGAATAGTTTTGAAAATGCCTATTATTATTATTGGATGCAAGAAGTATTTGTCTGCTAGTGCCTGCTGTGTGCTCAATGAGTCACTGCATAGAATCCCATCTCTGTCTGTTCTAGGTATGTTCTTCCGGCCAATAAGAATTAGATCTGAGCTGTAAATGTTTAAATAATAACATTGTCCCTTTGTAATGATTTTTCATCGATTACAGATAAGGACCCCACACCATTATCTGATTTAGAATCATGAGTGAAAATCGAGAGTTTATCAAACTAACTTAGTTCAAATCATTAAGGTGCCTGAAACAAAAAGGCTCCGGGCTTCATATAACAATATGGAAGTCTAATGTTCTAAACATTGGTTCGATAACTTTACAGTGGGGTCCCTTCTTCTAAGATATTAACATTGTCTGGTTTCAGGACAATATCAGCAATGTCTTGCATTTCAAGCCTTGATTTAACTTTGCATGCTTTTTTGCAACTGTGTACAATATTTTTCTAAGGCGTCTGTACTGACAATAGAGTAACTCAGTTTAAATTCCACTTTGGTGAGTTTATGTTTCTTAATCTAAAGGTTTGAAAAATATGTTTGTTTATTCCACCAATGTATCCCTATTAACATGAGTAGGCTATGGTCCAGGAAAGAGGCTATTTTGAATGTTTACTTTCAAGAAGATATTGTTGAGGTGAACGTTTTACGGGGGAATACTCCGAGAAATTGTAGCAGAGCTTTAAAAAAAGTCCATTTCGCAGGAAACGCGTCATCTTAGCGAGTTTCCATCACGCTCTTATGCCTAGTGTCATTTTGAAAGCCCGGAATAAATGTAATTAATATTTTCGAAAAATGAAAACACCTACTCTAATGAATACCTTTTGAGAACTTAGATTTTAGCCAATAATTTTTACTAGCGGAAATTGCTCTCTCAACTTCTTCGACTTCCGCTCGGAAAGATCTCTGACTAACACCAAAAAATTGTTACTCATTTTAATAAGTCCTTGGACAATTTCCTGTGTATACGTCAGACTGATACACAGGTTAGTAATAGTGGAAGATAATTTAGGGTTAGTGTTCTAGGGTTAAGTATCTTTACTGGCGATTTAAAAAAAAAAAAAAAAAAAAAGTAACAAAAAACTGAGGAAATCAAACACAAAAAACTTTTTAGTTGGCACTTCCGGATTGTGTAATGAGGTCAACCTCATAAATGAGTTTCATACCAAAGGAGGAAGCCCGCTAAATCATCAATATGAATAAAACATTTATTCACGAGACTATGAAGGAATACTCGCTAATATGTATGCCGTGAGCCGTGGATGGAGTGAACTTTACGATTCCCGGTCACTATAGGGGGAATTTAGCCGCATCACTAAAGTGGTGGCTAAAGTTCTCGCTTAAGGCCATCAGGCACTTAAAATACATCAAATATTAACCCACGGCCTCACTAAATGCTATAAATTCACCTTGAGTGGATACAAAATTAATTGCATGAATTGCATAACCTATTTTTCGAACATAACGTAATCTAGGTTGAATTATTTCATTTTTGTCACATTATAGAAAGATATATTTAAATAATTATAATGAAATTACGTCCAATAAGGTATATTTTCTGAGAGCAAACATATTTATCAGGACCCTTTTAAATCAGCCTAAGAGCTGATTTTCGAAAAGTATAGTTCATTTCATAAAAAAAAACAAAACAAAAAACGAAATACTTAATCATTTCTTGTTGCACAAGTTCAATATTATGAAGCTAAAGTAAATATATCATTATACAATACTTCAGAATCATATATCGCATACTAATTGAAAATTTACTACAAGTTTAATAAATGGTATGCAGGGTCTGCTGGTCAGATTGCCATAGGATATATTACAGATTAAGACAGGTGTGTATGTTAATGACGTGAGTGATAAGGAGTGAATACCCACACCATTCCTAGGGTGGGATCGAATTCCGCTGAATGTTATAGATTTTCGTTAAAAAGAAAAGTATAACATAGATAAGATTGGTAACCTTTAGATAACCCGTACCAAAACATCGTTCCCATTTATGAAGGAATGTTAAATTTAAAATGCATAAAATGAAACGTGGCTATAAAAATACCAGAAATATAAGGATCCTTTGATTTAAGCAAATGAAACAATTAATATGCAATAATAAATATATATATATATATATATATATATATATATATATATATATATATATAACCACTATTCCAATAACCTCGCCATAACATGAAATGTTACCTCAAATTACGCTGACAAAACTTACAATGACCTAGATTAAATCTACATCCATGAAGACAAATCTAGGACAATAGCAACGAAAAAAGGGGGGGGGGGGGGATATTGTAAATGCTTACCTCTTTACACAGTCTCTAGAGCCCTGAAACAAAATATATGTGTTATGAAATTTGATAGTAACCGCTTAATTTAGAATATCATGTTCGATTATACATACATGTACTCTAATGTATATATATATGTATATATATATATATATATATATATATATATATATATATATATATATATTCTAATCCGCAGCATTTCTGACCGGTCCATCGTGATTGACTAGTTCATCATTTATTATATAATAAAATAATAATATAAACTAAACAGCAAAAAAACCGGCGCACCCTATATTTTGCGATTTATATGTATAAAAATTACA
The DNA here is from genome assembly GCA_946811695.1 of Gonocerus acuteangulatus. Lineage (NCBI taxonomy): Eukaryota > Metazoa > Arthropoda > Insecta > Hemiptera > Coreidae > Gonocerus > Gonocerus acuteangulatus. Next base: position 52,026,700 of record OX328123.1, on the reverse strand, counting down.
TTCTGAGCGTGTTGTTTGTTTTGGTCTGGCGAGATAACGGTAAGAAAGCCTTTCATATCAATAATTCCCTGCCTAGTCATTTCCTGCCCTAGAAATAATAATACTTTCCGTATTAGTTCATCTACAGTCGTTGTATAGTTGAGTTCATTTATACATTCAAGTTCATTTTCGCAACTTTTTTCTTTTTTGAAAGCATTTTCTTATATTATCCGTATCTACTTTGCTGAATACAATGGTTTTAACCACCGAACAGTCGCGAGGATCTTCGCGTTTGTAGTTGATGGGAGAAGCCAGCGATATGTTGCTAGGTCCTTAGGGATACCAGAAACCAACATTCGCAAGGCAGTCCAGAGGTACAGGGAGACTGGTAACTTAACTAGGAAGCAAGGTTCAGGTCGGCCCAGAGTGACTGTTCCCGTTGACGATAGATTTATTGTGATGCAGTCATTAAGGAATCACTTTAAGACAGCCGTGGATACCAAACAAAGGCTTCGAATTGCTCGAAATGTGATTATCAGTTTGGATAAGGTGCGGAGGCGGCTTCATGAAGCTCGCCTTCAATCAAGGACCCCAGCTACTGGAGTTCAGCTCACCCCAGCACACCGGGCATCCCGTGTTATGATTGCTCGGGAACACTCAGCGTGGACAGTAAACGGCTGGGCTCGAGTATTGTTTACAGACGAATCGAGATTTTCACTCTTTGCTTCAGATCATCGGGCCAGAGTGTGGAGAAGGCCAGGACAGCGATTTGCACCCTGCAATGTCTCCGAACAGTCCAGTCAACGACTGCTTAAAAACAGCTATAGGTGGAAATTTTAGGAACACAATTTTTGACTTTGTAACTTTGTCTGGGCTGGATAGGAGGTGAACATATCAAAAGTCCTCGCCCGTAGCCTTTGTGCCGGGGGGGAGGGGGGTTTAGAAGGTCCCATTTTTCGGGTTTTCACTTATATCTCGGAAACCCTGCGTCCTAGCGACACGACTATTCTATAACAAATGAAAGATAATTAAATCTCCTACAAGTTCTATTCAATAAAGGTTTTCGAGATATCTTTAGTTTTCGAAATATCCGCTCTTGAAAGTCTGTCATTGTGGGGAAAAACACTTTTGTCACATAATTTTTCCCCGTTTTGACGGCATAACTCTTCAACGATGTACAAAAATAATAAATAACTGTTATAGGGCTGTAGAGTATTGCATTCCCTTCAATAATATATATTACTTTGCTATTTTATGTATTTTCCTTCAAACGTAAAAATAATTTCCGTGTTCATCGTTATATCAGAAATTTAGCAACTAATAGTCCAGGAAACTAGGAGTTATAGATGGAAATGTTTAGAACACAATTTTTAACTTCATAACTTTCTTTCGGCTAGTTAGGAGGTCAACATATCAAAAGTCCTCGCCCGTGGCCTTTGTGCCAGGGGGAGGGGGGGTTTAGAAGGTCTCATTTTTCGGGGTTTCACTTATATCTCGGAAACCCTGCGTCCTAGCGACATGACCATTCTATAACAAATGAAAGCTGATTCAATTTACTACAAACTTTATTGAATAGAACTTCTATTCAATAAAGTTTGTAGTAAATTGAATCAGCTTTCATTTGTTATAGAATGGTCATGTCGCTAGGACGCAGGGTTTCCGAGATATAAGTGAAAACTTGAAAAATGAGACCTTCTAAACCCCCCCCCCTCCCCCCGGCACAAAGGCCACGGGCGAGGACTTTTGATATGTTGACCTCCTAACTAGCCGAAAGAAAGTTATGAAGTTAAAAATTGTGTTCTAAACATTTCCATCTATAACTCCTAGTTTCCTGGACTATTAGTTGCTAAATTTCTGATGTCACGATGAACACGGAAATTATTTTTACGTTTGAAGGAAAATACATAAAATAGCTAAGTAATATATATTATTGAAGGGAATGCAATACTCTACAGCCCTATAAAAAAAAATCAGTCCCTTAACAGGCCACGAGGGCCCTGAGGGGCAGATACTATAGAGGTATCTGATTCATGACCATACGGCACACTAGGGAGATAGTGTGGTCAGTACTATGCTCCGGCCTCCTGATTTTCCCCTTGGCCGCTTCGACTGCTAGAGTCATTAGCACCTAAGGTACCCATTATTAAATTAATTAAAGGCTGGGTCGGCCTAGGGACGGTCAGGGAGGCCGAATTTAACGCATGAACGAAGACACTAGAAGAAAAAATCTTTAGTGCTTGCTCGGGATTTGAACTCAGGCCTCCAGCTTATTAGTCCAGTGCTCTACCACTGAGCTAACCTCGTCCCCCTACAGCCCTATAACCGTTATTTATTATTTTTGTACATCGTTGAAGAGTTATGCCGTCAAAACGGGGAAAAATTATGTGATAAAAGTGTTTTTCCCCACAATGACAGACTTTCAAGAGCGGATATTTCGAAAACTAAAGATATCGAAAAACTTTATTAAATAGAACTTCTAGGAAATTTAATCAGCTTTCATTTGTTATAGAATAGTCATGTCGCTAGGACGCAGGGTTTCCGAGATATAAGTGAAAACTTGAAAAATGAGACCTTCTAAACCCCCCCCCCTCCCCCCGGCACAAAGGCCACGGGCGAGGACTTTTGATATGTTGACCTCCTAACTAGCCGAAAGAAAGTTATGAAGTTAAAAATTGTGTTCTAAACATTTCCATCTATAACTCCTAGTTTCCTGGACTATTAGTTGCTAAATTTCTGATGTCAAGATGAACACGGAAATTATTTTTACGTTTGAAGGAAAATACATAAAATAGCTAAGTAATATATATTATTGAAGGGAATGCAATACTCTACAGCCCTATAAAAAAAAATCAGTCCCTTAACAGGCCACGAGGGCCCTGAGGGGCAGATACTATAGAGGTATCTGATTCATGACCATACGGCACACTAGGGAGATAGTGTGGTCAGTACTATGCTCCGGCCTCCTGATTTTCCCCTTGGCCGCTTCGACTGCTAGAGTCATTAGCACCCAAGGTACCCATTATTAAATTAATTAAAGGCTGGGTCGGCCTAGGGACGGTCAGGGAGGCCGAATTCAACCCATGAACGAAGACACTAGAAGAAAAAATCTTTAGTGCTTGCTCGGGATTTGAACTCAGGCCTCCAGCTTATTAGTCCAGTGCTCTACCACTGAGCTAACCTCGTCCCCCTACAGCCCTATAACCGTTATTTATTATTTTTGTACATCGTTGAAGAGTTATGCCGTCAAAACGGGGAAAAATTATGTGATAAAAGTGTTTTTCCCCACAATGACAGACTTTCAAGAGCGGATATTTCGAAAACTAAAGATATCGAAAAACTTTATTAAATAGAACTTCTAGGAAATTTAATCAGCTTTCATTTGTTATAGAATAGTCATGTCGCTAGGACGCAGGGTTTCCGAGATATAAGTAAAAACCCGAAAAATGGGACCTTCTAAACCCCCCTCCCCCCGGCACAAAGGCTACGGGCGAAGACTTTTGATATATTCACCTCCTATCTAGCCCAAACAAAGTTTCGAAGTCAAAAATTTTGTTCCAAAAATTTCCATCTATAACTGTTCGTTGACTGGACTGGAAAGGGTGCCTTACGGTGTTGGGTCTGTAATGGTTTGGGGTGGAATCACTTTAGTGGCGAAGATTGATCTCCATGTGTTCCAGAGAGGATATCTAACTGCACACAGGTACATATCCGTTATTCTGGAAGGGTATTTAGTGCCATTCGCCCCTTTCATAGGCGATGATTTCATGTTAATGCATTACAACGCTAGGCCACTTGTTACAAATGTGGTTACGGACTATCTTAAAGAAGTCGGTATACGCAGCCTACAGTGGTCAGCCCGCAGCCCCGACCTTAATCTAATAGAACACCGCTGGGATAGTGTAGGGAGGTGCATCCGAAGGCGACTCGATGTTCCCATGGACCTTCAACACCTCCGAACAGCGCTAGTGGAAAATGGGACAGCATTGAACAGGAAAGAGTTGGCAGCTTAATCAACAGCATGCCGAGGAGAATCCAGGCTCTCATACAAGCAAGGGGAGCAATTACCCGTTATTAAATAAAATTGAAAACAATTATAACAGATATTTAATGGAGAAACATTACCGAAGAATATTTTATTATTTTATACGAGTTTGGCGTTTTTGTAAATAAAACGTGTTTCCTATTCAAATATTTCATGTTTATCAATATTTTTCCATCTGTTAACTCATATGGTGTATACTTTACTTAGCACATACAGAAAGAATTAAATTATTTGCGCTAGAAAGAAAAAAATGACAATATTTCAGGTGCGCCGGTTTTTTTGCTGTTTAGTTTATAACAAGTGTTCATTTTGTGTAAAAACATAGAGGAATTAGCTATTGAAATAATAATAAATAATACTTGCGATTAGCACTCGGTAATTATGTACAATCTTATGAAAAGTATGTTGAAGACATTTCACGCTTCAACATCCTAAGTCAATCTTCAGATATTTTAGACACTAGAACTCTTTTGTTTTGCAAGAACCAATAAACTTGCTATTCTGAATAAATATGAGTTTGTTTCCTGGCATTTTAGAGCAGACCTTGACAAACAAAAATGCATATTTTGAGAAAAACTAATATCTATGACAGGATAAATCCTACTTCCGCGGCAAATCCTAATCCTGCATCTCGCATACTTTCAGCCTCTCAGAGTCGATCGAACATAGTCTGACAATATTGAGGTTGATCGCCAGCAGCTCAAGGTTGAGCACCCCTGGCGTAAAGCATTAAAAAAATAATGTTTTCCTTTTTTGTTTTTGTACTACTTAATATTGAATATGCCCTTAAAGTTTTCTTGCTCCTGAATAGATTGCAAGGAGGCCCAGAAATATGTACAGCATATATAAACTGAGCTAGTATAAGAAAAAGAAAATAAATTAATTGTATTGGGCATTCCGGAAAATACTGCAGGATTTTACGTTTTCTTTTAAAAAATCCTCTTTATTATAATCTGTTTACGTTTACTGGATTATTCATTTGTATGAATTTAACTAATCCTCTTCTAAATGATAATGTTTGTTTACCTCTGTAGCATTTCGCTACTTCGAAATAATTCAGTTTTTCCTACGATGCCACTTCCGAGTTTAAACTCGGCCAAAGCGGAGCCCAGACGGCTAGAAACAAACAAAGTCTGGGGAGAGGGTAGTGTTAATGAGTGCACTGTTCAAAGGTGGGTTAAAACAATTTTGGAATGAATACTTCAGTCCTGAAGATAAAGAAGGTCGCGGAAGGCCTTCCTCTCTTGATAATGATGTTCTGACAATAAGAAAACCGCACAATAACTGTTCTGTAACATGCAGATAAACTTAAAGTTAACAAATTGACCGTTCTTCACCAACTCAAGGCGACGAGAAAAGTAAAAAAGTCCGTCACGCAGGTGCTGCATAACTAAGCACTTTCCTCAGAATTTTTGTAGTGAAGACTACATTACTGAATAATTTGCTGTATATAACCTATATAAATAAAATAAAAACGTGAATAGTTCGGCTCATTTACATTTCTTATGAGAACTGTCCAATTATTAATTTTGTAAATAATTTGCTTCCAGAGTTACGTTAAGACATGATACTGTACTACTTAGTAAATACACAAAAACTTCATTTTCCGTCTTTTGATCTGACGCAGGAACAGGATACAGTCCCCCTTGTGGGAGATAGCGCTCCTCGCGGCGCCTATGGGAACCTACGCTGGCTAATTCTAATGAAACAGAGTTTAAAGTAAACCCTCCTTTCCAATTGATCGATTTACTTCATTTTTACAACACTTCTTTTTCATGAGATACCCAAAACGTATACCGCGTTACGTTACAATACAGCATAAAATTACGACCGGTATGAGTATATTAGTACTTTAGGTCCGGAGTAACCCCCCCCCCCCTCCAAATAACCCGATTTAGTTTATTTTTACAACCCATTTTTCTCTGTTGATTGCCACCACGAATACCGAGTTTCGTTGAAATGTAACAAAAATTACGGCTGGTAGTGGCAAATTGGTAATGTGGGTCCGGAGTAAACCCCCCTCCTAATAAACCGATTTAGTTTATTTTTACAAAGTATGTCTCTCTTTAGATCCACATAACGAATACCGAGTTGCGTAGAAATATAACAAAAACTACGGCTGGCACGGTCAAATTAGTGTTTTGGGTCCGGGGTAAACCCCCCCTCCCGGTGGACCGATTTTGGTGGTTAACGAACTCGTTCAATCGTTTGCTAATTGAATGCTATATACCACGTTTAGTGAAGAAAAAACAAAAACTCTGGCCGCTATCGTGTTAACAGACATATATATATATATATATATATATATATATATATATATATATACATATATATATATATATATATATATATATATATATATATATAAATTTTAACGGGCGTCATTTTCGGTGTCTACTAGGTAGGATCGATGGAGATTTGAAGAAATTTTTCAAAAATTCCGTCATGAGTGCAACCTCAATAGCTACTTTCCTTCGGAGGAAAGTGCTAAACAGCTTGAAAGTTGGATTCCACGCGCATCAAACGTCGGCCAAACAGTTCAGCGCTATGATGTTCGTGCTACACTTCTTTGCTGAAACAAAAATGCCGTCCTACTCTCTGGAAATCTCTCCTACAGACTATCATTTTTTGGACGCCTCAACCACTACTTACAAAATATTTATGGATCGAACGGAGTTAGAGAATGCGTTTAGTGACTTTATAAATTCTAAGAGCTCTTAATTCTATTCAGACAGTGTTAAAAAGGGACGAACACGTAAGGAGAAATGTATTGAGAGTATGGGAGACTATTTAGATTAAAGAACGCAGTAATAAAATAAATTGTTTTATTTTAATACCATAATCCTGCATTGTTTTCCGGAAACCCCAGAGTTGCGTTCTATGTTTAACATATTAAATATGATAAAACGTTGAAAACCAGAAATTCACTTTGAAAAACCCGGTATATTTTGATCCAATAATTTTTGTTGATAATTGTTATTGGCGTTTTATGCTACATGCTCAGTGGATGAACAGTCAATGAATACAACTGTTATAATTCTACAATGCCAATGTATTCTGTTAACATAAATTACAGATTTCTCAATAACTGTACATAATATACCTGCCCATCAAGCATATAGCTAATATTACTTTTAGCTGAGAGTAGGAAAGAGCTAAGCTGTCGGAGGTAGTTGCGTGTCCGGGAAGCGTGCAGTACTCCTAATCTGCGATATAATAATGGAACATTTTGCCGTAGAACCAGAAAATCCGCACGCCAACTCGCTAGGCTCTAGGTTCGTTGAAGAAATAAGTTTGATAACAGTAAAACTGTAACACAATGCCTATAGAAAGAAATATCACTTAGCATAATCCAAAGGAGGGTTTCATTCATAAAACATAAATGAATATTTCATCGAATTTATATCAAATGTACATATATATATATATATATATATATATATATATACCTTCTGCATTAGCCAATAAAAACGCGCTAATAATAATGATTTTGTAATAAAATGTGTAAGTCGGTATACAATATAGATAGAACAAAGACATTTTTTTTCTTTTAGAAATTAGCCCTGAAGCCGGGCAGACATAGCAGTATTGCGGTAGAATTTCTAGCTTTTTGCAGGCTCTTGTGAGGAACCCTTTGTAGGTCAAACTCGGCGTTATAACAGAAGTGGGCGTTCACTTGAGTGACTGAGATTAATGAAAGATGTATTTTAGACTGAAGATTAAGACAATGTCTCTTTTATGCCACGAGAGTAAAATTTCCATAGTTACTACGTAAAATTTCCATTAGTTACCACGTTTAGTAACACGAAAAAGTATTTTTTCGACAATTCCGAGTGGAATTATTCAGTTATTAAATGCCGACGTGTGCATTTCTGGACGTCATGATAGGTTCGATGACTTAAACGGAATTTCCTCACTACTAAGAGGGAAGAAACCGGCTAAAAGTTCAGAATTTCACACCGGCAGACTTACAGCGACATTCATAGCTGCATTTGACTTCACTTGAGTAGGGCTAAGGTTGCTTTGTAAAGCTTGAAAACGTCAAGGTGATAACTACCTTCACTCTTGTAATTCGCCGCCTTCATCACTTAACCGTAATTAGCACAAAACTACACGTGCCAAAAATATTGTGCGAACCGTCAAACATAAATTAGTCTGTAAAATATTTTAACATATCTAATTCCCAATGAGTTCAAGGTTGGTGAGTATCCGGGCACCCACTCTTCGTTGATAAGAATTATCAGCAAACAGCCCATTGTTCATAGCAATACTCCAGTGAATGCCATCAGCAGCTGGTTCTACCGTTCTTGTGCCTTAAGCTAGAATTGTATCATTTTGGACACATTTTATAAAAACATACCTATTATAAAAATATTTAAAAAAATAATTGAATTAGGTCCAAAAGGGTTTATTTCATGAGAGCAATCATATTTATTAAAATCCTTTTAAAGCAGCCTACGAGATGATTTTCGCAAAATAAAAACAATTTTCTTTAAAGCAAACGAAATAATAAATAATTTCTTTTTGAAGTAATTATTTGGCATTTTTGGTAATTTTATATTAATGAGTTAATCATTTATACTGTAATATACATGATAGACTTGATCGTTCCTAGGCCCTCGGGGGTATCGTTCTTTTGCCTCAAGGTCTTTTTTCTAAAGATATTTTCAGTAGCTCATATTTTGAACTGTATAAATGTTTACTGTACATGTATTTCAGATTGTTTTTCCCCATGGGAATGTAGAAGGACGTGAGACAACAAGGTGAGTAACAAGAAAGAGAAAGAGATGAGGGAAGGAGGGAGAGAAGAAGGCGAGGGAAAGCAACAGAGAGAAGGAGGCATGTAAGGAGAGCAAAAGAGAGAGAAGGAGATGAGAGAAAAGACTAGAAAGAATGAGTTCAATAAAATGGGGTGAGGAATAAAAGAGAGAGGAGGCCGAAGGAAAGAAGTTTGTGAAGGCTTGTGAGTGAGAAGGAGGTAAGAGACAAAAAAGAACAACTTGAGTAAAGAGAGCCAAGGAAAAGAGGGAGAAAGAAGAAGTTAAGAGAACGAGAGCCTGTAAGAGGTGAGGGAAAGAGATAAGGGGTTGAGTAAAGAGAGTAGAGGTGAGTTATGAGAGAGAGAATGAGGTGGGATAAGAGAGAGAGAAGTAGGGGAGGGAAAGAGAGATACAGAACGGGAAAACATAAAGGTATTCAACGGGCCATGAAAAACAAAAGCAAATGGAGTGCCTGTGTGATCACCGAAGTGTATTCAAACAGAATATATGATGTCACGCCATGGTAACGCGGGATATTCATGTTCTGATATATTTCTGTACTTGCTGTAACACTCTTGGAAGCATGAAATAATACATTCCAATATTTTGGCATACCTTGACCTTCCGCCTAGTTTGACGACATATTTGATACAGATATGTATGTATATGTATGTCCACATACATACGTGTGTTCACAGAAAATTGAAATATATATATATATATTTATATATATATATATATATATATATATATATATATATATATATTTATATATATAAAGATTTATATTTAGCGGGGGTGAAATTCGATAGGTAGGATAAGGAGTATTTAAAGAAATATACCAAAAATTGCACCATATGTCCGGCCTCTATACCTACATTCCTTCACTAAGTACCTAAACAAAGCATTGCATTTAAGCTGCTGATATGAGGCTGTTGTGAGGTATAATTGTGCTTAACTGAATAGACGCGTTGAACATTTGTATTAGGGATTAAAAAGTTTAATACAAAACAACAAGACCCCAGCGAGTTCACCAGAGGTCATCCCGAATAAGCTTCTGCGAGTCATGAAGACTTAATTTATCTCTCCACGAATACTAAATTTACCTCCTGTATTTCTGGATGGACTTCCGAAAACATCCCAGAACGGAGTGTGCTAAGAGTAGAATTCCGTGTATCTATTCTTGTTGGGAATAGTTTACTTAGGGAACAACTAATATTCATTCATTGAAAATTTACAACAGAGAATAATTCAAGAGTCAGAGTGCCATACAAAATGCTGAAATATGTAAATCATCAAACTCCTTTAGTTTATGTAAACACTAGCCGGAAACTTTCTACGATACGATAAAACTCCTATCTCGAAGTGGAGTTGATTAAAAATGTTGGTTACATTAGCAAGAAAAACGTGTATTGCAGAATGTTATTATTCTTCATAGACATGATTTTGGAAACTATTTATACAAATAATTAACTTTTCTGTCCATTGACTGCCCATATTCCAGGCAAAACTCGAACAGAACGCCTCATGAACTGTTACATTAGTTTTATCTTCGGGATCCCCAGAGATTCCCACATATCACATTTCTACCAGGAGGTAAATTGGCTATTCCCTCTTTACCGTCGACAGTACCTCCTCGGCTCAGTCCTTTACCAAGTAATTCAATCCCAAAGACCTTCTTATATTTTTCAACTCCTTAAATTTAAATCCTCTGTTCACTCCCGTAACACCCGATCTCGTCCTTTCGATCTTTATATTCTTTACCACCGTACTGCATTATTTGAAAAATCATTTGTCATCCGTGCCAACTCGCTATGGAATTCCTTACCTCTGTCTGTCCGTCATTGTACCAACATACAAACCTTTAAATTCTGACTCTTCCACCACTTTTTGCAACTGCATGTTTTACCCAATCCCTAATTTATATAGAAGCTGTATTATATATAATTTTATATACTTAATTGTTCGCAGTAAATACAAAAAACTCAGCCAAGACCAGTATGTATAATACCGGGTGTCTCGCCTTAGCCTAATCTGCCTTGGTTTATCAAATCGCTTTATTCAGAAGTAAAATGCCGCCAGTGAACATATGTAATAGTGAGCTCATTACTCGAAATCATATTTGTAGCGTGTTTTCTCGCTCCCTTTATTAATTTGTCGACCCAATGACGTAATGGTGCCGATGCGCATTTTTCAGACTCCGTAGGACACGAAAATACCGGTAGTCCCAATTTATGTTCACGGTGCACTTTCCACACATATATAAAGGGTATGACAAAAGTATTTCTCGGTTTACAGCCATGCAATCCCAAAATGGTCCAATTTTGATTAAATTAGATACAAAAATACCTTGTCTCGAACGAAACGACAAATTCGTTATCCAACCAAATCTACCTCTCGAAACAATTGTTTTTTGCGAGATTCACGCAAAAAAATCGAATTTCTTTGCGTTTATGGGCTATCAAGTACAAGTAACCAAGGTAGTTTAACTTGGAGAATAGAAAACATTTTTAATGTCACATATCTGTACCCCGGAGGTAAATTACACCATGTCCATTTTTTTTATTAAATTCAGTTGATTACATGTTCTTAATATGGATTCTTCGATCCTCCTGATGTTAAAAAAACGAAGAGAAGACAGTAAGAATAAAATTATGTCCGTTTTCATTAGAGGTAAAAGATGCCATGTTGAGGCCTTAGTTTTGTTTGTCTTTAATCAATAATCCCTATTACCTATCAATGCCAATAAGAATATGAAAACTTTTCTTTAAACTGTTTCTATAAGTAAAGAAGAAACATGGTGTCCTTTACCTCCAGGGTACATATTATGTAGCCGTTTATGACAAAGTAGGAAAGCCAAGAATTTTCTGGAATCAAAAGACGGATTGAGAATAAAAATTTAGGTTAAGTTTGGTGCCGAGGAATTCTTCGAAAGAAATATTCTATAAATAGACAGTTTTGATAGATTTATATATATTGTCTTAAATATTTTGAAAATGTCTTAGTTTGCTGAACTTCTGCGGACGGACTTTTGTTGTGTATCGAATACAATTATAATCATTTTGCAAAATATCATTAGTGGGAATACTTTTATCAATACTATTTAATTTCTTAGATATTACTTATATAACGACAACAATTTAATATGTTGTCTGGTTTTATCAGTTATTTAATATTCTGTATTTTTAATTATGCCCAAGATGGCGTGACTGCATTCGAGTTGTTTTACACAGTGTTGTACAACCTATTTAATGCCCCTAGGTACTTCAAAGCTGTCGTTCCCTAGTGCATAAAAAGACTCTAGTAGCCGTGACAGTAACCTTTGAAAGAAGCACCTCATTAAGAATGCAGGGGAACTGTGGACCCCTGCATCGCGGCCTCTCCTGACCTTCCTCCAAATCGATAACCCTTCTCTACAAGTTCATGTACATTTGTTAAAGTTTATTTAACATTTCATTTATATATATTTTTTTCTCAGGAGACCCGATGGCCGTGAGGGTTAAGGCGTGAGCACTTAACACTCCGAGCCAAAGGTCCTGGGTTCGATTCCCACTAGGGGTGGTGGCTTTTCTTTCGAAAAAAAGAAAAGGCATCACCCCTATCCTGGCTAGAAAATGGTGGTAACCTATAGATAACCCGTCCTAAAATTCGTAGTTAATAATAAATGGACGTTAAAATTTAAATAAAAAATATTTTTTTCTGCAGATATCAACTAAATAGAACAGAAAATACGCTAATAAATAAATTCAACAAAATATCAATGTTACTAAAACAATTTGGGAAATATTTCGAAAATAAAAATACCTCACAATACGAAAATAATCGGGGTCCGGTATATATATATAAAATTCAGCTGTTTGTCTGTCTGTTACTTACAACAAATCCACACCTTTTGGCCAATTTTGAACAAACTTGGCCTTGGCCCTGGGGGTGCCATAGGCTAGGTTAAATTTTCTAGGACTCAGTTCGGAGGTCAAGGGTTCGAAACTTTAAACCCGAACAATTACATAAAGGTGAATTTTCAGTTGTTTGAAGAGTGAGGTCCAAAGCTACATATGCTATCCCTCTCAAGTGTTCCTTTCTCGTGTCTGGTTGTCGATAACGGCAAGGTTCCAAGTTTGAGTCGGCCTGTAGAAAGATATTTTTTTTCCTATTCCTTAACTAAGAGGATAATCAAATAATCAATCGAAGCAATTCTATGGCGGACAGTTTATTTCTAGTAATTCAAGGACTGCCATCATAGTTGAAATTAACCGCAATTAAAAATAATACTATGAAATAGATGCAGTACGGTAACAGCTGTTCTGTTATCGTTCTAGTAACACATTCTGCCTAGTCGAGCATGCTCTCAATAAAACTAAAAATTCAAACCCCTCTAAAAATACTTAAAAATTTTAATATCAAAAAAACCCTTTCTTTTTATTTATTTAAATTTTAACGTCCATTTATTATTAACTAAGAATTTTAGGACGGGTTATCTATAGGTTACCACCCTTTTCTAGCCAGGATAGGGTTGATGCCTTTTCTTTTTTCGAAAGAAAAGCCACCACCCCTAGTGGGAATCGAACCCACGACCTTTAGCACGGAGTGTTAAGTGCTCACGCCTTAACCCTCACGGCCATCGGGTCTCCAAAAAAAACCTTTCTTAGCGAGTGTTTATATCGGGCTGGGCGATGATAGTCAGCGAGTGAGTGATATTTGACAAATATATAGTAGATTGCTACTTTTTTCACATTATAAAATGAAAAATTCATAAAAATGATCCAAAATCATTGACAACTCCCTGATGAAGCAGATTGTTCTGCGGAATATAACTTTGAAAAATCAACCGCTCGAATGTGTTTGCCTGTACGTTTGTAATCTTGGGTATGGATATCTTACTGAGATTGCTCTTAGTTTTGTTCTTGTCTAACAAAACTAAGTAACAAGAATCAAAGCTAGGATAAAAATGGTGAGGATAAAGAGATAAATGTAAGGATTGCAAGAGTCAATAGGAGACATTGAGAACGACGAGAGAGAGAGAGAGAGAGAGAGAGAGAGAGAGAGAGAGAGAGAGAGAGAGAGAGAGAGAGAGAGAGAGAAAATAGCTTCAAACATCCTTACTTTGAGTGCCTCCTTTCAAAGTATTTCTGCAACAATACCCAGACAGTTATGCTGGTTTAACTTTCCTTGGAACTGTTTGCAAAAGGAATCTTGTTCATTCTTAAATGTTTAAAGACCAAGTAAGAGTAAATATTCTCTGAGGATCAACAAGTTTTTGAATGAAATGTCATTTTAGGGCTGAAGAATTTATCATGACTCTTAAAAAACATCACTACACAAATTAAAATAGTGATAATCAGACTGATTCAGATGAAATGCCTATAACCGTAACAAATAATTATTTGATGTATTATTCATAAGTCTCATTAACCCTGGATACCCTGCAGTTTGGTGAGGATTTTGTAAGCTGTTTGTCGTTTCGATAATAAAATCACATTATGTAGCACTAACATTTAATTTACTTTCGGCGTTTTCGGAATTTCATCGGTAGGGCATTATTAAGGCCATAATGTCCACACACTCTCGTATGACGGCGGATACTGATGTTTTTATCGTCATAGCGAAGGCAATTTGCAAGGAATGTGAACCTAGGACGTGTTATAACTGCTACGTATCTATCGCCACTCCTTGATGCTTATATTGATGCTTGATGCTTATCTCAGTCCAATGATTATATGCGAGTCCTCCTGACATTGCAAGTATACCCAATAATACCTTTAGTTCTTTCATGATAATGGAGTTTTTAAGAGATTGGTTCCCCAATAGTTCCTAAAATATGTGCAGAGAAAATGCAGCCAAAACACCCCTGCCGTTTATAGCTTGGGCTGCACTTCCGGCTGGGCCGTTCAAGGTATTTTGTTTAGTCTTCCAGAGGTACCCATTTTTGCCATTAGTTCTTCATTGTCTATTTTTATAATATTACAATGATTCGCCTCCTTACTTTTCGGTCTAATTTTACACCTGACCTTTTTATCTTGTTTCCTCCAGCTTAGAGTAAACTATCTGTTTTTCTTTCTGATGTTTTGTTTTCATTTGTTCTTTCGATATTACGAATAGCAGAATAAATTGCTATTTAAACTTTTGAAACTTCATCTGTGTTTCAAAAGAAAAACAGTATGCAAAATAACCTCTTCGTTGAATCGATGAAGATGTTCTATCTGTAGTTACAGCCTATTCTTCGATTCGACGATGCTTCTTTTATGAAGAGAAGGTTATCTTACTTTTGGAAGTACGGTGCGATTTTCTCCTTCCGGCTACTTGTAGGTAATAGACTAGTGGTGAAATACCTGGGAGGATAGCTGCCTACAGTGATCGCTCATCGCAGAACAATTATAAATTAGAGCACTATTCGTGATAGGACGAAGGGTTGTTATCTAGGTTTAACTGGGCATAGCCTAGATGTCGTTGCGCTGTAAAATAACAACAAAATAAAATAAAAAAATGTAAGTGCCTAAGTGGCACTCAGCTCATCGGGAATCTGCATGCGGAAAATTGTTTAGCCCTCTCACGAGGGTTGCAATGCCTCGTACACACATATACATTAATATATTATTCGTTCGAAATGAACCTAATGTATAAAATTAAACATAAGAACATAGAGCTGGGATCAAAAACACAAAACGTTATTTAACGTAAAGACAACCACACTGTAAATAACCTTATTCCCAAAAAGAAGTAAATAGTACAGCAGTAAAAATAGCAAACTTGCTACTCTCGAGTGCTAGGGAAATAAGCAAGCTCTGATGAAACCACGGGATTCCCACGGAGCTTATCCAAGTCCCTAGCGAAACTTACAAACCTTTTACTTAAATCCACCTCTTCTGCGTACCTATTTGAGGAAGATAATCTTCATCTAGTTACATCCTACCAAACAAAGCACTCACATATTCATCAACACCAGTTTACATCACCACCAAAACTCTACTTCAGGTCGGAATTTATTGAAATTGTGTGAGATAATCGTATATACACATTTATCTTATATTAATATGTATATGATTATGCGGATTACTTCTTCGACTCTTCTTGTAATGAAAAAGTCCGTCACGCAGGAGATGCATAACTAAGCACTTTCCTCAGAATTTGGGTAGTGTAGACTGCTTTCCAGAACAATTTGCTTAAAATATCCTACATAAATAAAATAAAAACATGAATAGTTCTCTTTTAAATTTATAATGAGTAACTGATCAATTATTAATTTGCTTCCAGAGTTATGTTTACACATGGTACCTATTACACTATGTAATAAATACAAAAAACCTCATATTATCGTATTTTGATCTAACGCAGGAACAGGATACAGTTACTCTAGTGGTAGAAAGCGCTCCTTGCGGCGGCTTTGTGAACCTACGTCTGGCGGGCTTTTCTATTGAAATACATTACAAATTAAACCCCCGCTTTCCGATTGACCGATTCAGCTCATTTTTACAACACTTCTTTCTCATGAGTTACCCACGACGTATACCGCGTTTCGTTACAATACATCAGAAATTACGACCGGTATGAGTATATTAGGAATTTAGGTCCGGAGTAAACCCCCCTTCCCTTCTAATGAACCGATTTAGTTTATTTTTACAACACATATTTACCTGGAGATTACCACTACGAATACCGAGTTTCGTCGAAATATACCAAAAAGTCCGACTCGCAGGAACTGCAGCATCTTAGCGCGGTTCCGTTCATGTCCCTAGTGCCATTTGATAAGCTTAGAAAAGAAATAAACTTTTTTTTTTTTATATATCTCGTGAAAATTGTCAAAATCCTTTCGAACATCTCGAAAAAAAGTGATATTAAGGCATCAGGGACACCGACAGTAGCTAACTTTTACACAGAAGCGGAAATTACAGAATCTGGCTCTCATTCTAAAGCAAAGCTCTATAAATCAATACAAAATATGCCTAATAAAGCCTTTCTAGAGGATACAGAAGCATGGGCGTATATGAGGGGGGGGGCTGAGGGGGATGCAGCCCCTCCCGAAATTTTGAATTGATGATAAAAACTTCTCGTAAAACCCTTAAAAATAAATTAAATAAGATCACTTAATTCATAAAAAATATTTTATTTTACGTGTAATAGCGTTTTAGTTGCCTAAAAATATTCCAAGCTCTAAATATTTAGTATTCCATACCCTGGAAATGGTCTCAGCCCCCCCCCCCCCGAAATTGTTTTTATATACGCCCATGTACAGAAGGATCAAGAAGAAGTACACAAGATTGAGTAGAATACCCTGCCTAATATAGCCTATATAGAATAATATGCCGAATAAAACCTATCTAGTAAATACACAAGGACAAATAAAAGTCTTGACGAATAACAAGTCAAGAAAAAAAACTTTATTTAACAAAATAAAACAAAGTTTAGTTGCCAAACTACAACAGAATAATATACCTAATTAAGTCTATGCAGTAGACACAAATGGACCAAAAACAAGTCTTGTGGAATATTGTTTTTTTTCTAATTAAATACTTTTTATCAATATTTAGTATATAACCTTTGTTGAAAACTATTGATTGCTAATTGATGAATCGGTTTACAACTAAGTAGTCTTTATGAATATTTAGTATATAACCTTATGTTTGGATCTGAGTTTTTGGGGTGCTCTCCGCCTAGGCTTTGTATTAGTGTCGGCAGATACCTGGGGTATATTTACAGCTCTTGAGGATTAACTCTTAGCAGGTAAATTTCCTGCGCCCCCCTTGTTTCTACGGGCATTGAACCGCCATATTCGCTCATAGTATCTAACCGTTGTGAAGTTTATTTTTTGGATTTAGGACTTAATATACATATGTAGACTAAATCATAGTAAGAAGTAATCCTCCGTCGTCGGTTCTTAACTATGTAGACTCGCTAATGTTATCCAATCTTAGATACATCGTATTTAAAATCCACAGCAAAAACACGACAGTTCATCAGAATCCCCTGCTGAATAAAACTTATATAGAAAAATATGCAAAATAAAGCCTATCTAGTGGATAAAGATAGAGGAAAAACGCCGTTCGTGGTGGTAGAAAATCTTAAAAGTATTTCGCTCAGAAATCTCCGAAATATTGTCACTAATTTTACGTATCCTGTTTTATAGCCAAATAGATTTATATTCTATAATCAATAAGAAAAACCTACTAACAATAAAAAACTATGGGTAACAGATGAAAATAGGGAATACCAAGAATAATTCTAAAGAACGAAATCAACACCAGTACTGTAATCTAGATATTCATACGGCATCTTCGAATTCTAACAAACAAAATATTGATTCTAATTATACGTATCCTGTTTTATTGACAAATACATTTGACTACTATAAGCAATTAAAAACACTAGGGTATATGCTAAAGAACTCGGAGTAGGAGTCTCGACAGTTTCAAGACAATTGAAGGAAATCGACAAATCCAAAACTGACATTTCATACGGTACAGCCTGATATATTTTTAACAATGAATTGTTTTTCTTATTTTAATTAATCTGTTTTATTGTCAAATACATTATCCAACTTTAAGCAATTAAAAAATAACAAGGAATAAAAACAAACAAAAAGAACCGTTCGAATAAACGAAATCAATTACTTCAAAGTTTAAGCACTTATTTCTCCGATTGACATAGCCTAATCAAAAATTGTTTTAGAAACCTTTTTGTAGAACATTTAGTAAGCTTACGCATGGTAACCCTGAGTTTCCCAATATTCCTAACCGTCTTCGAGATATTAGGAAATGTATACGAAGTTCCCAAAACTTTTCATGTCTGTTAATAAAATATTTTATTCTAATCCTTCCTTAGCTCCAAACGTAACCAAAATTTTAACATATTAGTGTTGATGAAATTCAAACATGCAGAAAATGTTTCAACTGAATCCCATAATTTTAAGTATCAAAATCAAAGACAAAAAGAACAGTTCGAATAAGCGAAATCAATTACTTTAAAGTTTTAAGCACTTATTTCTCCGATTGACATCGCCTAATCAAAACTTTCATTAGAACCTTTTTTGTAGAGCATTTAGTAAGCTTTCTAATGGTATTCTTCCGTTTCCCAAATTCTCAACTTTTTTCGAGATATTAAGGAAAGTATACAAAGTTACCAAAACTTTTTTATGTCTGTTAAGAAAATATTTTATTCTAACCCTTCCTTAACTCCAAACGCAACCAAAATTTCAACATATTAGTTTTAATGAAAGTAGAACATGCAGTAAATGTTTCAACTGAATCCCATGACTCTAAGTACCCAAAACAAAAATGGCATTCAAAAATTATTTTTTCAGTTTTCTCGAAAACGGTTAAAGCTATCGCCTTGAAAATGGTTCCATTGGTTTTCTTAGTCCAAGAAGCCTATAAAAAGAGTACTTACAAGCTTATGAACTCAAAAACGTAAGCGTTACGATTTTTTTTGCGCGAATTTCGCCCCAAACGCCATCTTCCAGTGGGCGGATTTTGCTGGTTAACGAACTTGACCTTTCAAATTGGACGACAGATTTTTGTACCAAATTTCATCAAAATCGGACCATCAGGGAAGCCAGAAATGAGCGAACAGACAAATATATATATATATATATATATATATATATATGTATATATATATATATATATATATATATATATATATATATATAAAAATTTGAACCACCGTTATTTTCGGTCTCTAGGGGTTCTGAAACGCGAAATTTTCTTGTCGGCACTTCCGGATTGTTTCATTGTATCAACCTTATAAGCGGGGTTCCTCCCTATGGGGGAGGGAGGAACCGCGCTAAAAATCACGGCTAGTAATCGCGAATTGGTATTGTGGGTCCGGAGTAAACCCCCCCTCCTAATGAACCGATTTAGTTTATTTTTACATCACATATTTACCTGTGGATTACCACTATGAATACCGAGTTTCGTCGAAATATACCAAAAATCACGGCTGGTAGTGGCAAATTGGTATTGTGTGTCCGGAGTAAACCCCCCCCCCCCTTCGCCGACTTTGGTGGTTAACGAACTCTTTCAATCGTTTGCTAATTGAATGCTATATACCAAGTTTCGTGACGAAAAAACAAAAACTCTGGCCGCTATCTTGTTAACAGACATATATATATATATATATATATATATATATATATATATATATATATATATATAAATTTTTACGGGGGTCATTTTCGGTGTCTACTAGGTAGGATCGATAAAGATTTGAAGACATTTTTCAAAAATTCTGTCATGAGTCCAACCTCAATAGCTACTTTCCTTCGGAGGAAAGTGCTAATAAAAATGGCATTCCAGGATACAGTAATCTATATTGCTACAGAAATAAAATAAAAAAACCAATGTCCAATTAGCACGTCTTTATTACTCTGCTTGTTCCGGGTTCAATGAAAGACTCTCCGGACCGTACATAAAATTCTGTACATTTCATTTTTGTGCAGTTTTTGGCGCACAACCCAATTTGCACACTTGTACGCAACCGAAAAATCAAGTAACGTATGGATTACACATTCACGTGAAATTTTTAGTAGATTCTAAATCTCAATAATAAATATGCGTTCTCATTAGATAAAACAAAGCTTGTGTCCATTACACCATGTGGTTTCAATATAAAAACAATTATGGCCTTCAGATGGGCTGGTTTTGCTGGTTAACAAACTCGTTCAATCATTTGCTATGCGAATCCTATATACCAAGTTTCGTGTCGAAAAACCAAAAACTGTGGCTGCTGTCGTATTAACAGGCACACACATACACAACAATGAAAGAAAACATATTTTTGTTAGGAAATTTAATACCATTTTTTTTTTTTTTTTTAAATTCGCCTTGAGAAGCACTCGAGATTCAACATTTTTGTCTGAAAGCCGATTTGATTTCGAGGCATCAGTCATCGTTACGAAACAAAATAGTCTTTCTACTGTGGCTGACGATGGTAAGATGACGTTCGTTTTCATAAACACCCACATTACTGCGGATTACTTATTAAGGAGACTTAAGTCGATTGAGTTTTCCATGAAAAAGTTAACGATTTCTTGTTGAGCGCAGGCGTTCGAATCAGATTCCAAACAGCAAGAATGGAAATCGTCGAAATCACAATATGTCGAAAAGACGAGTTCGAAGAATCAGTTGTTGTTGTCGCAGGCGAACGCGAAAATTGACGAGAAGAGGCACTATCCATTTCCTTTGCAACTGCTGAAGTAAAAACTCAATGTTCACTCGCTGAAGCCATCGCTTCTTAAAGGCGGGATGGGCAAAGGTAGCTACAGCAGGAACTTCTCCCATTGGACAAGAGATTCGAAATTTGCGCGCTGTCAACGTACGTTAGTTTTGAGCTAAAGGACTGCAGGATTTCAAGTTTGTCTCTACATGCAATTGAAGCTAGTGGTGCGAAGAAAACAACGATGGAATGACGTACCCAAAGTATACATATTTTTCTCCTTGAAGTACGTCGATAAGTTCTGCTAGGGGCTTCGGACATTCTATGGTACTCGCCAATATATGCCAATTCTTCGTCAGCTCTGCATTGTTGGGTTTATTTTTAAAGCCCTATTCAGGTCGGGGAGATGGAGATTTGTTTCATGGAATCAAAAAGCGAATTCCAACGTGTGATGCCAGGGCGTGAAAGAGCGTGGCCCAGGATGTTCTGAATAACCTCTTATTCCTCGGCCGAGAAGCGAGATGCCATAGGAAGCTGCACTTTGACATAATTGATCGGTCAAGATTTTCGTAAGCCTTGTTAGCAGAAAGCAACTCTTTTTATGCCGGGTACTCCTCAAAACCTTAGTGCGTGTGAGCAGCAACATAAGTGATTAGGAAGCTTTCTAAGTCGTTTATATTTATTGATGCGCCTGGTTCGTTAATATTTTCGCTGTTCTGACTTGAATCCGATTCTAAAGATAAGCCATCTCCATCAACATTTAAACATTCTCCATCGTCAGAAACACATAGGGATTATCAAATTGGAGCCTAGATCTTTTAATACCTAACTTCTTGAAAGCCTTCAGAAAGGTTGA
Source organism: Gonocerus acuteangulatus (assembly GCA_946811695.1). Taxonomy (NCBI): domain Eukaryota; kingdom Metazoa; phylum Arthropoda; class Insecta; order Hemiptera; family Coreidae; genus Gonocerus; species Gonocerus acuteangulatus. The sequence goes on along the minus strand of OX328123.1, from coordinate 52,004,916 downwards.
TCCATTATCTGTGACAACGGCTACTATTTTCTTCCGGTTCATGGTGAAATCAGAAAATATAGATTGGAGTATCGCGGCAACTTTTGTGTGTGTGGGAGCGTCCTTGAAACGCCTACAAACAATCGCCGAACGGCGGCGATCGTTCGAAAATGTTGCTATCCAACCAATGCACTGTGACTCCCAGAAAACTGCGTTTTTTTTCGACTAAAAGTCGGCTGCTACGCAAATGTATTCAGTCTCTCTTAGGATGTTGATAACAGTTTCATTATTTTAATAGTACAATTTGTTGATGGTTTTCACCATTGTGACTCTATTAGGGAGTTTTAGGCCATGAGTCTCCATATGCAACTTTTTGAAACCTTTAACACGATTTGGATCCTAGACTGTGCGAAAGGGTATAATGGCACTGACAATGTACTTTAAAATTAAAAAAAAAACAAAATCTGTCAGGCTCAAATCTATCTTTTTACGATGCTTTCTCGTGCTCGTTACACTTTAAACCTTCCTCCCCCGTCCGTGTGGATTTGTATAAGGAACAAACATCCAGACAGACAGACGGTAGACGATTTTGACCTAGCCTAGTGCGATCCCCCGATCAAGACCTATCTGTGTGCCCTGTTTGGTTAAAATCGGTCAAACGGTGTAGAACAGACAGTTAGACAAACAAACAGACAGACAAAAACATGATTTATTTATTTATTTATATATATATATATATATATATATATATATATATATATATATATATATATATGTATATATATATGAGATATACCAATATAAATAATAGACTATAATTTTTTTCAACACTGCATAAAATCTCCTTTTCCCTCTAACCCGCAGTTCCCAACTCTTGTAACCCGATTACAAGCTTGCAATGACCATTCCTATTACTCCATTCCAATTCCAGTAACGATAATAGAAATTGCAATTACTTTTAGCACTTTCCTCCGAAGGAAAGTAGCTATTGAGGTTGGACTCATGACGGAATTTTTGAAAAATGTCTTCAAATCTTTATCGATCCTACCTAGTAGACACCGAAAATGACCCCCGTTAAAATTTTTATATATATATATATATATATATATATATATATATATATATATATATATGCATATATATATATATATATATATATATATATATGCATATATATATATATATATATATATATGCATATATATATATATATATATATATATATATATATATATATATATATATATATATATATATGTGTCTGTTAACACGATAGCGGCCAGAGTTTTTGTTTTTTCGTCACGAAACTTGGTATATAGCATTCAATTTGCAAACAATTGAACGAGTTCGTTAACCACCAAAGTCGGTCCACCGGAAGGGGGGGTTTACCCCGAACCCAAAACACTAATTTGACTATGTCAGCCGTAATATTTATTATATTTCAACGAAACTTGGTATTCGAAGTGGTAATATAGAGAGAAAAATGAGATATAAAAATGAACTAAATCGGTTCATTAGAAGGGGGGGTTTACTCCGGACCCACAATAGCAATTCGCCACTACCAGCCGTGACTTTTGGTATATTTCGACGAAACTCGGTATTCGTAGTGGTAATCCACAGGTAAATATGTGTTGTAAAAATAAACTAAATCGGTTCATTAGGAGGGGGGGTTTACTCCGGACCCACAATACCAATTCGCCACTACCAGCCGTGATTTTTGGTATATTTCGACGAAACTCGGTATTCGTAGAGGTAATCTACAGGTAAATATGCGTTGTAAAAATAAACTAAATCGGTTCATTAGAAGGGGGGGTTTACTCCGGACCCAAATTCCTAATATACTCATACCGGTCGTAATTTCTGCTGTATTGTAACGAGACGCGGTATACGTCGTGGGTAACTCATGAGAAAGAAGTGTTGTAAAAATGAGCTGAATCGGTCAATCGGAAAGCGGGGGTTTAGTTTGTAATATATTTCAATAGAAAAGCCCGCCAGACGTAGGTTCACAAAGCCGCCGCAAGGAGCGCTTTCTACCACTAGAGTGACTGCATTAGATCAAAATACGATAATATGAGGTTTTTTGTATTTATTACGTAGTGTAATAGGTATCGTGTGTAAACATAACTCTGGAAGCAAATTAATAATTGATCAGTTACTCATTACAAATTTAAAAGAGAACTATTCATGTTTTTATTTTATTTATGTAGGATATTTTAAGCAAATTGTTCTGGAAAGCAGTCTACACTACCCAAATTCTGAGGAAAGTGCTTAGTTATGCAGCTCCTGCGTGACGGACTTTTTCTGATTACAAGTAATGTTAATAGATAATCTAGACGTTTTTATTAACATCAACTTTTTGAACAGTTATTGCGGTTTGAAAAAGACACGTAAACATTTAAAGACCATTAGCCTTAAAACAAATGTAATTCCAATTTCAACAATTTAATCTAGCGCTGAAAAATAATGTACAGAAGAGGATAAAATTGGAGTTTTTCTAGAAAAATGCACGATTTTACCTAAATAACCTTTGGAAAGGTATATTTCTGGAGCTAAAAAATGATAGAAAGTGCGGTTTGGTAGTATTTAACTACATTTTTGTACATTGGGGGTCTATCCCCCCCCCCCTGAATATTGACATCTACATCTACTTGTGATACACTCTGTATAGGAGAATAAAGTAAATGGAGAAATTACATGCAGAATAGAAAAAAAAGCTTTTAACTTAATGTATAGAGCTGTCAGCCGATCGTTTCGTGTGACATTTATCAATTATTTACAGCAATTTGTTGATATAAATGTTTCATTCATCTACAAGGAAATTCCTGATGCATCTTAGAAAATAAGTTAGCATTACTTTAAGCAATGTAATTCTTATAAGCAGTTGGTAGGTAATCAATAAGTACCTATAACGTTATCGATATAACATGCAATACTCATGGAAATAAAATGGCAGATTCCACAAAACTCTAAACCATTCTAAACTGCAACTATTTTATTAAGCATTCTATAGTTTATAGATATTGTTGCATTGTTGTTCCCATTAAAAGTGAAAATCAAAAGAACTTTCTAAACTTCAAGCACAATTTTAAAGTATTTATTTTCAAATGTTTTTCTTTCTATTTTTTTAACAATTCTGGTTAGGACTTGAGTTTCCGGTGAGTATTGTTTTAAAAGTTAAATATTTGTTACTTTAATCAAATTGTAAAATATTTTCAACTGGATGAATCTATTAATTGAATAGACAGCGTAAGAAACTGAATACATTTTTTTTTATACCTTCAACAAGTGGAGTTATTATATTATTTTTCCGGAACTTTAAATCCCATCAAAGACTTCTAAGCACTTACTTCCGTTTCGTCGAGCTTTTTTAAGTGTTTAATGACGCAGAATCGAAATTTCGAGCTGTGTTCTTAATGGGGATTACGCTCTTTATTGTAGTACGATTTTAATAAATTGGAAGAGTAATTCTTCCGAGTACTTCTGAAGTGCTTATTACTCCTTTAAACCCCCACAGGCAAAGGATATGTTTCAATTAATTTTCCAACCCTCCAAAATCTTAAAAACGAAATGCTTTTAAACCAAAGTGTTAACTGTTTATAATCCAAGTTTCCCAAATGAAGCTCGGGATAAGAACGGAAACACCCTAAGATGGCGTACTTAGTTCCTTCGATTCGAACTTATTAATATTCATTTATACTTACATATAATGACTAAATTTACACTTATATATAATAACTACATTAACTCTTACATCTCATGACGAGACAGGACAGACCTACATGCGAAACATGTCACCCCTTTAACTATTAAACACTTATTGACCGAATTTCTACTACAACTTGTCGGACAACATGACAGACATACTCTCTGATGGGAGCCAATATATAGACAACATTTACAATTACTTGAAAAGTAGAAACATATTTGACAGAATATAGTACAGATACACTTCACAACTTCTGAATTTAAGACCAATCGATTTTTTGTTATTGTTCTTATAAATAAAGTTTAAATTGTTTTATCGCATTGTAGCGTTAAACAATAAATAAATAAATAATATTCATTTATCTAGCTAGAATCTGTAGTTTGTTAGTATAGTAATCGACATCACATTTTGCCATTATATTCTTCTCTGAGAAGTATAAGAGATAGTACTGTGGAAAGGTTAATACCATCCTAAGTCAATAATGGCCCTCATAAAATGTCAAGAATGATCCGCAAACATCCTCCCCGGGTTTGTTGGTATCACTCTACTGCCCCCGCTCGCTCCCGTACACTCCAATCGTTCGTTTCACCTTTTCTTCAAATAATATTGATTTTTTTTGGGGTCAAAGATATTTTTTCGGAAGTTAAAGTTTTGAACAGTCCATTCACAGGACCAGCGTAATCACATTAATAGGAATACATTGGTGGACTAATTAAAAGTATATTTTTCAAATCCCTAACTCTTTAAAAATTAACTCACCAGGCTCGTGTTTGAACCAGGGACCGAAAATGTTATCACGCTTTTGCAAAAAATCCCTTTTTCAACTGTTAAATCAGAATTTTATTTATAAAAATCATTATCAAATAGTTATTTAATATATTTTAAAAAATGAGATGTTTAAATATCATTTTATTATCATTTAGGCTAAATTTTTTTTTCAAAAAAATATTTCTGAAATTTTTAAATAAACGTTTTGAAAATAAAAATTATTAGTAATATTTTTACATTTTTAATTTAAAAAGTCTTACTTTTAAGAATTACGTATCAGTATTAATTTTTAAAAAATTGAAAATAAAATAAAACTCCCTGAGTGAGTATTTATGGATGATTTTTTCATATAAATTCAAAATTTTGTATTTAAAGATATGAATAAAAGTGGGAGAACAAAATTACCTCTTGTTTAGTCTAAAATAAGTAATTAGTTCACTAATATTATAATAATCTATATATATAAAAATCACGTGTCTGTTTGTTTGTTCCTTATACAAATCCACACCGTTTGACCGTTTTTGACCAAACTGGGAATAATGGTAGGTCTTGATACGAGAAATCTCCTAGGCTAGGTCAAAAAAATCTAGCAGCTGTCTGTCTGTATGTTTGTCCCTTATACAAATCCATACCGTTCATCCGATTTTGACTAAACTCGGTACACATGTAGATCTTAATCTGGGGAGAGTCGAAGGCTAAGTCAAAAACGTCTACCAGCTGTCTGTCTGTATGTTTGTCCCTTATACAACTCCACACCGGTCGTCGGATTTTGACTGAACTCGGTACACATGTAGATCTTAATCTGAGGAGAGTCGTAGGCTAAGTCAAAAACGTCTACCAGCTGTCTGTCTGTATGTTTCTTCTTTATACAGACCCACACCGTTTGACGGATTTTGATCAAACTGGGCACACAGGTTGGTCTTGATCAGGGGATTGTCATAGGCCAGGTCAAAAACGTCTACCAGCTGCTGTCTGTAAGTTGTTGTTTCTTTTTATAAGCAAGACCTATTTTTACCAAACTTGGCATACTCGTATGTCTTGATACGGGGGGAGTTATAGGTTATGTCGAAGCCGTCTAGGACTTACAGTTGAGAGGTCACGGGTTCGAAACAGTTACAGATTCGTGTTATTAGATTTTAATAATACTTATTTGGTTTCTAATTTATTTAGGCTTTTCTATATGCAGAAAGTAGGTGTAGCATGGCACGCCGGGTAACAGCTAGTGTGTAATAAAAAAAAAAAAAAAATAAAGCCTTCTTTGCTTGAAGATAAGAAAATGATTAAGGCTCGAGGTTACAGGACGCGATCTGTCGCGGCGTTCTGCGATATGTATACATCACATAGGATGCGATATGTATACATCACATAGGATGCGATATGTATACATCACATAGGACGCGATATGTATACATCACATAGGATGCGATATGTATACATCACATAGGACGCGATATGTATACATCACATAGGATGCGATATGTATACATCACATAGGATGCGATATGTATACATCACATAGGACGCGATATGTATACATCACATAGGATGCGATATGTATACATCACATAGGACGCGATATGTATACATCACATAGGACGCGATATGTATACATCACATAGGATGCGATATGTATACATCACATAGGACGCGATATGTATACATCACATAGGATGCGATATGTATACATCACATAGGATGCGATATGTATGCATCACATAGGATGCGATATGTAGACTTCACATACGACGCAATATCTTTGTGAGCAATACAGTAAACTTTCTAAACAGGTTCCTTTCTAGAGAACACGTCTTCCTTCATAGTTCTGTTATTTATATTGTTGAAATATACAAGTTTTATTCGGAAATGATGAAGATCCGACGAGGAACAACTGCTTCTTCTACAATAATTGCGAAACAAGTATTGCCAAAGCGATAAAGACTAGCATGATCGCCAAAGCGATCATCCTTCGTTTGACCGATGCAATACTTATACAAGTAGATCGCCCGCCACCCTCGGTCAGATACCGCTGTCCGCCGCGACACAGATCGCGTCCTGCGTGCCCGAGCCTTCAGAAATAACTTCGTAAGTGCATCTAAAATAAATATAAATTTAAATACTTTGCCTCCCCTTGATGTGGTAATGTTCTAACTTCCCTGGAGACCAAAACAACTATAGTCCGCCAGCAAACAAAAAAACCAGAAGGTGCGTGGTTGAAGGGAACTAGGCATTATTCATAGTTCTTCAGCCTTTTCTCAAATCAATGCGTTGTCATCAGCAAATAAAAAAAATAAAATTAAGATATTTATGTGGCAACTATCTGTAGATACATTCTTTTTCGAGCAAGGAGAAATCTTCCAGGTTATAGGAATCTGATATACCTGGAACCTGGAATATCTCACTCCAGGCGGTGATTCGCACTCCAGGTTATTATATTTTTCCCCCCTCGAAGGAGGTAATAAAAAAGGTTGGAGGGGGAAGCTTCGGCTTTTAATATAATCTCGGTATTTAGGAATGAACCTCCATTTTGCAGGAAATCTAAGCTTGGTTGCTTCCAGGGGTTCATTTAGTATATTTCATAATCTACTCTATATGCTTCTTCTCCATTCGGGGTTCATGGAAGGAAGTTTTATCGACGGAACAATTTATAAACACATCATTTTTTACTGTTGGACCGAAACTGTTATCACAATTTTACAAAAAAATATTTTTTAACAGTTAAATCAGAATTTTGTCTATAAAAATTGTTTTTTATTATTTAAATTTTTTCTTTTTAAATGTTTTTTAATATAATGTTATTTGAATTTGTATAGGCTAAAATTGTTTTATAAAAATTCTCTTGACATTTTTAAATACAAATTTTGGGAATAAAAATTATTTTAAAATTTTTATCTAAAAATTCTTACTTTTGAGCATTAGGTAAGTAAGTATCTATCTATATTGAAAAAATTAAAAATTGAAAAAAAAAAAAAATAAAAATACCAAAATGTGTATTTTTAGATTATTTGTCAATATAAATTCAAAATTTTGTATTTAAAGATCTGCATAAAGAAGAACAAATTACTTTTTGTATATTATAAAATAGGTAGTTAATAATTCTCTAAATAATCGTAATCTGAGTTAAGAAGGCTTTGGTCACGCTATTTCCTCTCCTCAAACAATTAGTTCTATGTTAATATAAATACACAGATATATATACACATAACAAAAGAAATTATACAAGAAATATATTCATGAAAAAACAACTACTATAATACTACTTAGGACAGGTAACACCATAATAATAGCCTTAATCTATGAATATAAGAATAATGTGTTTGTCTGTCTGTTTGTTCCTTATACAAATCCACACCGTTTGACCGGTTTTGACCAAACTTGGCACAGAGATATGGCTTGATACGGGGAGTGTCATAGGCCAGGTCAAAATCGTCTATCATCTGATTGTCTGTATGTTTGTTCTTTATAAATATTTTTCTAGGACTCACAGCTCGGAGGCCACGGGCTCAAAACTGTGAACCCAAGAGTTACAGATTTGCGTTGTTCGATTTTAATATTACTTATTTGGTTTCTGATTTATTTGTGCTTTTTTTGAGAACGTTTGGTGCAGAAAATAGGTATAGCATGGCACGCCGGGTAACAGCTAGTGACTTATAATAATGTCCTTAATAATCGTAAACTGACTTAAGAAGGCGTAGATAAACCGGGTTCGACCATATAATGAATAAAATTACATTTTATAACAAAATTGAGTTATTTTTATGCCAACTTTTTGCCTTGACTAACAAGCCTACATGTAAAATGTAATTTATTCAACATATGACCGAACCCCGTTCATTTCTTCATACATTCTTAATCTCAACGGACTATCTCTTCACAATGAACAAGTGTTTATTTGTAACAATTACAATAATTAAAAAAAAAATATCAGTTTTCATAAAATTTATAAGCTTTCAAATAAAAATTCTGAAAACTTTTTTGATACTTTCTTTTATTAATTAAAATGTATTGAATATAAATCATTCACTATACATTTTAAAAAAATACTAAATTAATTCAAATATTCACACTTCAATAATAAATATTTAAATACAATTTAAAAGTTTTATTTTGCTGAGAAAAAACGTCGAATCGATTCTGGAAAAAATAAAATAGAGTGTTATTTAGTGTCCCTGGTTTGAACTCATTTCTACTGCATTATCTAAAGAAAAGAAGTCATAGGGCTTCACAAGGCAACTAAATAATCGTTCATAGTTAATAATAATGGGCGTTAAAATTAAAATAAATAAATAATCTAATGGAGCGAACGCTTTAGATAGAATGCTTCAGATATTTATCTAAAATCAAGTCATTTTACTGTCTTATAAGGCTCTAGAGTAGGTAATCCTTCTAGGATTTAAATTTATTGTTAATTACGTGATTTAAGATCATTCTTCGACACTGTACGCCGTCCTTTGTACTATACTGTGGTTTATTAGTTTAAAACAGTTAAATACCAGCTCCACTATGAAAGGAGTGTCTCTCACCCGTTATATGGTCGAAGCCACTTCACCATAGAAAGCATAATTGTTTCATGAAATGTAATCATAATGTTTGGAACCCGTTTGTTTTATAAAGAGAAAGCTCTTTGATGTGATATTTTGTGTGTTGGATGAAAGAACAGACAGATTAAATGGCAGGAAGTTTTTTTCTGCAAAACTTGATATTACTCTCACAACCAATCAGACCCGCTAACTATTCCATTTTACACTCCAGTAGCATTTTATTTATTTATTTATTATTTTTTTTAGGGCATGCAAATGAAATTGCTTTGTCCTGCCAAAAATACTCAATGGTCGCTATCACGCATTATACGGGATAAAGAAATTCTTGTTGATACTAAATGGTTTGAGTAAAAAAATATGATTTTTTGTCTAGAAAATAGAGGGGTTACACAAAACTTATGTCCTTTAGGTAAATGAAACAAAATACTTCTAATTATTGTGTTTACATAATCGTCAGATAAACAAAATAATTGTATTCTATAAGATTACTCTGCATAAACCCTGTCAAGCATTTTTATCCTCCGAATCTCATCATACGCTGCAATTCTTTTCGTGTGCTGAATATCTATGTTATCACTCTAGCATATCTAGTAGTACTTGCAAGAATATTTCAAACTGAAGCACGCTATCTTTAATAAACCCCAATGCGAACGGAGTCCGGGGGTAGTGTAAGCCAATGGAAAGCAGCTACATTCAAATTTTATCCTTATAATTAAGTTTATCCTGTCAATAAAGACAACTAGACTTATTTTCACAAAGCACTAAAAATATATTGAGACATTAAGTGAGTTCATTTCTGGTTACTATGAGACAACATTTTATACAAATTATTCAATTATATATATGTATATATACATATATGTATATATACATATATATATATATATATATATATATATATATATATATATATATATATTTAATTGGGAAGGACTGGTTTATCGGTTATTAAAAGATTGACCATCTATCAATAACGGAAATGCATTTAACTTAGACAATATAATGATAGTAGAAAAGGAAAAAAAAAACATATATTAAGAGAAAAATAAAATAAAATATTTTATAATAATATCAGTGAATTTTAAAATAGTGATTGTAAATGATGTGGAACTGCTGAATAGTAAACCTCTTGGTCTAAGACTAGCCTCAGTCTTAATATCGATGGAGATATAAACAAAAATTTATTAATTGCCAAACATATAAATTTGAGATTTAACTATTAATAGAGACTTAAATATTAAAACATTATATAATTAACTAAATGCTGAGCCATAGACGTTTAAAAGGTGGCAACCTATAGATAGCCCGGTGCCAACGTCCTTGATACAGATGTTCCGTAAAAAAAAAAAAAAAAAAAAAAAAATTACTAAATGGATATAAACAAAGTGACACGAAAATTAAAAATCAAGTGCTTTTTTTTTTTTTTTTTTCTTGCACGTGGCAAAGCAGATGGAATACATCTAATAATACAAAAGCGTTTTATAATTTTATACGCATAAGAACCGTGAGATTGAAATCCCATGTTGAAAAAAATATTTGTGTGACATCCTATTTGACCAGTCACGGCACAAGAGCATGTGTTTGGTTTTTCGCCACTACATACTTGTCCCTGAGACAATATAAACAAGCAGACCTACCTCTATCTCCTTTACGGTTGTTCACACTTTGATTACAGAGGTTCTTCGGATGAATGTTGGACCCTGGCCGATAAAGGAGAATGTATTCCTCTATAAATAGAGTGCGTGATAACCATGCTGTTTATCGCTCATTAAACAGAAATCTAATCAAATCTATAAATATACCAGGGAGTTCAAAAGCACCGCAGATAAGTAGTTCTTTTATTGTCACGGCAGATAAGTAGTTATTTTATTGCCTTAAGTAATGTATCATCAAAATTAACGCTACTACTTAATTTTGTTCAGTTTATTATAGCACGGTTCCCGACATACTATAACCTATTCATCAATTGATAAGTAACCAAAGTATAATGTTTCTTGACACTGGGGCGTTTTGGACCAGTGTCAAGAAACAGATAACCTACAGAAAACGCGTTATCTATAGGTTAACAGTTAGAGAAGTCTAACGAGTACAGGTTAAAATTCGTTGAAAATAATTTAGTTATGTAAATTTTAACGTCCATTACTTTAGCTAACAACTTTAGGGCGGGTTATCTATAGGTTACCACTCTATTCTAGCCAGGATAGGGCTGATGCCTCGTTGGGAATAATAAATAATAATATAATGGGTATGTTCAATATGTCATTTGGAAACGCCAATTATATTTTTGAGCATTACCAAGTCATATCTGGGGATGCTGATGGGTGAGGGGGCTGTGCAAGGGTCCGAGATATTATTACCTCTGATGGACCATCATCAGGTACAGAACAAAATCACAGTTTATTTCTAGTAATTCAAGGTCCACCATCATAGTTGAAATGAACCGCAAATAAATATAATATTGTGAAATAGATACAGTACGGTAACAGCAGAGCTGTTATCGTCCTAGCAACGCATGCTGCATAGGCGTGTCTGCTCTTTTTTAAAAAAAAAAATTCAAACCCCTCTAAAACTACTTAAAACCTTGAATATATAAAAAAACTTTCTTAGCGAGTGTTTATATTCTAAAGGGGTTGTCCATTCAAAATTTCAAATTTTTCTGTCAAGTGGTTTGGGCTGGGCGTAAGTGATGGTATTTGACAAATATATAGTAAATATAGTAAATATTTGTATGCTGAGTTTAAAATGACGTAGATTCCCTTGTAGGCAATTAATGTAATTTTAAATCATCGCTTCATTATTATTTGTAGGAAACCCATTCATTAAACCTATTTAAATTTTCTAGAAAAATCCTTGCAGAAACTATGGTTGGAAAAAAAAAAAAAGTTCTGAGCTATTCCTCCTAGTCCCCTTTCCAATATGCCTAATCAGATGGAACACGATATTGAAGGGATTGAAGGAACCTGCTAATAGGAATTCCTAGGATATTGGAGCCAACTCCTACACTATGGTAGAAAGGAGGACTATGGCGCAGAATAATCTCCTCGGATTTCGACTCCATCAGCCAATTTCAATTTAAGAAATAAGTAATAAAATTCAATCAAAATAACTTCATTCAGTAAAATTAGATTTTTTCGTTTAGCAATTTAATTACCCTATTTAAGAGAACTAAAGAGATTAAACGGCTGAAGTGTAATAAGAAATAAAAATACTCACAATGAAACATTTATGAAGTTTGAGATGGGAACAGTCAGGTTTTTATTTATTTATTCTTTTTACGTTACATAGGCCATTAGCGCCGGACTTTCTATTGATTGATACTCTTTCTAAGCAAACGTGGTGTAGCAGGGATTTTTTTAAGAATTTAGAATTTTTCAGAAGTAGATGCCCAGTAAAAAATATTTTAACAAAAATAAATACTCATAATTTTTCGGCATTAACGCAACAACACCACCACTTACAAAACACCTTTTTCATGGGGTAAGGTGGCAAAAACATTTTTGCATTCTTTTTTTTATGCTTTCAAATGACCAACTGCCATTTAAAAGAATGTCCTTACTTTTTTCCAGATACTTTACAAAATATAGGCTAATACGAAAACTTCGCTTTATAAAAATATATTATATTTCTAATATTTCATCGTTTCTGGCCCCAACCAAAATGGATGTATCTTAGTTTGCAAGAGAATTGTTGTCTAATGTAAAATAAAATGGGCCATTTGTACCAAGTTTCATCAAAATCGGATCCTTTTTTGGCAGTAGAATAAAAAAATACAAATACTTTGATTTTCTGCCCAAGAACGTATTTTGCCACGCTCACTTCCTTCCGTCTCCTCCACCTCTCTTCCCCCCCCCTATAGAATAGCCCTATTTGACGTCATGAGCAGGGTTTTCTTCCTATAGGGATGTAGAAAATGCAGTAAATGAATTAAGAAGTTACTAATATGAATTGGAAGCAGATCTAAAATTTTGGCGCAAGTTAGGAGACCGCTTCAATATGCGAGGTGTTGACGTGAGTTTTTGTAAGCATAGAAATCAATACAGCAGTAAAAGTTGCCATGAAGTTTCAGTACTTTCGTCCTGTAGGAAGGTTTGTACTCGTGCTACGAAAACAGTGGCATTTTCATTAGTTTTCTTTGTTGAGTGAAAAGTTTTGTTTTCCTTCAATTCACGATAGATGAAAAACTCACTAAGTTAGTTCGAGGGGCAAAACTATTATACGACAACTTATTTAATGAAACGTCGAAAATTCTAAGGGTTCATAACTAGAGAGCTAAAACAAATTTATTCAATAGTTTGTTGTTTTTTTTGGGGGGGGGGCTATCCCTACAATTTTCAATTTCGAAATTTCATCAGGCAGTATAGCCGCCCTTCACAGACTCATTGTTCTGTCGTGAGTTGAAAATGAAAAAGGAATACAATGTTTAAAATATGTCATCTTTAAAATAATTTCTTAAATATATCCATGAAAACTTTTATTTGTACTAACGTATTTTTAATTATAATTAATTTTCATTAGTTTTCAGGCTGTAAATACAATTTCTGTGATTATTTGTTCCATGGTAAGGTGATATAAATCGGTAAAAAAATCATGATTAAATCCTTTAATAACTGCCAATAATAATAATTGGTAGTCTCTATGGATATCGTGGATGTATATCCATAGAGACTACCAATAGTTGAATTTTGAATATACAGGGTGTCCCAAATAAGACGGCTTAAACTAATTTCACGGCCAAACAGTTGGTCTGAGAAAAACATGTGAGAGGAAAACGTTGTAGGGCTTGATCTAAGCTTTCCAAATATGTCAATTATTTAACATATTCACCGCGCATGTGCGCTTGGCGCTCGCTGAAATGTTGAGGTTAACAGATGACCCCTATTATTATGCACATCATTTTAAAGGGAATTAAAAAAGAAACTCTTTGCTGCAAACCGCACTTCGATATCTTTAAAATCAAATATGTTTCGTGCGATTCGAATTTCATTATTTTAAGTTAAAACGATTTTTTGGAAGCATTTACAGTAGTCGGTTATGAATATGTGATACATGAATTTGAGGTATTTTTCCCTTATCTTTCTGAAAAAAATGTGGCCGATCCTCTAAAAGAACCATTTTTCCTAATAACTTTAATTAAATTGAAAATAAGGCATATTTTTTAAGTATTTATTCTTTAGGGATTAACTAAGCTAAATCTGATCATTCAGGTTATCTCCGTCACATCCATATCCCTATTTGAAAGGTATTGATGCAAGGATGGGGTGGTACTTACTGCGCTGAAGTGTGCTGTGAACATTTCTTCTTGGAATCCGTGTTTCTTTGGCAATCTCCCGAACACTGATGTGGGGATTTCTCCTAACAAGGTCCAAGATGGTGTCCTGGTCTCTTGAACGATGTCTTCTGGTGAAAGAGAAATGCCCTTGTCGGGCGTTTGACACCATGCGCAAAATCATTTTGTAAGACGGATGATCTCGGGTAGGGTAATACTGCGCGTAAAGTCGACCAGCCATCCGAGCTTTACGTCTACACTCCCCGAAAAAAATAATCATATCCACAATCTCACTACTTGTGAATTTCATGGTTGAAAGCGAATATTACACTAATAATGAACAAAAGAAAAATAATGAACCATAATCCAATAAGGAATATCGGATCCAAAGGATTAGATAGATAACATGAATGATCAGATTTAGCTTAGTTAATCCCTAAAGAATAAATACTTAAAAATATGCCTTATTTTCAATTTTATTGAAGTTATTAGGAAAAATATTTCTTTTAGAGGATCGGCCATATTTGTTTCAGAAAGTTGAGGAACAAATACCTCAAAGTCATGTATCACACATGCATAATCGACCTCTGTAATTGCTTCCAAAAAATCGTTTTAATTTAAAACAATGAAATTTGAATCGCACGAAACTCATTTGATTTTAAAGATATCGAAGTGCGGTTTGCAGCAAAGGGTTTGTTTTTTAATTCCCTTTAAAATTATGAGCATAATAATAGGGGTCATCTGCAAACCTCAACATTTCAGCTAGCGCCGAGCGCACATGCGCGGTGAATATGTTAATTAATTGACATTTTTGGAAAGCTTAGGTCAAGCGCTACAACTTTTGCCTTTGACGTTTTTTTTCTCAGATCAACCGTTTGGCCGCAAAATTAGTTTGAGCCGTATTATTTGGGACACCCTGTATATGGCGTTAGATGAGATCTATTTAGATTCCTGTTTATTTTCCCCCTATATTTGCTTTTCGAAAAAAAATCAAGTCTGGCTACTCGATGTTCTCGACATGGTGATAACCCTTCACCCGACAGTCTTAGTGCTATGACTGTGATTTTTTCTGGACTATCTATATCGAGGCTGCAGAAAACCCGAATTCAAAAAGGAATTGACAAACAATAGAAAAATGATATAATAAGCAATCACTTTCACAGGAAAATCTATTTTATTAACTGAATAAGATTACATTTGAGGATTACTTCTAATCCTGATTTTTCTACTGATTTCAATGCTGGTAAAATGATTTTTACTATAAAAATATTTTATTCTAATGACGATAAAAACAAATAAACGAAAAATTAAAAGTGATGCGCTAATTTTGTCCAGGACAAATAGATATGTATATATTATATGTAGTGTTTCTTTTGAAAAAATCATAGTCGACTGAATCAGTACCACTACATTTTTGCATAGAATGTATTATAAGCAAGTTCCATTTTTTGAATCAGTAGTTTTATTTAAATGCCATATTTCTTAAGTATTGTTTCCATACGGACATCGATGATGACGAGTGTCACCGTCATAAGCGATTTTGTTCCCTTGTAGGGAGGGAGGAAACATGCTAAAAATATAATATAAAAAAAATTAAAAAAAATGTATAAAGAACATCCAGATAATAGCAAGGTAGATAGGCTCGTTGAATACACCGGTTCCTGCATATCACCGAAGTTAAGCAACGTCGGGCGTGGTCAGTACCTTAATGGGTGACCGACCACGTGCTGTTGGCATTGTTAAAGAGTGGCAACCTGTAGATAGCCCGGTGTTAATAGCCAAATTGTTGATGCGCCGTTAAAAACGAAAAAAAAAATATAGCCAGGTAGAAGGTAAGTTAGAAAGTACAAAGTAAACTAGAAAGTTTTCAGTTAGTTCACAACAAGTTGCATTCCCTTTTCAAGCTCCGGAGAAAACACAAATAACTCAATTTTAAAATAATCAACAAGCAATTGACGTTGCATCGGAAAACAGTGCTCACGGCACATAAAATAACAATTGTAAATGAAGTGATTAAAAACATTAAACACTCTTTCAATAGTTTTTATGAAATAATATAGCAGTGATTCATTTCAGTATGAGTTTTAGCGCAGGTCCTTCCTTCCTCCATAGGGAGGAGCCCTGCTGGTAAGGTTGACCTCATTACACAATCCGGAAATGCCGACTAGAAGGTTTCACTTTTCAGAACCCATTGATCACGAAAATAATGGTCGTTCAAATTTATATAGCATTCCCAAAGTAAAGACTAGTTCGTAGGATTGGACTAGTTCGTTAACCAGCAAAATTGTTTCTTCTGGTAGTGGGTTTAACTCCAAACCCAAACTATTAATATGCCTTCATCTGTCGTTATCGCCGATACAAATGCAAAGTATCGAATGTGAAAATCACGACTCTCCAGAGTGAAAAAACTTTTATTCATTACTTTGCTTTTGGACAGTCAAATAGTCGGCATATACGACCTTTTGACAGTGGTTGCATTCCCCTTCCACTTACTGCTTAGATTCGAGAGTTTGCCATCCATCAGTCCAACAGCAACCAGTATAGATTGAAAATGAAAAATGCGTTTTTTCACGTTCCATACTATGCATTTGTATCGATGATCGCTTGGGATCATGTATAAGTAGTCAAAATAAACATTATTTAGATAATGTTAATGAGTCTTGATAAGTCCTTTTTAGTGTACTACAAATTATAAATTAGTAGACAACTTGCCCTTTTGATAATTTCTCTTTAGGATAAGGCACAGGATGATTAATCACCAAGGACAGAAATTAATGGAAACTCTAAAGGTTGTTCAGATTCATGTTATGGTAATTTCAGCAAATTTATAACTTCTTGAAAAGCCGAGGATACTGTTTGATTTAGGAAGGGATGTGCGTTTAATTTCTCCCCTGTCTTATACTGCAAACATTAATAACAAGCAATACTTACTCAGCTAGATGTTATGAACGCTTCTGAATAGGCGGTAAATCCCGTCTAATGTTAGCGTATTTCCTACATCCCTATAGCGAAAACACCCGCTGATGACGTCGACCTAATGACCCAATCAGTAGTGCCGACGAGGAATGTCGACGATTCATTACTCATCGAGTACGAAGAAAAACGTCGATAAAATGGATATATATATATATATATATATATATATATATATATATATATATATATATACACTCAAACACATATTATAATTAAAAACATACACAACTCAGATGTGAGGATTCACTCGACATTTAGGTAAAGTGAAATCGACAGTTCCATATCTTAGTTAATTAATACATTCTTATTAAATTCGTAGTTAGATTAAAAAGTAAAAGAACCATCCCACGCTTGCCATGAGTAAGAAAAACAAGGATTAGAACACTAGAATATTAAGTCGTTACTGTATGGAAGTTATCACTTTCTCAGTCCCTTATTTTAGCACTTTCCTCCGAAGGAAAGTAGCTATTTATTTTTAAAATGTTATAGCCTTTTATAGGTTTTGAATCAATTCAATAAAGGCATTTTTGGTTTAACCTTTTCTTATAAAACTGATTTTCGAATTTTTGCGTCGCCACTTTTAGTGTCAGTTCGAGAAATTCATTTTAAATGATTTTATAACAAAAGCTCTTTACAGAATTTTTCAGATAAGAATTGCATATAGATTTTTTTTTTTTTATATTAAAGATCGCTCCAAAACTACCTAGTCAAAACTTTGATAATAAATTTATCTTCATCAATGTTCTTATTATTTCTTCGATAGATTGAGATCAGCATGAAATAACAGGAAATTTTCAAAAACAGAGGGAGGGAATTGTAAGGAATTTTTTTTAAAGGTTGAGGGTTCTCAACATAAGGTTCAAAAATGAAAACACTTTTTATTTTAGTCCATGTACGTCATTAAGAGTTACAAAGGGGAAACTGATAAACGTTCTTTTATTATTTAGTGGCCTAGGGAAACTTCTTTAATTATTATCACGAGAAATCTGGAAAACACTTTGCCATTAAGGACGTTTTTAGTGAAGAGATTGCCTTGTTTTGTCCCCCTTTGGAACTGAAAACGTATTTGTGAGAAGTTATATTTATAATGTTCTAGTATGATCATTTTTAGAACTTTTATAAAACTGTTTGTATCAGAAGGTAAGAACTACTTAGATAAGGAAACGTTTTCCTGTGAAATGCTGTTTTGATCTTTCTTATACAGTAATAAAATCTTATCGACCAAAAACGAAAAAGAAAAAACAAAAATAACAGAGGTATTATAAATATGAATTGAAAGTAGGTAAATTAATGTATAATCGATCGAACTTCGTGACTTCAAGGCATTTCTTAAGACCGATACTTTGGCCTTATCTCGCACGGGGAATTTATGGCAATTCAGATTTTTAGGAATGGGGAAAAGGGGCGGAGTTCTTACTGATTAACAACAGATCTGCTTATCACTAGTCAGTAGATCAATACTTCCTTCATGTTGTTCTATTTGTGTTAATGTTACCCGTCGAAGGAAAAATATTTTCAAAGTATCTTATCACATTATAAAATTGAAGAGGAGATTGTTGACCGCTGAGATTGCAAAGGTAGATATTGTCGGTGTTAGGTCGTGTGGTATTAATAAAACAATATTTTTTATAAGGCAATGTATTTAAC
The DNA here is from genome assembly GCA_946811695.1 of Gonocerus acuteangulatus. Taxonomy (NCBI): domain Eukaryota; kingdom Metazoa; phylum Arthropoda; class Insecta; order Hemiptera; family Coreidae; genus Gonocerus; species Gonocerus acuteangulatus. The sequence goes on along the minus strand of OX328123.1, from coordinate 51,986,036 downwards.
TTTTGCCAACGTTTTGGCTTAAAATTCAAGCCTTCATCAGGGTTCTAAACACTGATGAACAGAGTTAATACTGGTTTATATATAGAAGGAATAAATTATACACATTATACATACATGAAAATGAATGATGATGCATATGGTAAATGTGTGTTATAGTTAGAGATTAAATTAAAGGCAGATGGATACAGAGATAATGGAAGGGAAATTGGTAGGAAAGGTTTTATTCTAGTAAACGGGTGTTGATTTTAGGCGGGATGTTTTTAATATATGGAAAATGTTTGAATAGGATGAAGAGATTACTTCATTGTCAATTTTGGACATTAATAGGATTATTTTATGGGTGGATAAATTTTTAGGAGAGACAAAAGAAATTTTATATTGTTGAAAATTATCGTATATTAAACTAACTTCACTTTACTTAGTATATTAATATTTCATAATCTCAGATCCCTAAACCAAGAATCAAAGTAATTGTTTTTCTTAGAGGCATCAGCCTTTCTTGGATAAAAAAAGGGTGGTGACCTATAGATAACCCGTCCTAAAATTCTTAGCAAATAATAATGGACGTTAAAATTTAAATAAATAATATTCATGCATTATTTATTTATTTATTTTTTTATTCGGACAGGTTATTTTAAGCGAATTATTCAGGAATGCAGTCTAAAATACCCAAATTCTGAGGAGTGTGCTTAGTTATGCAGCTCCTGCGTGACGAACATTCATAGTTTATTACAGACGTGGTTTATTACTTTGCAAGCGCTCTCGGTATTTATTGCACAGGGGTCGATTTACGTGAACATGAAACTCACCTGCATTGCAACCCACTGCATACTGCATTTACTGCGTTCATGCAAGTCCCAACTAAGCCTAGAATCCACTTTCCGGTACAAGGTGGATTTTACTTTTGTAAATTTAATCACAAACATTTGAATTAGTGACACTATTGTGCGTTAATTTCTAAGTAATTATGTATATGCATAAATAATTATCTCATACAATTAAATTAAAACGTTAGATTTAAATTTTCTACAGGTAATTAAATATTGTTTTTTTTTTTGTTTTTTTTTCGTTTTTAACGGCGCATCAACTATTTGGCTATAGCGCCGGGCTATCTACAGGTTACCACCCTCTTCTAACGCCAACACCACGTGGTCGGTCACCCATTCAGGTACTGACCACGCCCGACGTTGCTTAACTTCGGTGATCAACGGGAACCGGTGCATTCAACGTGGCTATGGCCGTTGGCAATTAAATATTGTTAATTTAATTATATAACCTATTCATCCCATATGTATATCCTTCTCACATTTCTGAGAAACTCTAAGGAATACATCGATCGAAATTAATCCCACGAGCACAGCCAACAAACTAAAACTTACATTACCTACTTTTTCGAACTTTTAAGGTTCTAAAAAAAATATGAAGATAAATTAAAAAGCAATTTCAAACCGATGAAAATAACCTTCAACCAATAAGGCCTAAATGAAAAATAAACAACTATGAAGTATTAAATTCAACATCTCATACAACTTTTAAAATCTACGAGAAAATTGTTTTTAGCGTATTTTTCCCCTCTACGCTTAGTGAGGAAACACGCTTATGACGTCGTCCCAATGGCGCAGCATAATCTAATTTCCTCTTTATATATATATATACTGTCGAGTTATCTGATTCTTGACTATATGGCACTGATTCTTAAATCTAATATCTTAATCTCCTGTTCTCGTGCATTGATATTTTTTTATTTTTTCTAAAGGCAATTCAACCTCATAGCTTTTACCTAGTAATTTTTATTACTTACAAATCAGTCCTATATTATATTTGAAATTAGTAGGCATGGGTGAGATTAGTACGTGGCTTTATGCGAGGTAGTGAATTTGATCTACCTTAACTTGCTGTTTATATCTTTTGCCTCTTCTACAGCCCTTTTGTGAGCATAGAGATTCACTTGCAAAGCCAGTATACCCTTACTTGAAGATAAGAGCGCGCTGGTAACAGTATGATTTTTTAAAATATAATTAGCACATTGACTGCCAACGTACGAGATAACTCGTAACAAAATTACCCCGAATCTTGGAAGTAAATGATAAACAAAGGTCGATGACACCTGCTGTACAATGTAAAATAAAATAAAAATTAGTAAAACCTGTTGACAATAACTTAATTATTCATTGTTATCGGTCGCTAGTTTTTTTCAAGTAACATTGGCAAGTAATTTTCTTTTCTTATGTGTTATATAAGCTGAAGGAGTTCCAGTGGCCGTGAGTGTTAAGGCATGAGCCCTTAACATAACAGTCGTGGGTTCGATTCCCACTACGGATGGTGGCTTTTCTTTAAAAAAAGAAAAGGCAACAGCTCTATCCTAGCTAGAAATGAGTGGTGACCTATAGATAACTAGTCCTAAAATTCTGACTTAATTATAATGGACGTTAAAATTTAAATGAATATAAGATAAAGTAAATATATTATCTATCTGATTTTAAAAATATATTAGAACATATTTAAAGATCTCGATTCCAATAACATATTTCAGAGCCCAAAATACGAAAACAAAACAGAAAAATCTTCTTGACCCAAGCAAGGAATGAGTACAAAATTATAAGGGCTTGTTTCCCATTGGAATCACGAAGTTGCGTGTAGGATTCCGTGACTGCAGCAAAACGCTGGAAAACATCCTGCCTTAAGAATCAGATCAATAACGGGCTGCTGATCGTACGTAAACAATGAATATTTCACTTATACTCACGATCTACTAAAGCCGATAAATCTCAATAAGGTGATTGCAGTGACAAAATAGGAACAGCGTCATCTTAGCGCGTTTTCATATCGATCATATCCCTGCTTTCATAGAAACCTTAAATAGGAAATGTTAATATTTTCCATCCATATTATTGCTAAGGAAGGTAACATTGGTAATCTAATTTTATTTTGAAACAATTTCAAACATCCACTTCCGTGAAATAAACCAGAAAACCGGTAATTTATGCACATTAATAGTCAGAATACAGAACGTCCACAAGAAGGTGATACTCAACTACAGCTGATATTCAACTTCGGCCCACCACAAATAAATTTATGACTGTCAACAAATAATAAAAACAGCATAGGTACCTACGCTTATGACCTGCTAATTTGTATAGAGAAACTCTTTTTACTGCTAAAAAATAAGAACATTTATTTATTGGGATTGGGAGCCCGCAACTGGATGACTTGCTCAATAACATGCAAGCAAAATAAAGCAAAAGATGTATAGAATGAAAAAAAATAAAAAGTTTAAATATACAATTAAACAACTATAATTATTAAATTCATACTTTAGAAGAAAAAAGGGAAACAAAATATCAAACATAAAGTTTCCTTCCATAAAGTTTCCTTTCTTTTTTTTCCTTCGGTCTTAAAAATAATATAAGACCGAAGGAAACTTTAAGGGTGCCCATACGCGGTGAGGATTATCTCAATATTTGGACTGCGCATTCCAAATCTTGAGATATTCTTCGCCAGAGTTGAACTGTACAGTCCATCGAAGTAAAATGAAAAACCAATAGATTAACTGTACAGTTCAATGACTTGTGTGGACAAGAGCATATTTGCTTGACATACAGTGGTTCTACTACAACTGGACTGAGCAGTCCCTGCCTTGAGATTTCAACTGAACTTGTATGGCCAACTTAAAGCCCGCCAGATGGACCGATTTTGCTAGTTACAAAACTCGAGAAAAAGAGAGAGAGAGAGAGAGAGAGAGAGAGATTTTAATGGGTGTGATTTTCTTTATCTAGTATCTACAATCGATGAAGGTTTTGACTTTTTTTAAAATGCTTTCATGAAGTAACCTCAATACCTATATTCCGGCTCAAAATGCTATAAGGAAGAATTCTATCTTTATTCTTCAACTTCTTGAATAGAACAACCCCACTAACGATGAATATTCAATATATATATATATAGGGGAAGGTGTTGTACCTCTGACCGTCTTGTACCTTTGACCACCGGGGCTGTCGCGGCAGGTAGCAACATTTTATAAATGTTGGTGTAATTAATGTTTAGCTCCTTCAATAAAGGGCTTGTGTGACCTACTTTGGATTATTCAAGTCAACGAGGATTTTCGCAAAAAATACTTATCCATTTCTATCATACAAATGTAAGCTATTTATTGATGACGTTTTGCCTCATAATATTTTTTTTATTAAGTCTTTTTAGATGGAAATCATTTGACAAAGTAGCTATTACAATAAGAAACATGATGTAGGTTCTGAAATTGATTTATCTTAACCCTAAAATTTTTAGCATGCATTTTAATTTACACTACCAGGGTGTTGTACCTCTGACCACGACTAGTTGTTGTACCTTTGACCAGGTCAAAGGTACAACACACCTGAGTAATTTTTTCATAATTCAAATTTTATGTTGTTCTGCTACAAATTTTTAAAAAATAATGAATATTGGTTGCTTCAATTGTTCAATGAATTTAAAAAATAATAAATGAAATAAGTTCAAACTGACTATCAATCCTAAGTGGATCAGTTCAAACCTATCGCCCCTTATCGTTCCACCTGAAGTTGTAAGGCCTCATCGAAAAGCGCAGACAAGGAAAATGTCAAATAGGGGCCGGCCTAAAGGGAAACCTCGTATCCTGACAGATATTCCTAAAAAGCTAATTATTGAAGGTGATAAAAAAAACGAAATCACCAGCCTTAACGTAAGACATATACAAATAAACCCCTTGGTAAAAAAGTGGTAAATAAAAAGAAAATTATTCTAATGACAGTTCAGATTCTGATACTGACACGGAAATTTCTTCAGGAGAAAGTGACGTTTATCTGTCTGATAAATGTCGTGAGTTCAGTCGATGACCAGTAACAATTTGAAAAATATGATTTGGAAATAGGAAATTTCATACTTGTTAAAAATAAAAGTAAAAAGACTATTACATATTTAGTCGCAGAGATCTGTGGTATTAAATGTCCAATGTTTAAGATCCAATATTTGAAAAAATAAATTTTAAGTGACAAGTTTACGAGAGAAGATGGAAATTTGTATGATACTGGTGTTGAAGACATTGTGGCTTAACTTCCATACCCTACTATTGCTAGTGGATCTGCTTGACAGTTAAAACGTTTATCGATTGACTGGATTTTTCAGCATATTAAGCATAACATAATATCAATAATAGCTTTTTATTATGCTTACATCCATGCCCTGTATTTATTAAACTTACAATTAATTATAATATTATTCAATACATTTTTACGTGGTCAGAGGAACAAAACACCCAATGGTCAAAGGTACAACTACATGTTGTACCTTTGACCACTGTACGATTATTTTTTTTTAAATTAATAAAAAATATTAAATGTAAAGTTAGAACCTTGAAAAAATTAAATATGATAAACAATAGAATACTAATTATTTATTTATTTATTTAAATTTTAACGTCCATTTATTATTAACTACGAATTTTAGGACGGGAGAATACTAATTTAAAAAAAATTATACTAATTAAAAAAAATGAATTTACCCTAAATATTCAAGCTAAAAAAAATTCAATTGTGCAAAATGGTCAAAGGTACAACACCTTCCCCTATATATATATATATATATATATATATATATATATATATATATATATATATATATATATACAGGGTGTCCCGTAAATGTCTAAGTCATATTGTGAGGGGTGATAGAGGACTCTTAGGGGAACAAAAAATGTTCTATGACGATTTCCCGAATTCTCACCTATAAGGGAGAAAACGTTGTTTTATTGTTTTATCGAGACAAACGTGGTTTTTAGAAACATAATCGTTGTAGCTCCGTCCCAGGTTGTACTACTAGAAATGAAACCAATCGAAAGCTGAGTAAATTTACTATAAGACTAGTTGGGCGAAAACTTAAAAATGAATGAATGTAAGTATGTATATCTTACCAAAAGAAGGCAATTCTAAATTTCCTGACATTTTATTGATATTTCTTTCCAGCGTTACTCCTCAATGGGCAGGATCTGAGATTTCCGGGTTTCAGAAAAACTTCCTCATTTAACCAGCTTTCCATTCATGCATCACAACCCTGTGTTATTGAAGTATTTGAACGGTTTAAGAACAAAAGTTTTAAAAAAAACATGGATCTGTGAAAAGAAAATTATATTTTTTTCTTCAGTTTATTCAAAAAGCTGAAGGGAAATATTTATTTTTATAAATGTTTACATAAATATTAAGTAAATATTTACTTAAAACAATAAAAAAAATTACTTCCACGAATATTAAAAAAATTCCTAAAACAGTAAATAAATAAAATACACATTTATTTTGAATTTGTTAATTCAGGTAAATAATACTGGGTCCAGGAGGCGGCCATTAAGGAACCCCAACCATACATTAACCTCAAAAATTATTATTTTTACCTAGATCACGCATTTGAACACATTTTTACAAGTACTTATATTTAGAAAACAAATGCTTTACCTTAAATTAATACTGATGGCTACGCTTGTGAAACTCACTGGGATTCTGAGCCCATGCGTTTTTCTTATTCTTTTAAGTAAATATTTACTTAATATTTATGTAAACATTTATAAAAAAAAATATTTCCCTTCAGCTTTTTGAATAAATTGAAGAAAAAAATATAATTTTCTTTTCACAGATCCATGTTTTTTTTTTTAAATTTTGTTCTTAAATCGTTCAAATACTTCAATAACACAGGGTTGTGATGCATGAATGGAAAGCTGGTTAAATGAGGAAGTTTTTCTGAAACCCGGAAATCTCAGATCCTGCCCATTGAGGAGTAACGCTGGAAAGAAATATCAATAAAATGTCAGGAAATTTAGAATTGCCTTCTTTTGGTAAGATATACATACTTACATTCATTCATTTTCACGTTTACTCTCAACTAGTCTTATAGTAAATTTACTCAGCTTTCGATTGGTTTCGCAGCCTTTTTAGTAGTACCACCTGGGACGGAGCTACAACGATTATTCTTCTAAAGAGTACGTTTGTCTCGAAAAAAACAATAAAACGACGTTTTCTCCTTTATGGGCGAGACGTTTTCTCCTTTTTGTTCCCCTAAGGGTCCTCTATCACCCCTCACAATATGACTAGACATTTTCGGGACACCCTGTATATATATATATATATATATATATATATATATATATATATATATATATATATATATATTCACCATGGTCGTTTAATCTGCTAACTTTGGTCTTTCTCCACCCCCGACATTTATTACTGAAGAAGGCTACCAAGGAGCGGCCAAAAAGTCCTTAATACAGATTTAAAAAAAAACATATAGGATGTTTTCCTAGCAGAATCCCAACTATTCCCTGACTGTTTATCACCTCGATGGTCTAACTATCTACACCTTATTATTAAAAGTTAAAACTTTTAAAACATGGGATTAAATTCTATATGTAGTTTAAATGATGAAATGAGTTAAGCGTTGTGCTCTCTTTAGGTCAACTGGATTCAATTACAAAAGCAATATAAGGAATTTATTTAAAAATCAATATTTTTTTTTTTTTGTTTTCACATTAATATTCAATTTATAAAGTCCTATAATTGCGGTTTTATTATTATCATTCATTCATCATTTCGTAAGGTTTTCTCGTGCAATGGTCGCAAAATGTTAAGGACATGAATTTGTGAAACACAGCATTTTAAATGTGAGAATGATTCATTAATTCTGATAATCGTCACTAATATTTTACTAGTAATACAGACTTTCCACAGGAAACTAAAAGCTCCACTTCATTAATACATCAAACTGTGTAATAATTAAACTAAAAAATTCTCATTCTTTATTTCATTTACGGTTGTCCCATTCTCCGTTTTAAATATATATATATATATATATATATATATATATATATATATATATATATATATATATATATATAGTTTCAAATTGTTTCGCTGGGGTTCACATGTTTGGTTTGTGAAACGGCTTCTATCTGCAGCGGTTGCGATATGGAGAGGAGCAACACCGCTGGAGATATTTATAAATATAAATACTTATGTATGTAGAATATTTCATGAAATTTGAACTTACTCATTAATATGCATAGTGCTGCATTTTGTTATTACATTGTTTCACCAGCTAAATTTTGGAACCTTCATCTTTAATACCAAACTTTTTTTCTATTTACGGGTATATTACAATCTACAATCTACATTGTATTGTGTAATGTGATGATAGGATTAGCCAGGTCTCGGGTACAGCAGGTTATATCTTCCTTACGAAGGATTCATACGGATGACCTGATGTCTACATTTCACCGTCGAACCATCCCTTGCGACCACCCGGGAAGAATGAAGGCGAATGAGACGTAGGCAATGATATCTTGAGGAGAGAAAATATCCATTGATATCACTCTCAAATAATATAATATACATGAATTCTTGTTCATGATATATTATATATATATATATATATATATATATATATATATATATATATATATATATATATAATACTAAATTAGTGAGAGGATATGACTTTTCTTTGGTTAAATTTTGATTTCAATATTTATTTTGATATTGCAATTACAAGAAATTAGAGTCTTAACGGAGATTTGTTGAACGGGTTACATACAGCTTACCACCCCTTTCTGGTAAGGGTAAAAAAGGATGGTATCTTGTAGATATTAATAAATATACGTTACCATTTAAAGAACGCTCTGTGATAAATTAATTTATTTTAATTAATCAATTTCTAGCCTTGTTTTTCAATTTTTAAAAGTTGGCAGCAAATTTAAAAAATATTAATATACTTCATATGAAAGTATATTCTTTAAATATTATTTTAATGCCAGCTTTTAAATTTAAAGAGGATTTTGCAATACGTATTCTTTTCGCAGTTTCAAATTTGTGTAAATGAATTATTTCATTGTTTTATTAAATAAATAGAGTGTGTACAAGAAATAATAAATGTGACATGAAAATGTTAATATTAAATGACCTGATTGCTGACGGACAGTTTTTATGAGAAGACACCCTTACAACGATGTGCCTTTCCACGACAGAGGTTTAAGCAGCACTGCGAAGCCCAGACGAGGTTAGCACAATCGGCAAGTGTCGGCTAAGTTCGGCAGCTATCGGTTCTTACACCCTCCTCCCTTTCACAACAGATCATTCAACCAAGACCCCTGATAAGGGGAGAGCTGCATTGACATGAGTGGGGTAGGTTCCCCATTCACTACTACCCAATGAATGTCCGATCACTGACAAAAATTTAATCGATCATTTTCGAGGCTTGGAATTCGTATAGACTTTCAGTATTTTATGTATCTTAAGATATATTTTTAACGCGCTTCCTCGCTCCCTCCATAGGTATTACTCAGGGACCGAAAATAACTATTAATTTTTATTTCAAATGAGTTTCACTTAACCTTTAATTTTTATTATTGGGAAATAAAAATAAAAATTTCATCTTCATTGATATATTTTATTATTTTTTTAAAAAAAAGTTTCTAATAATTTTTATTTCAAAAACTTAAAAATAAAAATTATTTGAATAATGTAATTTCTAATTTTTTTTAAAAAACAATTTTTTATTACTTTAACTTGAAATAATCCTTCAATGATTATCTTCAAACCCTATCCACACAAGATAATTCCCTCTGGACCGCTACCCGTAAAATCCTAAAATTCCATACCGTTCCTCATCCTCTCCAACGCAGTGATGGCAGCTGGGCAAAGAGCGATGAAGATAAGGCCGAAGTGTTTGCCGTACATCTCGAATCCATTTTTTCCCCGCACCCAAATACAAATTCTATCCACGACCAGCTGGTTCCCGATTACCTTGACCACCCTCTTTCCCTCTCCCCTCCTCCAAAAGCTTTTCATCCTGCTGATGTAAAATACATCATTAAGCATCTCCCAAGGAAATCTCCTGGGTTATGACCTTATTACATCCCTCATCCTAAAAAACCTACCCCAGAAAGCCATAATCTTCCTTACCTACATCTTCAATTCAATCCTAAGAACTACTCACTTCCCCAAACCATGGAAACACTCAATAATAACTCTTATCCCAAAACCCCCAAAACCTCTAAATACACCATCCTCCTACCGCCCTATAAGCTTACTCCCAATCATGCCCAAAATTTTTGAAAAACTTTTTCTGAAGAGAATCCTTCCCATCGTTACTTCCTCCAATTCCATTCCTGACCACCAATTCGGTTTCCGCTCCCGGCACTCCACTATTCAACAATGCTTTAGCGTTGTTGACACAATATCCTACGCGCTTGAATGTAAAAACTACTGCACGAGTGCCTTCCTCGACGTCGCCCAAGCGTTCGATCGGGTTTGGCACCCGGGGCTGTTATACAAAGTAAAGCGTATTTTACCTCACACATACTACCTCATCCTTCAATCCTACCTCTCGAATCGTTCCTTTCAAGCAAGGTGTGGTACTACCTTGTCCTCCTCTCGACCCATATCCTCAGGCGTCCCACAAGGCAGCATCCTAGGCCCTGTCCTTTACCTCCTGTACACGGCAGACATCCCTATCCACCCGTCTACACACATAACAACCTACGCCGATGATACAGCCATCTTTTCCTCTTCCCCCGATCCCTCTACAGCGTCCCAGCAATTACAGGAGCACCTTGAGTCTGTCGAGAAATGGTGCAACTTGTGGAAAATTAAAGTGAACCCAGAAAAGTGCTTTCATGTTACATTCACTCTTAATAGGAGCGCCTGCCCTCCTGTATTCATTTGCAGCAGTCAACTCCCAGAATCGAATGAGGTACGTTACCTGGGACTCCTACTAGACAGCAGACTCACATGGAACCCACACACACGACTGAAAAGACAAGAGCTAAACAGGAGATATGGGCTCTTACGACGACTACTTGGCCCTACGTCAAAGCTTACGACACAAAACAAACTCACTATATACAAAACTATAATCAGACCTATCTGGACTTACGGACTTGAATTATGGGGAACAGCAAAACACTCGAACATACAACGAATACAACCATTCCAATCCAAAGTCCTTCGTAGAATAGTCAACGCTCCCTTTTATGTCTCTAACAAAACCCTACACAATGACCTCAACATTCCCTTCGTAAACGACCTCTCCAAATCCCGATTCTTAACGTTTCATTCCAAATTGTCATCCCACCCAAATCCTAGAGGTCAATCCCTTTCCACTCAGACCCATCCTAAAGACCTTCCCAGGAGGCTTCAGAGACTTTGGCCCCGTGACCAGCTACCGTAACAGCAGTTAAAAACAGCACAAATTGTTTAGATATATTAGGAAGTGCCGATAATGTTTGGCTCCTTCCATATACTGTTCATTGACATGTATACTTAGGCCAGCACAATTAATTATTGTACTCATAATTGTACAGATTTTAAATAAACATGAATTATAAAAAAAAAAAAAAAAAAAAAAAAAAAAAAAAAAAACTTGAAATATTATTTTAAATAAAAAAACAATATTAGTGCCACAAAGAATAGAAAGTAATACACAAAAACAAATTCTAGAATATACAATATATACTCATACAAATCAATTGAATTTATATGAACTTTGATTTACTGGCATAAGCAAATAACTTCTATTAAACAAAAGGTTCCAAATCAAGTATTTATCTATTTATTCTGAGGATAAGAGATATTTAATAAATGAGTTTCACTTTATCTTTAATTTTTATTATTGGGAATTAAAAATAAAAATTCCATCGTAATTGATTTATTTCATTATTTTTTAAAAACAATTTTCTAATAATTTTTATTTTAAAAACTTAAAAATAAAAATTATTTCATAACATTTACCTATTCATTAATTTTAAAAATATAAATTATGAAGTAATTTTTTTGTCATAATTTTAAGGAAACATTTAATTTTTATTTCGCTCCTTGGTATTACTAGAATAACTATTACAAAAACAAATATTTTATCAACAGTCATGAGTACTTTTCAAATTTCGCTAAGTGGGTGGCGACAATTCGAAAGATCTATCCTGAGAAGACTATCCAGTGACCATTTTAAGGGGCAGTGAAAGTGTTAAAAATGTTTCGGAAATAGATAGATTTCGTTCCCCTAAACGTTTCTCCGATTTTTTTAATGATCGTTGTTGTTTTTTTATTCCTTTTGGCAATAAAAGAGTTTGTCGAAACTAAGTAGGTATAATGAGTTTGTGATATTTGATGATTGCGTATGGTAGAGCGGAAGTCAAGTAGAATGGGTGGATTGGGTCATTTCAGCTTCGAGATTAATTCTGTCATTTAGGCGTCTATGATTTCGATTTTCTTGTAAATTTTTATTGGAGTAAGCGTTTAATTTTGTTTAAAATTAAAATTAGTTTGTTAATGCAACTTTCCAGCAAAAATAGAGAGCAGTTTGAAAAATACATATATATTAACAATTCCTATATACACATATTGACGAATGACATGTTCAGAAATGATAACGAATCAATGCTATGTACCTTTATGCCAATACTGCAAGACAAACTTGATTATAAAACATTTAAAAACTGAATTATAAACTAAGATAAAATTTTGACATATCTGATAACATGACTCACTTATTCGACGACGTGAATTAACGGGTAATTTCTACCTTGTGTGCTCAAAATCAAAGCCATTTTCTTAATTTGAGGATAACAAATTAATCAATATTTTTCAATTCTTTATATCATAAGTTTTATATGGGATGTTAAAGTCACCAAGAAAAAAAAAAAGTTTTAATTCTTCGAAAACAAAATGGCGGGGCTGTGTCGGACGCACGGAAATATTTTTTTACGGGCGATAGTCTACAGGCGGCAATTTTTAATCTAGAACAAAAAAATAAAATTATTTTGGAAGTTGAAGGTAAAATATAGTAAAGTACGTAGGCCTTTTTAAGAAATATTAATTTTTTTCGAAAATTGTGACTTCTTCATTTTTTATTAAAGAAATCCGTCGAAAATCAGCCAATTATTATTCGATTAATGGAAAATCCCTACGTTCTTTACTGGAAGATATAATTAGGAATCTGCATTTCATCGGGTGGAAATGGAAAGCGCTTGCGTATCACCCGATTTGAAAAACATGGTTTTGAGACAATGGACTTCGTTTACCGAACAGTTATTTTTTTTATTCATAATTTCTTGTAATAAAGACAAAAAAAAAATAATTTGGAAATTAATTGGGGCTTGAGTAGAAAAATCGAATTTTTGGCACATTTACAAACTATTCCGCCACACAAACGGCGTGATGTTTTTTTTATTAGTTAAGGAAGCATTTAAGTCCATAAAAAAGAAAATGCTAAAAAAAAAAAGAATTTTCAATGTATTACCCCTTAAAGCATAGAAAACACATTCCAATTGTTCAAACAAATCAGGAAGGCTTAAATTTATATCCTTAATAATTTAATTGACTTAAAAATTCAAAATTTTCTCTTGCTAATTTCATTTTCTTTATTTATTTATTTTGAAGAATTGTTGAATACGCGACTATTTAATATCAGTAAATTTCTTATAGCCAAGCTGAGAAAAGATTCAAAAATGAATAAGTTTTCAGGAGGTTTCTGGGACTTTTACCTCTCCACCAATATCTATTGATGATCCTAGTTTCAAAAGATCTTTGAAAATTTTCATTGACGAATTTTATGACAAACATTTCTCTGACCTACACATATTAGTTTAAAAATATTTATTTTATTTATAAAATCTTAGCATAAGCTGCAGAGAGAAATACAAATTTGAACCACCGTCATTTTCGGTCTCTAGGGGTTCTGAAACGCACTTTCGGATTGTTTCATGAGATCAACCTTATAAGCGGGGTTCCTCCCTATGAAGGGAGGGAGGAACCGCGCTAAAAGGGCGTAGTGACAAACATGGTATTAAAATATTCGCTGACCCTATAAATGAAATTCAATCTGCATTTGGGCTTAATTCTAACAAAGTAGCCGCTATTGCAGATTTTCACGCTTGAAGAAAATATATTTCGGCAGGACGATATTTTCAAACCTGTATGCCGCAATTCTGAAAACGTCGGTCACGCAGGAGTTGCATAACTAAGCAATTTCCTTAGAATTTGGGTAGTGTAAACTGCATTCCTTAATAATTTGCTTAAAATTAAAACATGAATACTTCTGCTCTCTTACATTTGTAATGAGCAACTCAATCAATTTATTGTCATTATTAATTTTTTAATTAATTTCCTTTAATTTGTGTATGAGTGCTACTAAACTACTTAATAAATAAGACGTGAGAAGTAATATCAAGACACTCCTAGCAACAGCCAATTAACTTTTCACTGGAAAATTCTATTCAAACATAGTGCAAAGTAACCCCCCCCCCCCACGATAGACCGATTTAGTTAATTTGTACAACACTTCTTTCTAATTAGACAACCAAGAGGTATTCCGAGTTTCGTTACAATATATCAGAAATTAAGACCGGTGTGAGCAAATTAGTAATTCCGCTTCGGAGTACCCCCCCCCCCCCCCCGTCCTATGAACGGATTTAGTTTATTTTCACAACGTAATTTAGTTGACCACTTCGAATACCGAGTTTCGTCGAAATATAACAAAAACTACTGCTGGCATGGTTAAATTAGCGTTTTGGGTCCGGGACCCCCCCCCCCCCCTCCGGGTGGTCCGATTTTGGTGGTTAACGAACTCGATTAATCCTTTGCAAAGTGAACGCTATGTAAATAGCTACTTTTCTTCGGAGGCAAGTACTAAAAGCGCTAGCAGCAAAGATGGCGACTGTTGAATGGATAGTCCGATTTTGGTCGTTGTAGTTTCTACAAACGAACTGATTGATTTGCTATTTTCCTTGGCATATCATTTATAACTATAAGCCCTATTTAAACATATTATAAAGCGTTAAAGCTATGATATTAATTGTTAAACAGTGGGTATATAAATGCTTGCTTTACAGATTAGAATTAATGGCTACACTAGTTCAACTCACCTCTAATTTTCCATCGTCATTTTCATTCGATTTTGCAGATCACCAGATCAACTACCTGCTTCCCAATAACGAATTGGATAACCGTAATTAAAAAGAAAACTTTTCCGTTTGTCGCAACACAATACCGTGTGAGTAAAGCACTTAATATTTAATTCACTAGTGGAACGATTTGTAGTCTGTAGTTAAAGGCTACGGGCTCTAAAAGAATCCTGGAGCCTGGAAGACAGTGTTGACTCACCCACCACTGAGGGAGTGGCAACACTGATAAACAGGTATTATTATTTCATACCGTCTTTATACCCCCCCCCCCCTCTCGGGCTCCTTTATCATTAAGTCGTTCAATTATTGCAAAATAAAAGGGTTCGTCACGCAGGAGCTTCATAACTACGCACATTCCACTGCAAGTTGGTTACTTTAAAGCACCTTCCTAGAGATTGTGCTAGCTTAGATAATAATAGATTATTATTTAAATTTTTTCTTAGTTAATAATAATGGACGTTAAACAAAATCAAATATGTATTATATTTAAATGTTAACGTCCACTTATAAGATAATACAGATCTCTTTGTGATGGGTTATCTACACGTTACAATCCTTTTCTAGCCTGGATAGAGGAAAAATATATAGAGAGGATTAGAAATGCCTTCTAATTATCCGATTTTGCTTCTACTTTTTTTACAAGACGTTTCCTATTAGTTGTACACATATCCTTAGGAGTTTTGTTATGGAAGAAAGTGAAAATAACCGGCTGGTTAGGGAAAATTAATAACATTGATTCGCAATGATTTTGTTAAATAAATAGTTTCGGATGTATTTGATAAATCACCATCAGCTGATTCCAAAAATGAAGTCAGAAATTTTCCTCGGAAAATCGCCACTTAACATTTTTTGGGTGGTCCAGAACCCCCCCCCCCCCCTTCACCAACTCCTTCCCCCTAAGTTTCCTTGTATTAACTGTCAGAAATGATCCCGCATCTGTGCCTTCCCATCGGTAAGCCCATCTTGTTATTCTTATATCTGTTTTAATCTATTCCTATATCTGTTCTCCTAATAATCTAAGCACTACTATAGCACATTGTTCTTCTAGCTGTATATTATGTTTTTTTTTCCATATATGTATGTATATGTGTGTATGTAGGCATATATATATATGTACATATGTGTGTGTGTGTATATATATATATATATATATATATATATATATATATATATGTTCTTACAGCCCTGATGAAGGCTTGAAGTTCAAGCCGAAACGTCGGCAACAATAAAAATATTTTCATGTTAAAATGTAGTTTTATTAAGAAGCAGTGACCGAAACCCGACAATCCTTACCTTGAATCATCAACGGTCAACAATCTCCTCTCAATAACATGTTTTGTTCCTCTAAGGTTCCTCTATCACCTCCCCTTTTTTTTTTTTTTTTTTTTTCGTTTTTTGCTATTAGCGCCCCTGCATATATATATTTATATTTTATATCTGCATGCATAACTATACATGATACTTTATACTATATATATATATATTAACATGTATTCTACACTATTTATTTATTTATACATTTGTGAGGCTGCTACTATGGCGAATCATCACATAAAACTAAGTTTTAAACACAATATTGTTAATTCTTGTCAAAAATGATATAAGCTACAAAGAGGCATTTTCCTGAACTCTATGAACATTTTAAAATAAGTTCTAGATTAAAATTGTAAAGAAATGTTATGATTTTATATTAGTCTTTTTTATTATAAGGTGAGATAGGGGAGAAGCCTTTATTAATTAATTATAATAACCTATTATAATAGGTAATAACTTCCTCATAAATTACTGTACATTTTTCAAAAAACTCTTGTGGGACCTAGTTTGATGAGGTGGACTGATCAATGAGTATAAGTTCTATTTTTAGGGCAAAGGTGGGTTTGATAAATCAACTTTTGTTGGGTATGTTTTAGTAAGCAATTCAGCATGGGCTGAAATTTTGTTTTGTTTGTAAAAAAAAGCCTATAACAATGAAAAATCCCTTCTACATTTACCCTGGTCTACTAGGTGTCCAGAGGACCTTAAAACCCACCATTTTACACTAAAATATTTAAAAGTTTCCCTACACCCCGAATACCTAGGTGCTACCAGCCCCCCTCCCCGAAATTATTTTGTATATATGCTAGTGCAAAATATAGTCATGCATCTTATTTCAGTAAAGGATACTCCAAAAACCGTACTCAGGTACAAAGCGGAAGAGTTAATTAACTCATATCCAAATGGGCTGGTAATGTACACTGACTGCTCAAAATACGAAGATAACATTGGTACTGCATAACAATGTCTTAAAACAGAAGCTCTCTTCACTAGCCTATATGTATACCGCAGAAATGCTAGCAATTTCCACTGCCCTGTATAATGCAATTTCATCCTCAGCAAAAAATGTCCTAATATGTACAGATTCCCTGTTGTGCCTAAGAAGGATTGCAAACTATGATAAAAGAGGCCCGCTAACCTCAAAAGTATTTCATTTTATTAATTAGTAAACTTTCTTTGGCTCCCTTCACATACAGGTATTCCAGGCAACGAAAAAGCTGAAAAAGCAGCAAAAGATGCAGCTATTATGTCTGTAACCCCTATAACAGCTCTTGATCCAAACGACATTAAAATATGGTTGAGAAGCAAGTCATATCAAGCTTGGGAAAATGCTTGGAGGTCCGAGCCACCTGGAAACAAACTGTGCCAGATAAAGGATACCACCAAGGAATGGGCCACCTCGATCCGCGGAAATAGAAAAGAGGAAGTAGCGTTGGCTCGAATGCGAATCGGTCACACAAACCTAACCCACGTGAACCTAATCAACAAGGACCCACCCCCAAAGTGCAGTACAAAAAACTGTCCAGCACATAGTAGAGGAATACTCTAAATACTGGCACCAATTTGCTGCTGAAGGTATCAACAGAAAACTCGTAGAGTGCCTTGGTTACAATCCCTCAGAAATTGACAGAGTGTTAAATTTTCTTAAAACAGCTGGTCTCCTAAAAAACATATAAATTTTTAAGATTTAATATATACTATTCATCAGTTTTTTTTTAAACGTATATAAATAAAACTTTTGGTGAATGAATGTGTGTGCTTGAGCTTGTGAATGTATTTTTCCTTGTAATTATAATGAATTTTATTTGCTATCTGAAAACTGTAATTTTGGTTCTATTTAACTTAATTTCCTAATTCAGAACTATATCTTTGTTAATTTTTTATGTATTTAAGTCGCATGCTATACATAAACAAAATGAATCCGTTGTTAAATTTTTAATCATTTAATTTACCAGTATATATAATAACATTAATGTAATCAGCTATCTTAAAAAAAAAAAAGAAAAGAAGAAGAAAAGGGAAAAGAAAAAAAAGTAGAGAAATATACGAAAGAAAAAAAAATTAAAAAAAGGAAAACAAAGAGGAAAAAAATAATAATGAAAAAAAAAACAAAAAAAAAAAAAAAAAACGGAAGGTAGCTCTCTGTTAATCCTCCACACTAATATTATTGTACAGGTCTTCCCTTAAAAATGTCCTTTTTAATGTATATACCCTAAGAGAATGGATATGCTAATTATATAAAAAAATGTAGGTGCTGGCGTAAGAACCTGATAAAATGTTAATCACCACTAAATCCTGATCCTAATCCTATACGCTAGTGCCATTCAGATTCAATTTACAAATAAATAATTTCAATTTTAAGGCGTAAAATAGCAAATAAATAATATATTATTAATTATTAATAATAAATACTTAATAAAGCATTTCTGAATTTGAGAATATATATACCTTAACCTTGGAAAATAACATTGTTTCTACATTTAGGAGTAAATACTATATGAGACAACTACTACTACTATAAACTCATACTAAATACATTCTAAAATGAAAGATGAATAAAATCTAATTACTCAATAATTAACAAGATCTTAAAAGTTCTTACCTTTTTGAAATAAAATAAGAAAATAGGTTATCATAGACTTAGTAAGTTCTATTGGTCTTTCCTTGGATTGAGAAAAGTCTAATGACAAATATAATGTTTCAAAAATTCATATTCTCGGGAAAAGTGATTCAGAGAAATTGGATGTTCTAATCACATCAAGAAGTGACAAAGGCATTTGGTTACAAGGGGGGGGGGACATAGCACATCACACAATTAGATTTATGTATATTTGTTTAATATATATTTTTTAGTCACAAAAATGTTTTAGAATGAACAATACATAACCTATTGTAAAATGTGCATGAAATATAAATTATCCTGAAATTGTCGGAAAGTTTCTACATGTATGTTATGTAGGCTTAGATTCATTTCATTTTTTTTCAGTGACTCAAAGTTCAATTTTTAAAAATACAAATACTGAATTTTATTACAAATTTTTGATTGACAAATAATATTTATTAAACCACTGAATACGAATTAATTAATTAAAAAGAAAGAGACATAATTTACTTCATCATTAAATTATATTTTTGGAGATTTTATTATTTTTGTTAGAACTTGCTCTTTGCCTCGACTAAATCCTCCTACATAGTCCCTAAGGCAAATACAGTCCTAAGCTAGGTTTGGAAAAATATAATTTTAACCATGGTAAAGAGAAGAAAAATTAATAATGCAAACGAAACAGCATAAATGTGGTTATTTAAAAACAAAGTATATTGTTTACAGAAATCTCTTTTTGATAAGAAAAAATAAATTACATAATTCAGGTTTAACAATAATGAATCTAAAGATATTCATTCTTTACATAAAACGTTCTTCTACAAAAATAAATGAATATAATTCTACTATTAAGAATTAAATTTATTTATTTGATATAATTAAATCATTGTATGAATATATACAATACTGAAAAATAATACTAATTTAGACAATAAAACAAAAAATAAATAATACTTAATAATTAGTTAACAAATTGAAAATCCTCTCCACTAAACACAAAAACAAGTTTATATAAACCTTTTGAGAGCCATATCGGAAATAAGAACACAAGTTACCAATTCCTGCAAAATCACGAACATTCAAATCTTATACAACACATTTTAACAAGACCAATGTACATGTACAGTGGATCAAAAAAGTATTGGCACACTTACTTTTTTTTCTGTTTCTTTTTGAAAAATTAAAAATTTTATTTTTAAACATTTTTGTACAATATAATATTCATAAATACAAATAATTGAAAAATAAAAATAAATGAATTATAAAGTATATAAACATAATAAACAAAATATCCTTTTTAGAGAGTCAAAAAAGTATTGGCACTCTTATTAATAATGTACATTATATTTAATAAATTTAATCTGTGTGCCCCTAATACTTTGTTATCATGCCATTGGCATCTATAACAGCCTGTAATCTTCTTGGCATTGAAGAAACAAGGTTTTGAGTTACTTCTTGGCCAATTTTATTCCATTCCTCAGATAAAGTTACCTTCAGGTCATTTTTTGAAGAAATTTTATTTTTTCTTATTTTAAGGTCCAAAAGATACCATAGGTGTTCAATAGGATTTAAATCAGGAGACTGTGGTGGCGTTTTAAGTTGTCTCGGAACATTGTACAGCATCCACTCTTTCGTTTTGTTAGCTGTGTGCTTGGGGTCATTATCATGTTGGAAAATAAAAGTATCCTTTACCTCCAGCTTTTCAGCACTACTGGCTAAGTTGGCCCGCAAAATGTCGACATATTTTTCAGCATTCATAATACCGTCAATAAAGGTCAAGTTTCCTATGCCATTCCACGACATGCATCCCCAAACTAGAACGCTTCCGCCTCCATGTTTCACAGTGGGCCTCACATGTCGAGCTTAAAACTCGGTGTTAGGTTTCCGCCAAACGTACTTGCGACCATCAGGCCCGAAAATATTATATTGACTTTCATCGGAAAATATTACCTCTTTCCAGAAGTCTAAGTCTTTATTTAAAAAAGATTTAGCAAACTCAAGTCGCTTTTTACGGTTAGTCTCGCTAATTAAAGGTTTTTTCCTTTGAACTCTGCCATAATAATTAAATTTGTGGATAACATTTGTTACTGTTTGTAAGCAGAAGGTTGTGTTTGAAGTTGAAGCGACCTCTTCCGCTATCCTGGAAGCTGATGTTGTGGGATCACGCACAACAATTCGGTGTATGTCCCGTTTTTCCCTTTCACTGAACTTCGGTGGCCGCCCTGAACGAGGTTTGTTCAACACAGAACCAGTCTGTCTAAACTTCTTGACAATATTTCGAACAGTACTGAAACTAATTTCTAACTTATTCGCTATTTGTCGGTAACTTTTTCCTTTAGAATGTAGTTGTATTATCATATTTTTAAGAAAAGTGCTATGTTCACTGGCTGTTTTAGCCATGATTATATTACAAACACAACAAAGACTGAGTTTAAATGTTATTACATTGACCTTTGTAATCCTCAACCCATATCTACTGAAAGAAAAAGGATTACCTTGTTTTGACTGGAGCTAATGCTAAACATTTAAGACTGCCAATACTTTTTTGACTCTCTAAAAAGGATTTATTCTTTCTCATTTTCGTATACTTTATAATTCATTCATTTTTCTTTTCAAATTATTTGTATTCAGGAATATTCTATTATAAAAAAATGTTCAAAAATAAAATTTTTAATTTTTCAAAAAGAAACAGAAAAAAAAGTAAGTGTGCCAATACTTTTTTGATCCACTGTATATGTAAATTCTTTAATTTGTTTCTTCTGTAAAAGATCAGTTGAGATAACTTGTCTTTCTCTCACATTTTATTTTAATTTTAATATATATATATATATTTTAATGGCAAGATTGTTTGAGTCGGGTTATCTATAAAATTATTATCTATTCAGATATTGGTATAAAAATCAGAACAAACTTCTTGCAAGTAAGTAATATCCATTTTTTTTTTTAATGCTAAGTTCCCTCTAAAATGGCAGGATTAAATACAAGTCAATACCCGTTATTAATTTAAAATGTACAGACAGTCATATGAATACCAATGTTACAGTTATAAAACTGTAACATTGGATTGGACTTTTGGCAGTGTCCGATTATTCATGAAATTATCAGAAAACCTTTTTCTTCTAAAGAATTAAATAAAAGAGCTCATAATATAAAACAAATAATTCATTTAGTTCCTTTACTCATAATTATGAGTTAATTAATTATTTAGATATCTTAATAACTGCATTTTGCAAGCAGTTGATAAAATGTAGAAATATCAAAAACGTGGCAGTAATGACGAAGGCAAAATTTATCTGAGATGCTGCTCTTTCTTCGGGTGTCTGAAGAAAACAAATCTAAACCAATCTATATTTTATGTGTTATATGTATATGTATATATATATATATATATATATATATATATATATATATATATATATAAAAATTAAGTAGTTCAAATATGTACTAGATGTGATTTACAAAATACAATTATTATTTTTTTATTCTCAGAATCGCTACAGCCTAAAAATTGTATTTGTAATTAATTCAACTGATTTATTAAAAAAAAAGGTGAATTTATTAAAATTAAGATTAATGAAACAATCTTTTTAACTAAGTTTAAAACAATAACTATAACAATTATAAAAAATAATTCCCTAATAAAATAAATAAAACACTCTGAAATAACAGTATCCATAAAAATAAATATAATATAATAGTTCAAACAAAAATATCACAGAATATTAACATTAAAGCCTGAATTTAATTAAATCTAAAACATTATAATATGTATAAATGATATTGTCGCACTTCAATATTTTAAGCTTGATAATATAAAACTATTTAAGAGAGACATACATATCCTGGGCAAGAACAATAACATAATGTATTAGGCCTGTTACACACTGTCGACTGGTTGCCCGGGGAACGTATCGTGCAGTGCACAAGAAGCAACTGCCGGTTGCTCTCAAAACCTGGCCCTAGGTCGCCTATTTGGTCACTGAGGGACTGAGTCGCTGGCGACCAGTCGACAGTGTGTAATAGCACTAAGTGCTTATTTTACTAACAATATTATCAATGACTCTTAAATATACAAGAATTGCAAAGCCAGAATGGAACCTCATCAATAGCATTGTTTTTAGACATATCTACCTCTGTATAAACAGTTTTTCTGTTTTTTGGAGGAGTTTTTGACTGTTTCTAAGAATTATAGTTGAATTTATCACTTATTCTTTCAAAAGGAGTAGGTAACAAACAGAATATAACAAGAATTTCAGGTTTATTTTGACCGTTAATATACTAAATTTACTTAAATGTGACAGGAGGACGTCCTTCCGCCACATTTGAATAAATTTAATGATAAGAATTGCTGTTGTTTTTTTTAACTTGAAAATAAGCAGACTGTCAGGTACAAGCAGGCATGTTTAGCTTCATTGGAAGGAATGAGCATAAATTAAATTTGGATCTTTAAAAAAGAAATATTCCATAAATTATACAATAGTAGTCATAATATAGAAACAAGTTTACAGGCAGCCAATATATTTCTTAAGTAGGTAAATTCAAATTATATATTTTTTTTCATAGGAATTTAAAGTGGTTTAAATGTCTTTTTAAGAACTTTCTGAGTTCAGTTATTTAAAATAATGTGTAGAATGTGTCTTTAAAGGATTGGAGCAATATTTGCATTTACTGCAATAGACGTCTCTGCTTCTACTCCTTTAGCCATCTTATAATTTAGATATAGGGAACTAACTTCTGAAAACAACATAGTAAGCTCAGAATTGTGTTTTATTGGTGAATGCACGAAAAGGGTTAACCTTAAGCTTTTGAAAGAAATAAGAAAAGTGTTAAATATATATTAAGTTATATAAAGAGAGTAAAACCTTTCAAAATTACATTCAGAATGATTTAGTTTGGTTTAGTACGGTGAGGGGAGGGACTTTATGAGGAAAAGTTCAATTTATTGGTAATTGGAATGAAACAAATTATCAGGGCTGGGAATATGATTTTGTCTGAAGTGTATGGGTGCAGATTTTCTCCAAATGAAGCATGGATCATATTTGTCTTTTAATATCTTTGAGTAAGTAAGTGTAATATGGGTACTTTTTGAGTTTTTCTATAATCATTCACTTTCATGCTGCGTAACAAATATTTGGCAGTAAGATAACTTTACTCTAATCACATTTAATATTTAAGCTAAAAAATGGAAACTTTCCTTGATTTTAAACTGTTTAAATGATAAAATAGAAAAATTATTTGTCCAGTGTCTGAATTGGCCGAGTGAAGACGTGTTTAAGGATCCTCCATACAATATTTAGCATCGTGTTCACTTCTGACAAGTAGGTATTGGCTAAAGCTGAGGATTAACAAAAAAGAGGTAAATTTTTCTCTCTACAGCTGGAGTATGGTCTCTCTTCTGTCTAATTCGGATTCAGTACGAAGCGATACAAAGGTAAGAAAGAATTTAAGTTAAGTAAGGGATAGTCCCCTTCATCGGAAGGTTTCTCGATACATATTGTCAATGACGTAGATATTCTACCTCAGTTTTTTAGTAGATTGGAAACGTGTTTCAAATTTTATTTGAAGCAATTCTGTTAGAATTATTTGAATAACGTGGCTTATAGAAAATTGTATGCAATTAAAGGGAAAGCTACCTATTTTTAAATTTCAATTATTGAGTAATAAAGAATATTTGTATATGATTTTAATTATTATTATACTACAAAGGTTAATGTTTTATGTCACCCAACTGAATGAGTGCATCAAAGTTCATGTAACTTTATTGTAAATATACAAAATCTTTATTAATAGTATTTTGGCATACCAAAATTTAGTCTACATCTACAGAATTCACATATCTCGAACAAACATTGAGTAAGGAGTGCCATCATCTCCTTAAAAAATTAAGGTACGGGATAAAATTTATTTTTAACAAATCTACTCCTTCCTCTTATATCTTTAAAGTGTTCTCAAACACTTCTTTGGATTATAATTTGTTTATTCTCTTTACGAATCTTGCTGAGTGAAAAAATCTTGCTTAGGCAAAATTCTACATAAAAAGGCTCTAATTTATATTATTCTAAATTCTAATATGTTTAACCTTATTTTGTATCACTTTCTTATTACTTAAATATTCTTATAACTTAAGCTCCAGGAGTCTGCTGTGTACCCCACAATTCTATCAAAAGAATTGTAATAGTACTGACCAACTCACACTATTATATATTATATGGATGGCATACTTTAATATCATAGTGCTAAGCTAATTTATTTTTAAAAGCATATTTTAAAATCTATAAGTTTAATGCTCTGGAAAAGCTAGATTATTTTAACACTGATAAGAAAGGGAAATCCTTTTCATTAGTAACTTTTTCTCTAATGTTTGGAATTTCAGAGATTTTCTTTAAAAAAATTTAAGAGTAATTTCTATCCATTTTAATTGAAGACACTTCAAATATCACTGTCTAAAATGTCACTAATTTCCTACTGCAAAATTCGATTATAATATCTCTTTGAACACTTATTGGATTAATTTGAATCCTTTGTGAGGCCTATATTCTTTCTTTTAATTTTATTCGTAATGAATAAAATTTATGAGGGTCTCATTAGGCGCTCAATAATAGTGATATAATCCTGAACACCACCACAAATGGAGTTACTTCTTTGTCAACAAATGTAACAAGTGAACCCATCAAAATGAATGAAGTTTGGTCAATTATTTACCAAGAATTATATAATCGCAATACTTGCGGATCCAGGGAGGAGAGAAGGAGAAGGCTGTTTATTCCTTGGAGAATCATTCTTCACAGGACAGAAATACGGATGGTCCATAGATTCTCTAGCGGTGAGGCGGTCCTGGTGATCATATCTAAGGAGTTTATCTAGGAAATCTAAGGCGTCAGGTGAAACGAGGTGTTGATTTTCAGCATGTATGAACCTCTCCCAACGCTTCTTCGAATGCCTTCCAAGTATACAAGTGAACCTTAGATCAAGCTCTATGTGGTATTTCTCAAGGTATTCATACAATTCCTCTGTACCTAGAACCTTGGCTATCCTTACTAGCTGGTCGTAGTTGTCGCAACCGTGGAAGAAAGGTTCTTTTTTAAAGATCACGCTAGCTAACATGCATCCAAGAGACCACATGTCGAGAGAATAGTCATATTTCTGGTAATCTAACAATAGTTCAGGGCCCTTGAAATACCTCGAGGCAACCCGCACATTGTACTCCTTATTAGGATGGTAAAATTCTGCCAACCCCCAATCAATCAGCCTGAGCTTTCTATTTTCATGGTCGATCATAACATTATGGGGTTTGATATCTCTATGCATAATTCCCATGCTATGACAGTAGTCTAAAGCCTTTAGGAGCTCATAAATATAAAATCGAACATCATAATCAGACAATGATTGATAAAGCTCTTTGAAGTCAGCATTGTTAACGTATTCAAATATTAATGCTGGAGTCCTTGAAAGAGGATCCCTCACAATAGACTGAAGGGTGATAATATTTTTTCCACCCCTGAGGTTCTCAAGAATTTTTATCTCTCTTTTAATTTTTTTCTTCTTTACTGGCTTTAGAACTTTTACAACACATTTATCATTAGTTTTAATGTTTATAGCTTCAAACACTTCACTATATTTACCACGGCCTAATTTACGAACAATGTGTATGTCATCTTGTTGGCCCCAAGTGATAGTGTATGTCTCGTAGTCCCAATACTCACTAGATTTGTTGCTGTTCACATCTGCATAGATTCTTGCCCTGCTAGAGAATATTGCCATTGATAATTGCAGGCAATATAGCTACTTGTAACTCTAGAATAAGCCTAAAAAATAAAACACATTAACAATTAAAAAGAAAGAAAATCTTTATGAATATACTTTATAGATCTTATAGAGTATTTATTTATTATTTCCTTTTAATTGAATTGTTTGATTTGAAATATTTTTATCACCAAATGGCAGAAAACTAAAATAAAATAATTGAATCGTGTAGTCGAACTATATAATCAGTCAGCAGTTTTGAGCATATTTCTATATATGCATTCTACAAAGATTTCACATTTCTTTAGCCTGAAGAATTGCTGAGTTGATAGCATCAACTAAGATTGCATTTATTTATTTATATCTTGGAATAATAGAAAATATTCTGAGAACTAATTTTGCACGCCTATGCAGGTCCATGCCTGCTCACTCCATACTCCATACCCATTGCCCACACTTCCTCAGTCTTGTCAGTCAGTGTCCAGCCTTGAAGGAAACTCCCCATTTTTACAATGTTCAAACTCGAGTACCATGCGGTAATTAAATTCTTTTGTAAAGAAGGTCTTACTCATGCGCAAATTAAAGAGCGCTTGGATTGTGTATACGGGCAGTCCTCCCCCTCGTATTCCACAGTGAAAGAATGGGCAAAATTATTTAACTTATGGAGAGAAAGTCTAGAAGATGGCCTACGTCCCGGTCGCCCATTGGAAGCTGTCACTTCTAAAACAATCCAACTTGTGGAATCTGAATTGCTGTCGACCGGCGACTAAAAACCAAGGAAATAGCAGCAAGGTTAGGGCTTTCAAAAACAAGTGTTTTGAGGATCATCAAAGAACATTTGCATATGAACAAGGTTAGTGCAAGATGGGTTCCAAAAATTCTTTCAGCTGCTCAAAAACAGCGAGTATAATGCCGACCCAAGGAATTTTTTGGACTCAATTGTAACTGGGGATGAGACAATGGTTCTATATTATGACCCACTCAGCAAAAGAGAGTCCATGGAATGGAGAAGACCAGGAGAAGCACCTCCTTTAAAGGCAAAAGTCAAGCAGTCAACAAAAAAGGTAATGGCCACAATTTTTTGGGACTGTAAAGGAATACTACTGATAGATTTTAAAGAAAGGAATACCACAATGAATGGTGAGTATTATGCAGCCCTACTTCACCGGTTACGAGACGCCATTAAAGAGAAGAGGCGAGGGAAGTTAAGCAGAGGTCCGCCTCTTTCACGACAATGCCTCTGTCCACACAGCAATGATTTCCAAGGCCGCTGTGAAGGACTGTGGATTCCAAGAAATCTATCATCCACCCTACAGCCCAGACTTGGCCCCTAGCGATTTCTACCTTTTCTCAAAATTAAAATCTGACCTTCGTGGAAGGCGATTTAACACCGACGAAGAGCTCCAAGCAGCAGTGGAAGAACATTTTTTTAACAAAGAAGAAAATTATTTTTTTCATGGTATAGAAATGTTGCCAAAGCGTTGTTTTAAGTGTGTTGAACTTAGAGGAGAATATATTGAAAAACAGTAAAACCAGTTTTTTTCTTTCACCTTTCCTTCTATCCCAGGCCGGAAACTTTTGGACCTTACCTCACATTAATTTCACTTTATTTTAATTATTTTGAAAAATTATGTAATTGTTAAATATTGTAAACAAAATACATGCGATATGCAATGTATGTGGCATGTAGTCAATAAACGGCCACACATCAGGGTTATTGAGGTATGGAAAAAATTATTTTGTTTAGAGCCTTCCGCTCAAATTCAGGAGCTTTAGGTGCACCCGAGAAACCTATGTAATGTACTGTATAGCATATCGTTTTCTTTTTCTTACATGGCGACCGCACATGTGCGGACGTCAGCAGACGCTTTTTTGTACCACTTAGGCCCACCCGACAAACCTATGTACTGTACTGTATGACATACAGTCTTCTTTTTTGTACCATGGCCACTGCACATGCGCGAACGCCAGCGGTCATTTTTTGTGACACTTTTTTGTAACGGTTTTTTCCAGTTTAGTCATCGCTAAAGCATATTTATGCTAAAAAAAAAAAAAAAAAAAAAAAAATCTATGAGCTAAGTAATTAAAAATCAAAGACAGATGAGAAAGCCTAAATGTCTCTCTAAAGAATTTCAATGGGGATCATTTTTCTAAACTAGTAGGTAGGTCTGATGAATATTTGAAGACATTTTTATGAATTTTTTTCACGGGTGTAACTATTGTAGCTTAGAAAGTGCAAACGTGCAAACGTTTCTATATTCTATAGTGAATATAGAAAATGGTGGAATATTGTGGCCACATGGGCTGTTCTACAGGCTGTGTCTGGACTAACAAGATTAGTCACGGCTACTGTACATTAGCTGTTTAAAATCGATTGTTTTAGAACAACTGTCGATTTTACAGAGGAAGTCTTTGTCATTTTATCAAATAAATAAGTTTACCTGTAATTTGCAACAACAATTAAAAGATTTAAAATCCTAGTCAATATAGACAAAAGAAAGGTAAGATTCAATAGTAACAAATTGAATGATATATTTATATGATTACTGCAATACAACGGTTAAAGCCAAAGAATTCTTATTTTACCATATTTCTGTAAATTAGTGCTTGCTGTTGATTACATGTTTATTACGCATTTATACATATATTAATTTTAGGGGCGATAATGGCCTAGATGTAGAAGCGCCATAAAAAGTAAAAAATAAAATAGATAGTTTCAACTTCATCAACATAACATTTTTTTTAGAAGAGTACAATTTCTATTTTTGGAATTATTAATTTTACATGCTGCAAGTCTGTTTAAGGATCCTCGCCTCCCAAAGTCTATAGAACAACTTTACTTAATGTAAAGTATTAAGTATGCTAGAGAAATTTAAAAACTGATTTAATGTAACGTATCTGTACAGAATGTGGCTCAGCTTCTGAACTTAAGTTCATAACTTGAGCTCACACTTCTAATGTCATCATACCAGGAATGGAATCAGTGTCTTAGACTCAAAATTAAAATCAGAGGCTTGAATTTATGCAATACTTATCGCAAAGCTAATTCCAACTGAAAAGTATACAAACTATTCTCAGGTTAAGAAATATGAAGAATGTGGATTAGGGTGATAAGTATTAAGATAAGGTAGATTATGAGTCTAGTCTTTCCTTACAATTTATTTATTTAATATGTTTTTGTTTATTGTATATTTCACAAAGAAATAAAAATACAACTTGCCATCATGAAACATACTAAATGCATCCTATATCCTATTATAAATATTGCAAGGAAATAAAGAGTGCCAACAAGATATACAATTTTTTTTGTTGTATTTTTTTTGTTATTGGCTCCAAATT
Organism: Gonocerus acuteangulatus; assembly: GCA_946811695.1. Lineage (NCBI taxonomy): Eukaryota > Metazoa > Arthropoda > Insecta > Hemiptera > Coreidae > Gonocerus > Gonocerus acuteangulatus. Next base: position 51,956,085 of record OX328123.1, on the reverse strand, counting down.
ATTTAATGATTGCCACCTTTTCTTAATGTCCATGGTGAAGTAGAGAAAATCTGTCTATTTGAGGCCACCATGAGGCTTGTAATTAAATGTATGCCTTGCATAACTTTAATCACTCAAATTTGCAAAATATTAATGTATCAATTAAAAAAAAGGCATCAGCCCTGTCCTGGCTAGAAAAGGGTGGTAACCTATGGATAACCCGTCCTAAAATTCATAGTTAATAATAATGGACATTAAAATTTAAATAAATAAATAATGTATCAATTTAATTTACAAGATACATTCACACCATTTTTAAATTTTAATATGTTCCTGTACGTGCAAATGTGAGTTTTATTTTAGTTGAAATATTTAAGGCTAAATGTATCGTATTATATAGTAATCATAAGACGGTCTCAATTTCGACCATATTGAACTTCTAAGTTGCCTTATACAAGGTTCCCATCCCAAAATCAATTCATTTTGCATCTATAACATACAGGATTTGTAGGAAATGAAATATTCACTAACTACTATTTCTGGGGTTATCAATATAACTTTATAAGAGAAAGGAAAGCAACAAAAAATATTAAGACTTATATAATAAACTAATAATTATTGCCTCTGTTAGGCATTAAACAGATATTATTGTCAAAATGTGGCTGGAAAACTTTTGAAAACGATAATATTTCTAATAACCAAAACATTAATTCCAAAAGGCTCCATTAATAGTTATAAATTAATTAATTTAAAAGCATATAAATATTGCAGATGTCAATAAACCACCAAGTAAGAACTAGTAAATATTATTGTGACAAATGTAAGTTAAATAATACCTCATTCATATAAGCTTCACTAAATATAAATAGTAAATACCAACACCGCTGGAGAAAGAAGCCGAGAGACCAGAAGAAATACTAAATAATAAAAAAAATAAGAAGAGTCATGAACTATTGGCAGTGTGGTTTCTGAAGCAATGCCTTTCTGGAATATCTAATCATCCATAAAATATATTGATAAATACATACAAATATTATAGTAAATGTTTCAAGCAGTTTAATACTGTGTCATAGTATCTTATGAGTGATGTTTCTTAAATGACAAGGGCTTATAACATGAATCACCATTTAAACCTAACTTCTATAAGCATGTCCACAACATAATTATCTGAAAGGTGGCAATTCACTCGGAATTGTCAAGTGAGTCAGGTATTTAAAAAGTAAATATTTTCTACCAATGAATATCTCCATAATACATAAAAATAGTTTAAATCGTAAGTCCATATTACGCTAAATTAATACAAATGACTTCATAATTTAATAAACTACACTACTAAACAACCATATCAAAACTAATTAAAAATTCAATTATTGAATTACCTTTAACAAATATTTAGTTTAAGAAAGAAAGAGAAGAGAGGACACAGGAACATTAAAATAATTGCAGCTCTATCTCTCATCACAGTACGTTCATTCCAGATTAATTTAATAGAAAAAAATTAAAATAGCTTGATAGAGACATTTATATTATTATAAGAAAGAAAAGCGGTTCAAAGCTATACAGCGAGGTAAGAAAGACATCGAAATACAAAAACACGCTTCAATTAAACGTATGAGGAAAAGGAACAATGACGTCAAAGAAACTAAACGATCCAAAAGGGAGTGTAATATATTAGAAAATCACTAAACTATTACTGTGACTTATAAATCTAATATGAACCCTGAAGAACTCCTTGTTGTTTCGGCAATGCATTAATCAAGCTTAATAATTCATTTTATTGGAGATTATACAAATAGAAAAGTATCCATTACCAATTTTAGATTAGTTTGTCAACTCTCTCACTCTTTAGGAAGCACAGCAACTTATTAACATATTGTCGTTTCGGAACAGTTAGTCCAATTAAAAAAGAGGTGTTTTGGTCAGGTTTAGGGCTGTGCCCCATGAGGAATCTCAATTTTAAGAAAACATAAATACCTAAAGGTATAGCAGAATAACCTTTCCTCACATGTTACGAAACTTTAAAGTCCGGCATTATTTACTCAAAATATAAAAATGAAAACTATAAAGAAACATGTAACATCAAGCCATTGAACTTTTGTTTTTATGAATCAGACGTGTCAACAAGTAGGTCTTTAAAGCCAGTGAAATCTTTGATGGATGAGAATTTGTCCACAATATCGCTAAAAAAATTATAGCTTCGTAAATTCATAGAATTAATTATCACGTAGTAAATTCAGCAACAATGAGGATTATTAAATAGTTTTATATGTGCCAACAGATAGATAGTAGTTGTGTCCACGAATCTCCATTATTGAAGATTTGTCAGATGCGAATAAGCAAAGCAATGGACCAGAGAAATAGTTCACATAGTCCCGACACGAGAATAGCATTAAAATTCATTCAAGGTAAATCGCGATAGTTGCGAAAACCAACGTATAAAAATAAATAATGATAAAATTAATTTAGAAGTCATATCTTTTGTTCAGCACATCATTGTTACAGTTCAGTTACAAAAACAAAACAAAAAAAAACTGTTATTCAACAATCCTTTATATTTTCATAATTTCAACTTCACATATATTTGAAAGTAATTTAATTGACACAATTTCATATTGTAATGACTGATAAAAAATGAGATATCACAAGACTTGATACATTCATACAATGATGAGTAGTGTTTTTCCAACAGGCCCAATTCACCTAAAAAAAAGATGCCTTAATACAAACACTTGATAGAAATATACAATTTGATAACAATTTTAACATGATGGAAACCGAAAATAAATATTAATCATTAATAATAATTTAACCATGTAGGTTATTTTTGTCACGACAATGACCAAAATGGTTGAATTGCTTTTAAAAAATGAAGAAAAGAATATATACTTACTTAAGTAAATAGTTGCTCATAAATAATTCAAGTTCCAATTGATTTCCGCTTCTACAATGCATTGGATGGCGCCATAAGATTCATTAGCGAGTAAGTTGCTTTCACTTGCTGGAAATAAATGTCATAAATATTGGGTAACCACTAGCCTAACAAACATTAAAATATTTAAAAAATCAATTGGAGTAAACGTTCAAGATTTTGGTAGAGTGGTTTTTCTATTAGTAATTGCTGCTTAAAATAATATTGATTGTCATCTATGTGTAGGAGGGGACTGAAGATGAAAAATGTTCCATCATTAAAAGATATGTAGGTGAGACGTTTATGACCAGTTTATCTTCATTTATTTTATTTTGATCCCCACCCTTCCAACTATTGATTTATTGACATAAAGAGCTCTAGGTCCTAAGGATTGGAACCTGGAATTGGACTAATTCTACTCTTCCATACTAGAAGGGACTGTGGGAGTTTATCTTCATCCTTTCCAAAACGGATTTCTATCTTGGAATTCCGCAAAACTAATCGAGAATTCCTAGATCTCCCCCGATTATAAAGTGATTTCTGGTTAGATCTGTGACGTATCATACGTTTATTGTAAATCATCTTACATGTCTCGATATATTGGTATCCATGCACCCTAACCTCTCAATTCTACTTCTAACAGAACGGGGTCACTGATGCTGCTCTCTCTGAACGTACAGCTGGAAGTAGAGATTTGCCGGAACGACTTGTGTTCCTAATCGAACTGAACCTCTTGCGGGAAGAACAACTCTTGTTATCATAATAAAAACCTCTATCTGCCTTGTCCTTGATCCTTGATTTACTAAGGTAACAGATTATAGCTGCAATGTGGAGACAGCAGCCTACTGTACGGAATCCATTAGCAAAGTCGCAACGATGACGTACAATACCAGCGCATCCAATAGAATTCGGGTTATACTTTTTCGAATTTTGAGGTAATCTATATTGACTTACATGTAATTACTATGAAAAAAACAATTTTTAAGGGTTCTTGGAGTATGTTTGGGTGAATAAGGAACCTTAAATTTAAGGTTATGTCTAATAAAATACAAACAAAAGCGGTTTTATCGATTTTTGAGCATTTTCCGCTCTGAAAATGATTTTGTTTACCGCAGCATTCGAATGTACGGGAAAAATTATACAAGAAAATGCTATTTTGAAGTTGGCCGAATTATATCCTTGTATTTAAATAATACATTTAAAAATTAAAACTCGTCTGAAAATTCGAATTTCACACCAAATATTTTTAAAAAAATCATGGTTATTAACCCTTTTCTTTTGGTGCATCTACTGCTGAGGTCATTAGCACCATCGTTATTAACGTTAATAATTTACACCTTTATGATTTTTTTTTTTTTTTTTTTTTTTTTTTTTTTTTTTTTTTTTTTTTTTTTTGAGTAAAATTGCGTCGGTAAAAAAATAAAATAGATACAAGACGTTCTAATTTATTGTGCCACTAATAATACCTCCAGGAGGCATACCAATTTGCATATCGCTGGGGGCACTTTTTCAAAATCTTATCTTACTATAGCCTTTATGATAATTTGCTTTTTATATTAACTTATAAAACTAAGCAGATAATAATTAAAACTGAAGTAAATCAGTAACTGTAAATCAAGTAAAAAGACAATAATTAAAACTGAAAACTTTTAAAACATCGACAGTAAAAACGTTTAGAACAATAATTGAAAATTGACTTCAAAACGTTGAAATATTATCAGTTATAAATTATATATTTCATATAATTATAAAAAACACTCATTATCAAAAAAATCTTAATTGTTCACAGAGGTCTTCACGTGAGCTTCGGACTATCTGATGGTTGCCACCTTTTCTAGACATACATAGTGTTAAGAAATTCATATTTCAATCAGCCTATTACTACTCATGATTTTAAGATTCTCCAGTTTCTAGAATCTTATTGGAATGTGATGAAAAAAAAAAAAGAGTTTTCAATGAAATAGGTATTTTGAACTGACCTCAGTTACTGCATCGTCTCCATAGAGGCAAGGCAAGAGAGAGGCTGCTTCTTCGGAGGCGAGCATTCCAAAGAATTAAATTCTCATGCTGATAGGAATCGGCTGCAAAGCAACGAAAATAAATTTGCACATTTAGAACAATACAAAATTTAAAATTAATATATACTGCAATAAAGCTTGACTCGAACGCTCTAAAGAGACTTCGTTTATTTTTTTAGTACTTGTTTAATAAGGTCGGAATGAATATATCAGGAAATAAAATTGGCGGGTCTTTTGAATAATAAGCATACACTTTTCAAGAACTAGTAACAGTTACTCATTTTATTATTATTTGGAACATACGATTCACCTCTAACCTAATTCTGTATTTATTTATTTAAATTCTGTATTTAAACGGGTAAACCTGAAGGAGAGCGTCCTCAACACCGATTTTCTTCAAAGTTTGCACTATAACGTATTTTCATGCACTAAACACGAATCCGTTGAAAAAAATTGTTGTTCTCAACCAGGAAAGAAGTTATTTTAAAAAAAAAGTTCACTGTTATGAAGGTTAGGGAAGACTGCCTTGGACGACTTTTGGGCATAGAATTCTTTTTATTTCTGCGAGTTGGATTGACTAGGGGTTTTGATGTTTTCTTGAGCGAGCGGAGCGAGCGGAAACGCATAGCACGTATGCCCAAAAGCGACAGTTTACGACCAAGTCAGCTACCACAAGGTGAGTCTAAATTTCAATTACACTTCGTCATTAAGGACTATTGCGCAGGCGCGTGTTTACATATAAGCTGTTTACCCCGTCTTTTATAACCTCCATAACAGTGAACTTTAGTGCTTAATAACTTCTTTCCTAGTTGCGAGCAACTTTTTTTTTTCAACGGATTCGTGTTTAGTGCATCAAAATACGTTATAGTGCAAATTTTGAAGAAAATTTGGTCGTTTGTAACCCGCTAACAGCACCTTTGGTCGTTTGTAACCCGCTAACAGTGAACTTTTTTTTTAAATAACTTCTTTCCTGGTTGAGAACAACAATTTTTTTCAACGGATTCGTGTTTAGTGCATGAAAATACGTTATAGTGCAAACTTTGAAGAAAATCGGTGTTGAGGACGCTCTCCTTCAGGTTTACCTTTAAACGCATTCATTTATCAGATTTACATGAAAAACACTAACAATGAATTTGCTTAAGTTAAGCCAGTTAATATCTAATGTGAAAGTTTCAGTCCGGTTTCTTCAAAAGAAGGGATTAATCCATTCTGAGAAAAAGTGCTCCAGACTTCATAAAATGAAAATTTATTATAGAAGGAACAGAGGGCCAATTTGGAAGTGTAATCGGACAGGATGTAAGAAGGGAATTAGCATTTATAAAGGTACGTGGTTTGAAAACAGCAAAATACCACTCAAAACAGCATTGCTGTTTATATACTCATGGTCAATGGGATATACCACAACCAAATTTTGCAAAAAAGAATTAAACATGTCTAGTCACACAACTACAGACTGGAAAAATTTCATGCGAGAGGTATGCGCATCAGATCTAATCTCAAACCCTATAAAGATTGGAGGTGAAGGCTTAAACGTTGAAATTTATGAAACATGCTTCTCCAGAAGGAAATATCAACGTGGAAGATTATATCCATCGCAGTGGATCTTCGAAGGTGTTTGTCGTGAGACTAGGGACGTTTTTCTATATGCCGTGCCTGACCGTTCAGCTGTTACACTAACTGAGTGTATAAAGGCATGTGTACTACCGGGATCCACAATATTTTCTGATTGTTGGAAGTCATACCATGGTCTGAGGAAGGTTCCAGGAATGCGATATAAGCATTATCCAGTAAATCATAGTGAAAATTTTGTAGATCCCATTACTAGGGCCCACACACAGAGAATTGAGTCTTTGTGGGCTAGTTTGAAGCGAAGGAACAAGATTGAATGCGGAACAAGTAGGGCATTATTGGATTCATATTTGTGTGAATTCGTGTGGAGAAGAAGATATGAGAAGGAAGACCTATTTCATAAAATATTGCATTCAATGTTTGAATATTGGCCACCTTCAGCATGATTTATTTTGTTCAGTATTAAATAAAGTTATTTTCTTTTTTATAAACAAGCATTTATCTTGTTTTGTAAAAATAACCTAGAGTTTAGTAAAGTAACAGTAGAGTAACTGTTACTAGTTCTTGTATGCTTATTATACAAAAGACCCAAATTGGCCTACGAAGAGACATGAATTTTCTAATGGTTGTGCAAAACGAATATGTCTTAATGAATTGTGTTCCTTTTGGTCATGAAACGTGCTTGCAAACGGGCAATGTGGAAGGTAGTCCTAATGTTGTTTTTTTTTGTTTTTTTTTTGTTTTTTTGGGTTGGTAACCTATAGATAACCCGTCCTAAAATTCGTAGTTAATAATAAATGGACGTTAAAATTTAAATAAACAAATAAATAATGCTTTTTTTTTTGTTTACTCTGCCAAAACTCTTGAACTAGGAGAATGTAATAAGACCCTGTAATACACTACATTTTTTAGGTTCTAGTTTACCTGAAAAACAACAACAAAAAAAAGGAACAACAAAGCTGCGTATATTATAACTGTGACATCTGAAAAGGCAGCCGTCAGTGTTGGTCCGCTAAATGGCTGGAACATATTCTTGTATCTGAAAATTCATATATTTTACTAGAACATAGTATAAGCGAACAATTAATGAAGATTTATTTTTAGTTATTTGGTAAAAAATGATACATCACTACAAAATATTATGTGCTTATAGTAAGTACTTATTAGTGGAACGATTAAAATTGTTTTAAAATAATTACTAACATTACATATTTGAACTTTTTGATTCTAATCAATTTAATGATTATAGTCAGGTTTAAAGGCTGAAGTCCCCGATATTTTACAGTGGTTTAGTAATTTATACTACTTTATATAAAATTATATTTTATAGATATATGATAGAAGAAATATTACTTAAGAAGCGTCTGATGATGGCAAATGTTTGCTTTGAGACAGGAGACGAGACAGCTATTGAACTCTTTGGTTCTGAACAGAACTGCTATAGGAATCTTCTCGGCATCCACGTTGTACTTCCTACCGTAACACTTTACTGCTCTGCGTTGGATGTTGTCCAGCGAATGGTTGAGGACATTCTAGTGGAGTTTCAGGTGGACGAAACCGAAGAGCATCAGTCTCACGGTTGTGTAGGTAGTGCAGCAAGCAACCGACCAAAATATTACGTCCATAACATATGTTATTGTAAGCCTGAAATCAATAAGAAGATTAGTGATCATTGCGGCAAAACGAGGTTTAGTATTGGTCATTATACGCTTTATATAAATAATCCTACAATATAATTATTTACATATTTGGAAAACGTTTTAAGGCCAATTCACGCTGGACCGTGTCGGGTCCGGGCCGGGACACGGTGAAACAATCATACCAGCATTTTCAATGGACTTGTTCACGCTACACCGGGCCGGGTCTGTGTTTCTTGCGAGTGTGATTGCTTCACCGTGTCCCGGCCGGGCCCCGGCCGTGGCCCGGCCCGGACCCGACACGGTCTAGCGTGAATCGGCCTTTATACAAGAGTTACAGGAAAGTTACAGGCCTTTATTATGAAAGTTACAGGAATTCCTTCCTCCTAGAAGCTGTGTTTTTGTGTCTGATCGACATGTAATAATTGTTTCCCACGTACAATGTTTGAAAAATACCGTATTATTGAGTTGTGCAGTATTTTGCCAAGCATTCTATCGTAATAATCAAATTCACTCCGAGTTTTTTAAGGCAATTTTGTTACAAAAAGCCAGATAAGATATTGCAGCAGTACTGTGCATTGATTGCGCCTCTCTTGGGAAGTTACTTAATCAGAATTATTTCCTCGCTGGTACAGAACGTTACCGCGATGCCTTTCCAAATTTGGTGTTGATCAATGTGAGATGGCCAGATGGCCTTCGACAGACTAATGCCACTGTTTTCATAGTTTCTTGGCTTCTGTATTCTAACGAAGGATTTTTGTCTCTTGTAGGGAATCTGGCCCCAAACACTGCACTCTTATCTTTCGATACAATTTAACCAACACGTGTTCAAGATGGGATAACGCGAAAACTTTCCATGGCTCCGAGATCTTTTGTTGAATATAAAAAATCTTTATCAGAAATGATAAATGGTATCAAGAAGGATGTCTATGAGCAAGAGTAAACTATAAAGCAGTGGAATATTAAGCCGGAAATGAGTTATGCAAGGCCCTTGCCAGTTTGACGGAGGAAAAGGGAAAAGATTACTACAAACTACAAAGGCGATCCAAGGAAGTATACTGGAACTTCTTTCAGTGCTAAAACTAAGAAACTAAGAAATCATCTATACCCAATGGGATTAATATAGAGCTCTACTTGTTGATGGTGTCTTGAAACAGGAGAGGAATGTTGACAGCATATAGTTTAGTGAGTTATTAACCTATAATAGCCTGAAGTATTTTGTTTTTTAGACTAAGAGCAATCACAGGGTCCAAGAAAATAGCTACTTCCTTTCATTTCCGTCAAAAAGTACATATGTTTGCGAGAACATATGGTGCAGTCGCACCTATAATCTTGATATCTAACCCTTGTACACTCCTATATTGCAGATGAATGATTTTTGTTTTAAATTACTTCGCTGGGGATCCCAGCCTGGGGTTCACATGTTTGGTATGAAATACGGATTCTCCCTCCAGCTTTAGGCTTCCTTCTTGTATTATTAGTGTTTATAAGGGAATTAACCACTAAGGATGCAAGAAGGAAGCCTAAAGAAGTCTGAGATGAAACCGACGAAATATTGCTACATGGAGAGCAACACCGCTCCAGAGAGAAGCCGTATCACAAACCAAACATAATGAATTATATTAATAATTTACTGATTAGTTTAGAAAATTCATTAATGATTGTCATCTTACCAAGAACAGTGTTTGTGTCAAATGGAGTATAGAATACATGTGGCATATAGGGGATGACGACCGGATCGTTCTAAAATCTTGAATCTTCGTCTATTGCAATTTATGCTAAGATAGGAGATACGACCATGTAGACGAAGTAAGCACTGGCGTAAACAGCAATAAACATCTGCGTACCCTTGCCCCAGTCTTCTTCTACGTCCAGTTTTATCTTGTTCAGTTCCTCGTCGAAGTCTTCATTTTCATACTTGAAAATACCCTGGTGAATCATTTCCTTTATTGACCTAAAAAAAAAAAAAATAAATAAAATTGCCTTATGAGAAAAGTAACCTTCAGATCGTATGAGCTTCAGCCCAAAGACATTTTCTTCATACTTATGTAAAGAAAACAATTAAATAAAAGGGTATTTCGTCAAAAGAGGTAATGAAAAACGATTGTTAGAAAATTAAAATCTACGGAATTACAAACATTTTAAGCAACCATCGGCTTTCGATTTATAGAAATATTCCGAAAGTTCAAAGGAAATTGGAAAAAAAAAAGAAAAAAAAAAAAAAAAAAAAAAAAAAAAAAAAAAAAAAAAAAAAAAAAAAAAAAAAAAAAAAAAGATTACCAAAATGTTCGGAAACTCACTGTTAAATTTAGAGACTAAACTATTTATTAATTTCTCATGAAAAATGTATTAATATATTAGAATGCAAAGGAAGTCGTTCAGGGTTCTATATTATTATTTTTTTATTGCAAATTTTAATGATCAGTAATCTTATTAAGCCTATTTTTCAAAACCAAAACAATGCGCCGTAAAAAAAAAAAAAAAAAAAAAAAAAAAAAAAAAAAAAAAAAAAAAAAAAAAAAATTCTCGTAGAACCATGTCTGTGCCTAAAATTCCATGTAGCTCCTCAAGGATTTAGGCAATTTATTTTAACCTCGATTAATTTTCTTTTTCCCCCTTTATGACGCATCAACTTCCATGGCTATGGATTTCGTTGTCTATCACTAATTTTTACCCTTCCTAAGCGTCCAAGGCAATTTAGTGACCTCTTTTAGCATTATTTAGCATTCAAAATCATTTTTACGTGTATTTTATAAATTCTTTTTTATGTCAGTTCTTTAGTTAATTATAGGACTATGTGGCCGACACGCACTCTTATTTTTAATCCCCCAAACGACGAATAAAGAGGCAAAACCCTCCAATTTGTTGGTTCGTCATTGACCTTTATGTCAAAGACGTCATTGACCTTTATGTTTTCAAAATTTGGAAGTTTCTCTTTCCAGCAGTCAACTATTTCTTAATTGGTTTCTGGGGCTGTTAATATTTTTGTACTACATAATTGGAAGAATAAGAACAGTATTTATGGGTACAACATGAAAAAAAAAAAAATATATGTGAAAACCACATCCAACAAATATCCTGCGTTTCAGATAAGGCATTCTTGCAGGTATATGTAGTATCAATGAATCCTATAAACATCTTTTGCTCCAAGGTCTCCCGATTTGAGTGCGTGTTGCTTCTTTAAATGAATAAATCTTTAAAAGCTGGTTCCGCCTGAACTGTTCAAGGCCTCCAAGACCATTGACGGTCTTATCGCAATATCTTTTGAAGTGCTGCAAGACGTCATCCGAAACTTTAAGATTTCTCCCTTTCTCCATGTCCATGTTTCAGACTTTCAGATCCCATAGATCACAAGTGGTTCAAATTTGTGTGTATATATATATATATATATATATATATATATATATATATATTTACACACACAGATATTTATGTCAACTAGTTTTTCCTCTTTTAGCGCGGTTCCTCCCTCCCTCCACCCTAATTCAGTTGAAACTTGTTCCAGACGTTTTACATTCATCTAATCTATGATAGGTAAATTTTGGTTCCGTTTGGAGTTAAGGAAGTACAAGAAATGAAATATTACAACGATTACTAAATGAAGGGTATTAATTAATAATACCAAACAGGTGAAGAATAACCCTTCAAAAATTTTTTCAAACTTTCCATTTATTCCTCCATCACAACGTTTCGGACACACAGGTCCATCCTCAGGCAATCATGTCCTGTTCATTACTCTAGTTACACTAAACAGTCATACAATAAATAAACATGATTCCTGTAAGGAACCAAGTCAAAATTCCACCTACATCAAACACTCATTATCACAGCCATATTAGACTTTTTCTAAAAAGTCTAATATGGCTGTGATAATGAGTGTTTGATGTAGGTGGAATTTTGACTTGGTTCCTTACAGGAATCATGTTTATTTATTGTATGACTGTTTAGTGTAACTAGAGTAATGAACAGGACATGATTGCCTGAGGATGGACCTGTGTGTCCGAAACGTTGTGATGGAGGAATAAATGGAAAGTTTGAAAAAATTTTTGAAGGGTTATTCTTCACCTGTTTGGTATTATGAAATATTACATTAACAGGCATGAAAAGTTTTGCGATTTTCGTATATTTTCTAAAATAACTCGAAAACCGTTGGGAAAGTTTGGTAAGTGGATGATAACCATTCAAAAGCTTACTAAATTTTCTAAAAAAAAGTTCTAGTGTGATTTTTGATGGGGTGATGTCTTTTGAATGGGATTTTGTATCTGTTCATTTTTTCTTCTAGTGTCTTCGTTCATGGGTTGAATTCGGCCTCCCTGACCGTCCCTAGGCCAACCCAGCCTTTAATAAATTTATCAACGGCTACCTTGGGTGCTAATGACTCTAGCAGACGAAGCAGCCAAGTGGAAAATCAGGCGGCCTTATGGTCATGAATCAGATACCTCTATAGTATCTGCCCCTCAGGGCCCTCGTGGCCTGTTACGGGACTGATTTTATATATATATATATATATATATATATATATATATATATATATATATATTGTCTGTTCGCGGCATATCTCAGCGAATAATGGTCCGATTTTGATAAAATTTGGTACAAAAATCTTTTTTTATCTGGTCAACTAAAGATTTAACTGGAATTTTTCTCATTTTAATAGCTTTTAACAGTAAAACGCGTATTTGACAAAAAAACAGGTAAGAAAATGTGAATTATTATTATAGTCTGTCCAAGAGCGAACGTTGAGAAGGTGGGGGAAATCGCCATGATACTGCCAATTTCCTGTTGTGGCGCCTCAAATCTATTTTCTCTTTGTGATTTTATTTTATATTTTTCACGAAAGATCAAACCCCATACTGCTACTATTCCTTTAACAATAGCACTACAGATATGAACGGAACCGCCCTAAGATGACGCAGTTCCTTTCTACGTACAAGGTTAGAGATACCGCTTTCAAAATAGATTCATTAGTTTTCCTATTTTAGAAAAAACTACTAAACGTGAACGAATGTCGCCTCAAAACCAAAGTTATGATGGAATGATTCTGCTGGTTAACGGACCTAACCTTTCTAATGAGACAAAGTATATTTGTCCCACATTTCTTCGAAATCGGACTACGTTTGATATATATATATATATATATATATATATATATATATATATATATATATATATAGGGGAAGGTGTTGTACCTCTGACCATATTGTACCTTTGACCACCGAGGCTGTGGCGGCATGTAGCACCATTTTATAAATTTTGGTGTAATTAGTGTTTAGCTCCTTCCCTAGAGAGCTTGTGTAACCTACTTTGGATTATTCAAGTCAAAGAGGATTCTTGCAAAAAATACTTATCCATTTCTATTATATAAAAATGAATCGCTAAATGTGTTGTTAAGCGCAAATCTCGAGAACAACTGAACCGATTTAGCTAATTCTTTTTTTATAATATTCCTAGAACTACGAGGATGGTTCTTACGGAGAGAAAAATTAAAAAAATTGCCTGATAAAGTCTAAAAACAACACTTTTCGGGTCTTTTTCACTTCCTTAACGCAAATTCATTTTTAAATAAAAAGATATGTTCTCAATTATAATATTTTTAACAGTTAACGTATTTGGTTATTTGTGTATAAGCAAAAAAAAATTTAAATAAATAAGAACATACAATCACTAGGTGACATTAGAATCACATGTTAATAATGCAATTTAAATTAATTTATAATTGCATTAACGAAGTAAAAAAGACTCCACTTTTCTATATTCCCATACAAAAGGTTTGTAATAATACTTAAAGGTCAATTTGAACTTTAATACCATACCATAAAGTGTTAGTGGAGGGGTTCTGGGAAGGCAAAACAATTGAGTGACATTAGTATCGTATAAATATTAATGTCAATATTTGTCAATATTTATACGATGGTAACATTACTCAAAAACAAATTGACTATGGTAAAATTTAAATTGTCTGTGGTAAAATGTAAATCGTCTGTGGTAAAATGTCACTTGAAATGTAAACATCTCTTTGCTGTGCATCTATAATATTACTAAATCTAAAAGCCGCAAATTTCTATAAAATTACTAAAGTGTTAAGTGTTTGTGATTTATTAAATATGCCTCCTGTAAGGCGGCGGACCAATTTAAGCAGAAGAACCCGAAATGCAACAAATTAATTATCAATCTAATCGTACTGCCCAGGGACGTGAATATCGCAATGAACGTGAAAGAATTCGGTTAAGACAGACCCGCGAAGCGCGACATTCGACTAATAATGGTGAAAGTTTGAATCGAGCTGCTGTCAATTGATTACAGTGCCTACAACTGTGTTGCTATTGGACCTATGAACTCAGTTTGACTATAAACAAATCCCAGGGGCAGTCATTAACTGTTAGTGGTATTAATCTAGATAACCCATGTTTCTCGCATGGTCAATTGTATGTTGCCTGTTCCCGTGTTGGAAAACCATCTGCTCTGTTTATTTACGCGTCAGGTAATGAAACAAAAAGTCCGTCACGCAGGAGCTGCATAACTAAGCACTTTCCTCAGAATTTGGGTAGTGTAGACTGCTTTCAGAACAATTTGCTTAAAATATCCTACATAAATAAAATAAAAACATGAATAGTTCTCTTTTAATTTTGTAATGAGTAACTGATAAATTATTAATTTGCTTCAAGAGTTATGTTTACACATGGTACCTACTACACTACGTAATAAATACAAAAAACCTCATATTATCGTATTTTGATCTAACGCAGGAACCGGATACAGTCCCTCTAGCGCTCCTTGCGGCGCCTTTGTGACCCTACGTCTAGCTGCCTTTTCTATTGAAATATATTACAAAGTAAACCCCCCTTTCCGATTGACCGATTCAGCTCATTTTTACAACACTTCTTTCTCATGAGTTACCCACGACGTATACCGCGTTTCGTTACATTAAAGCAGAAATTACGACCAGTATGAGTATATTAGTAATTTGGGTCCGGAGTAAACCCCCCCTCCTAAAGAACCGATTTAGTTTATTTTTACAACACATATTTACCTGTAGGTTACCACTACGAATACCGAGTTTCGTCGAAATATACCAAAAATCACGGTTGGTAGTGGCGAATTGGTATTGTGGGTCCGGAGTAAACCCCCCTCCTAATGAACCGATTTAGTTTATTTTTACAACACATATTTACCTGTAGATTACCACTATGAATACCGAGTTTCGTCGAAATATACCAAAAATCACGGCTGGTAGTGGCGAATTGGTATTGTCCGTCCGGAGTAAACCCCCCCTCCTTATGATCCGATTTAGTTCATTTTTATATCTCACTTTCCTCTCTATATTACCACTACGAATACCAAGTTTCGTTGAAATATAACGAAAACTACGGCTGGCATGGTCAAATTAGTGTTTTGGGTTCGGGGTAAACCCCCCCTTCCGGTGGACCGATTTTGGTGGTTAACGAACTCGTTCAATCGTTTGCTAATTGAATGCTATATACCAAGATTCGTGACGAAAAAACAAAAACTCTGGCCGCTATCGTGTTAACAGACACATATATATATATATATATATATATATATATATATATGCATATATATATATATATAGATATATATAAATTTTAACGGGGGTCATTTTCGCTGTCTACTAGGTAGGATCGATAAAGATTTGAAGAAATTTTTCAAAAATTCCGTCATGAGTCCAACCTCAATAGCTACTTTCCTTCGGAGGAAAGTGCTAAAAGATCGTGTACCATTAAGTACTACAATAAAAGTGAAACTTAATTTAGAATAAGTAAAAATAAAATGGAATATAATAAGTAGGTTTCATAATAAGAAATCTGATATTGTAATTTTTTAGTGACTATTAAAAAGATTCAACCAACTAGGCAATACTAGTGAACATAGAAACCTTAGCCATTCTACTGTTAAATTTAAAGTTACTGTTAAATTTAGTAGAAACACAAAAACTGTCGGTATAAATACAAAATCATAGACTTTCCCTACGCGCTGCCCCTTAAGCGCCAAATAGTGGCTTGATACCGACTCATGGGTTCCAACTTTCTGTTAGAACTTTCTAAGGGTGGGTTTACACTTGCTAGTTATTGCAGGATATTTATATCAGAGAGAAATTGCGACTATTGAAACCCCATGTAAAATGTATGTCGGCAATAAATTCTACCATGAGCAATTTATTGCCGACATACATATTACATAGGGTTTCAATAGTTGCAATTTCTCTCTGATAGAAATATCCTGCAATAACTAGCAAGTGTAAGCCCACCCCAAGGAATGTAGATTTTCAGGTAACACTCATAAAAGATTTTCTGAAAAATGTCTTTAAACCTTCATTAATCCACCGGTAATGACCTCCGTTAAAATGTATATTCAGGGTGCCCCCAAAATAAACGACAAAACGTCGAGAATCGGTGCAGGATGAAAAAAGAAAGAAAAAAAGTCCTTTGGCATTTTTCTCGTTTTTGCTTCGTTTCCGAGAAAACCGCAAAAAAACTAAAACACAATCGTGAATAAGCATTCTTTCATAATGCCTATACAAGAATCATTAAAAGTATATAATTTATCTTCCACCCCTTATCTTCTTCTCTTCTTGGTCGAAAAAATTAAATGACGTCATGTAAAGTTGCAAGTTAACATAGTTACTTTTCTTCGGAGAAAAGTGATAACACAAAACAAAAAAAAAAAACAAAAACAAAAAAAAAATGCAATCGATTAGCTCGAGTGGACCTATTTAGGGTTATTTTAAACACACGTTCCTCATGTTGGGCATTACTTCCACTGAGTTTCACTGTAAGAAAGTAAATACTGGCCGGTACTGTTAAATTAATAATTTTATTTCAATTAGAGCTCCTTTAGAAATAAACACTCAATAAAATCTAGGAATAAGCGACCTGCGTGGCCTTTGGAAATTACATCTTAATCATTGAGGATGGTTTATAAATAGTAGTTTGGTTATAAATACATAAATAAATAAAACACCCATAGAGGCCCTCCACTTTTTCTCGATTGATCGCTTTACAGAAGATGATACCCTGATCCCAAAATATCTCTACCGCAAATATTTCAGTTTAATTTTAATTTTACAGGTTAACACACAGTAATGACCGTTCAGGTTGGGATAGGAAGCTAGAAAATATATAAAATAATTGGCACCACAAAGCATACGGAAGCAAATATTGCTGCTGTCCTTTGATGTTAATCCTCAGAGCTATGGTAGGAGTGATGATACTGGACGTTAGGTTGTTCGGCAGATAGCAATAAATACTCGGAAAAACATTTATACTAATCTTTAACTATTGTTGTTTGTAGCAGAACTATTTTCTTAATGATTTTGATTCTCCCGTTTTGACCAATAAAACAGGGAATTCGGGGAATAGTTTGGATTCAACAAAGAAAAGTCCGTCACGCAGGAGCTGCATAACTAAGCACTTTCCTCAGAATTTGGGTAGTGTAGACTGCTTTCCAGAACAATTTGCTTAAAATATCCTACATAAATAAAATAAAAACATGAATAGTTCTCTTTTAAATTTGTAATGAGTAACTGATCAATTATTAATTTGCTTTCAGAGTTATGTTTACACATGGTACCTACTACACTACATAATAAATACAAAAAACTTCATATTATCGTATTTTGATCTAACGCAGAAACAGGATACAGTCCCTCTAGTGGTAGAAAGAGCTCCTTGCGGCGGCTTTGTGAACCTACGGCTGGCGGGCTTTTCTATTGAAATATATTACAAAGTAAACCCCCGCTTTCCGATTGACCGATTCCGCTCATTTTTACAACACTTCTTTCTCATGAGTTACCCACGACGTATACCACGTTTCGTTACAATACAGCAGAAATTACGACCGGTATGAGTATATTAGGAATTTGGGTCCGGAGTAAACCCCCCCTTCTAATGAGCCGATTTAGTTTATTTTTACAACACATATTTACCTGTAGATTACCACTACGAATACCGAGTTTCGTCGAAATATACCAAAAATCACGGCTGGTAGTGGCGAATTGGTATTGTGGGTCCGGAGTAAACCCCCCCCCCCTCCTAATGAACCGATTTAGTTCAGTTTTATATCTCACTTTTCTCTCTATATTACCACTACGAATACCAAGTTTCGTTGAAATATAACAAATATTACGGCTGACATGGTCAAATTAGTGTTTTGGGTTCGGGGTAAACCCCCCCTTCCGGTGGACCGACTTTGGTGGTTAACGAACTCGTTCAATCGTTTGCTAATTGAATGCTATATACCAAGTTTCGTGACGAAAAAACAAAAACTCTGGCCGCTATCGTGTTAACAGACACACACATATATATATATATATATATATATATATATATATATATATATATATTATTTTCCACGTATTTCTGACCTTTATTTACGTATAATTATTTATTCTTTATATATGGCCAAGGTCAAAAGAATAGTACTCCAATTCTCTTTGTACTATTTATTGTTTGTACGCCCTACACGTTTCGTGGCCTTTATGCCACCTCCTCAGGGGCCATTACATCCCTATGTGTGGATAGCTCGCCACCCATACCGAGAGGAGGTGGCATAAAGGCCACGAAAAGTGTAGGGCGTACAAACAATAAATAGTACAAAGAGAATTGGAGTACTATTCTTTTGACCTTGGCCATATATAAAGAATAAATATATATATATATATATATATATATATATATATATATATATATATATATATAAATTTTAACGGGGGTCATTTTCGGTGTCTACTAGGTAGGATCGATAAAGATTTGAAGAAATTTTTCAAAAATTCCGTCATGAGTCCAACCTCAATAGCTACTTTCCTTCGGAGGAAAGTGCTAAAAACAACAACCAGATTTTCGTTAAAATTTATATTTAGAACGTTTTGACAAGCACGTGATGACATGATTTGCTCATGCGCAGCTAAAAATCAGAGAACAAATATACTGGGGGGTCTCCCGTGGTCTAGTGGCTTGCGCGCTGGATTCATAAGCGGGAGATGGTGGGTTCGATCCCCACCGGCGCCAGAAATTTTCTCATCTCAGGGCTCGCTGAGAAAATTCCTGGTTGCACCCTGGATGTCGGCGCTAATAGCTAGGATTTGTTGATGCGCCGTAAAAAAAAAAAAAAAAAAAAAAAAAAAAAAAAAAAAAAAAAAAAAAAAAAAAAAAAAAAAAAAAAAAATATACTGAATTACCACAAAGAGTAATTATTTATAATCTTTAATGAACACACAACTTATTAGCAAAACAAAAAATGTTTTTGTAAGCTATGTTTATGTGTTGATCAAACGTATTGTTTTTTGTGGTAATTCTTTATATTTGCTTTCTGTTTTTTAGCAGATGAAGGCTTCCAAAGAGCATGCCGAGACATTCTAAATACATATTTTTACGAAATCTGACAGTTCTTAATGCTCTCGCCAAATATTGTTTTGGTGAGAGCATTTATTGTAAAAAAAAAAAAAAAAAAAAAAAAAAAAAAAAAAAAAAAACTATAAACACTATGTTTACTAGGCGTCCAGAGGACCTCACCTTTTTACACTAATATATTTTTAATTGTTTCCATAAAATAGAAACCCGTTGCATTTTGATTTGAAACATCTTATTCTTTCTGGAATGGTAAATTTATAAATCTATTATACTTAATGGCAGCTATGAGGCATGGGTGTATACAGGGTGTTCAAAACTCGATTGACACCCCCCTTTTTCCCCATAATTTTTGAAATTTAAAAACGAAACTTGGTGGGTCTTAACGTGGTCGAATGTACTTTCATTGGACCTAATGCACGATCCCTCAACTTTCTCCAGTTCTTCTCCAGAGACCCTAACTCTGGAATCTCCAATAGAAAGGGGTTATACTTTCTTCGTTATTGGCAGAAAAGTGACGAAAAACAAGGGTTTTATCGGTTTTTGGCAATTTGTTAATCATTGGTGCGCTTTAGCGAAAAAATGAAAGATATAAAATCGACATAGAATTCAATTTTCTACAATAATTTGTCATAAAAATAACCCCTTTCCATTGGAGATTCCAGAGTTATGGTCTCTGGAGAAGAGCTGGAGAAAGTTGAGGGATCGTGCATTAGGTCCAATGAAAGTACATTCGACCACGTTAAGACCCGCCAAGTTTCGTTTTTAAATTTCAAAAATTGTGGGGAAAAAGGGGGGTGTCAATTGAGTTTTGAACACCCCGTATACACCCATGCCTCATAGCTGCCATTAAGTTGGTGGTTGGACCTAATGCACGGTCCAACCACCAAGTTTCGTTTTTACATTTCAAAAATTGTGGGAAAAAAGGGGGGTGTCAATCGAGTTTTGAACACCCTGTATAGAAAATAATTTCGGAGGGGGCTGGGAAAATTTGGGGGGGGGGGGGGGGGCTGAGTCCATTTCCGGTGCATGGAATACTAACAATTTAGATCTTGGAAGAGTTTTAGCTAACTTAAACGCTTTTACACCCAAAATAGAATATGTTTTATGACCTAATGATCTTATTTAATTTATTTTTAAGGGTTTTATGAAATTTTTACCGATCAAATCAACATTCCGGGGGGGGGGAGGGTTTGCTGCAGCCCCCCTTATATACGCCCATGCTATGAGGTGAGAAGCTGACGACAAAGTGAAATAAAATAAATAACCTCCTATTTTAGCTAAGGATGATAATAATTATTAGTAACTCGTGATCGGCAATAAATAATAATTAATGTACCTGTCCTCAACTATAAAAGCAAATTAATTAAGTTCCCTGATTATAATGAAAAAGGAATTTTTAGTGAACACAATGTGTTTGATAAAAGAAAACGTCTATGAAGCCTTGATAGCCTGCAGTGTTGCCAGCGGCTCACTCACGAAAATTAGAGACAATCGCACGCAAACAATTCACAGTGAGGGGGCCCCGCTGAAATCGCGAAGAAATGTAAGACTTTTGGCACTAAAATGGCTATATTTGCAGGTACCTCCTGCATCGATTGAACGCAAAATTTACACCCTCCTTCCCTCTGTTTCTCGAGTTTTGCAAGGATTTAAGAAATGGGGTTTTACAAACTTAACTCTTTCTCTTGTTTGATGCCTAGATATCTCGACGAACACTTTAGTGGTAAAGCATTATAAACGCAAGAAAACTTATTAATTCCTCTAATAAAACGGAATCAAAACTTCTAGAGATGCAAGTATTGTTCCTATTGAAATGGTCCTGGAACTAAATTCTACAGTTGGAAGAGATTTGGAGTTTGGGAGGGAGTCTTAGATGTCTTTTGAGAAGTGTTTCTTCGGGTTGCCAACATACATACCTATTGGGGGGAAGGAATTTTATTTTACTGCACAAGCAGAAGATAAAGTACCAACACATTCAAAGATTGGTTAAAATGCTAAGACGTGGTTTGAGTTCTGTGATGACTGAAAAGACGAGAGTTGGCCTTCTGGTCTGGTGGCGTGTAGATCGGCTCCGTAGTAATCTTAATTTAGAGTGGTTCAAACTTTTTCTTTAGAGCTGAAAAGCTACCCCACTACTAGCTAGCCTGTGACGTATCCCCCCTACTCTTCTACATCTCTCAGCGCTTCATTTAACATACTCGCCATTATTAATATAAATATTAAAAAAAAAAATAAATAAGGAAAATAACATATTTTTTTTTTCACTCCAATAATATATTACTAATTGGAATAAAATACCTATACATTATTATTATTACGAAATGGAAGAACTGAAGTCACTTATTGAATCAATGTCCAGCCAGCTCACAATAAACACTCAGGAGACAAAGAAATTGACTTCTGAGGTACAGGTTTCTATAAAAGAGGCTAGAGAATTGAAAGAAATTATTAGAAATTTGAATTCTAAGTTGACTGATGTAGAAAAACGAGTAACTTCGGTAGAACAACTATGCTCCAAAAATTCAATTTTGCTCGATCGGAATTCACGAAGAAGAAATCTGATTATATACAATATACCCGAAGAGGAAAATGAAAACTTTGGATTGTTAGAAACAAAATGCCTTAAAGTTTTTGAAGAAATTGAAGGTCAGATAAATGAGCATGACATTGACTTTGTTAGACGCATCGGGAGAAACAAAGGGAATAGACCTGTACTGGTTAAATTTTTGGCACTGAAGAAAAAACTCAAATACTGAGATTAACGCCTAACTTAAAGAACACAGGTATTAGTATATCGGAAGATTTTCCGTTAGCTATTAGAGATATTCGAAGAGAACTAAATGAATATAGAAAGGAGGCAAGAAAGAGAGGAATGACTGCAAAGTTAATCTACGATAAGCTGATGGTAAATGGTAAAACATTCTTTCTTGATGAGGCGAAAGAATCTCTTTTCAAGGATGGCGGCTCGAATAAAGTACAAACTCCCGCGGAAACATCAAGTAGAAAGAAAAAGAGAGAAGAAACGTCAAGCCCCGAGTCTGAACAACCTTTATACAACAAGCCTGTAACCAGCAAGAAGCATAAGGAGTCTGGGAAGAGTGTGCTGAAGCAATGGCTCGACACTGCTGGAAGCACTAGTAAAGAAGATTAGCAATTACAGATCCGCGAGACTCAGGAAGTAGAGTTCAAGGAAGGAAGAAAATGGAGTGACTTCAAATTTACAATATTATTTTGGAATAGTTCTGGCTTCCGAAACCTAATTGAAGAAATGAACCATTTCACCAATTGTGGTCTAATATGCTGCTCCGAGATGTGGCTGACATCTCTACCTACACTACCAGCTCA
This sequence comes from Gonocerus acuteangulatus, assembly GCA_946811695.1. Lineage (NCBI taxonomy): Eukaryota > Metazoa > Arthropoda > Insecta > Hemiptera > Coreidae > Gonocerus > Gonocerus acuteangulatus. The sequence continues at coordinate 51,933,263 of OX328123.1, read as the reverse complement.
CCTCGACTTCAACATAGCAGCCACATCACCAGCTATCAAGGAGAAGAGTCGTGGGAGAGCGAGTGGTGGGTTACTTATATTATCTAACAACGTGCTAACAAAACCTGTAGTATTAGACATAAATAGCCACTGGCTAATTGTCAAAGTTAATTTAAAAAGTATTATATTGATAGTTATCAGTATCTATTTTAGACCGTCTTTAGATTTGGAATGTCTTTTAGAAATGTTGGATCTTGCATTGAAAGATCTCTCACATGAGCCTAAAGTCACAATAATAATAGGTGGAGATTTTAATGCTCGCCCTGGAATCCTAGATCCACTTCCTGAAGATATTGAGTCTTTCGACTTGAATATCTACCATGATTCCTATGATAGTAAGTCAAACACAAGGGGTCGCGTTCTCAATGATTTCATGGCTTCTCATGGATTTATTTTAATAAATGGTAGAACGACAAGCGATACTCCTGCCGGATTTACTTCTTTCGCAACAGCGGGGCAAAGTGTTATTGATTTAGTTTGGTGTCAAATTACTGATTTAAATGTTATTAGTGATTTAAAGGTTCTAGATAGCGTACATTGCTCCTCACACTTGCCTATTCTCTTAACTCTAAATATTAATAATTCTCACAAGAAACTGTCTAAACAACCAAAATATTTAACTAAAACATTCTTTAGATGGTCCCCCATTAGAAGTGGTCACTTCTCTGAGATGATGAATTCGTTTAAATTTCATGAATCTGACCTGCATATTGCATCGGTAGATTCTTTGAATGATAATCTTATTAATTTCATTAAAGATGCAGCTTAAGCAACGGGTATGAAAGTTAGTGTGAGACCCATGAAGCCGAAATCCTCCTACAGGAGAAATAAATGGTTCGATGAAGATTGTATAGAGTTTAGAGAAAAACTAAAATTACAAATGAAATTATGCCGTCGAAACAAATTTCAAAAATCTGATTTAAATGAATATACTATTCTTAAGAAAGAATATAAATCTCTAATTAAAGAAAAAAAAGATGTCTATTATAAAACTATTGCAGATTCATTCAGTAATGTCAAGGATAGTAAAGGCTTTTGGGCCGAAGTTAAAAAAATTACTTATAAACAAATCTCTAATAATTGTATCTCTCTAAAAGAATGGGAAATATTTTTCAATTCGGTCTACACTTGTGCTTCGTCACCTGATACTAAGTTTTTTGGAGTAACGCATCCTTTGCTAGAGTCTTATATCTCTACGGAAGAGATTCTTGAAAGCCTGAATTCTTGCAAAAGCGGAACTTCACCCGGGCCCGACGGAATATCTTATGACTTTCTAAAAGCTCTTCCAGAAAATTGGATTAATTACCTAGAACATTTGTTCAATAAAATTGTCTGTGAAGAAAACGTTCCCAAAAGTTGGTCACTCATTCACATCTCGATGATTTATAAGAAGGGAGATAAACATAACCCCATAAACTATCGTGGTATTGCCCTTGTGAACTGCTTACTTAAGGTCTTCACTCAGGTTTTATTGAATAGGTTCCTTATATGGGATGAGGAAGTGAAGTTATTACCTGAATGCCAATCAGGATTCCGCAAAGGGAGAGGATGTTTGGACAACATTTTTGTCTTGTCTTCAATCATTCATATTCATCTAAGACTTTCTAAACGCTCGGTGTACGTAGCCTTTGTGGATTTTAAAAGAGCTTTTGACTCTATTTCCCACCAAAACCTTTGGATGAAATTAAATGACTTAGGGGTCAGTCCTAAAATTCTTCGGCTACTTCAGAACCTCTATAGCAATGCTTCAATTCAAGTAAAAGTTGGGAAGGAATCGACTCGCAATATAAGAGCTACTCAAGGTTTGTTTCAGGGTGAAGTATTGAGTCCATTTCTTTTCGCATGTTTCCTTTCTGATATGGAATTATTTTTCAAAAGTAGAGGTGCTAAAGGTCTAAGTATAGACGGATACAATGATCTTCTTGTACTCTTGTATGCAGATGATGTCATTATACTAGCAGATTCTCCTGTAGATCTAAGAAGCAAGTTGGCTATTTTAGAGGAGTATAGTCGATCAAATTCATTGACTGTCAATACTTCCAAATCAAAAATTCTCAAGTTTCATAAAGGTAAATGTAGAAAAGATCCAGATTACTTGTACTCAGGAAAAATAATTGAACAAGTCCAACAATTTGTCTATCTTGGAGTTTTATTTTCTTCATCCTCGATATTTCTCAAAGAAACAACATATGCAATTTCGAAATTCAACGCTGCTATCTCTGTTGTCTTTAGTATTTTAGCAGGTGCAAAATGTCATTGTTGGGAGGCCACAAGGAAAATTTTTTACTCTATAGCAAGATCCACATTGATCTATGGCTCCCAGATCTGGGGCATTAGATATCTAAATTATTTGGAACAAGCGGAAACCAATTTCTATAAGAAACTATTCCAACTTACTAGAACTACCCCTAATTACATGATAAGGCTTGAGACTGGAAGTGATTATGTATCAATACAGGTTATAAAATCAACCCTCCTCTGGCTTTGTCAAATCCTATCTATGAGTGCTGATAGACTTCCAAGGCTTCGTTACAATAGACTTCTTCTTTTAGATCAGAGTCCCCAAAATAACATAAAGCTTAATTGGGTATCCCAAGTTAAAAATATATTTGTCACTTTGGATTCTCTAGACACATGGCTAATTCAGGACCCTAATTTAATCAAAAGATGGATTAATATAATTTTAGATGCCCAAAAAGCTAAGTTAATTAGTAATGATCTGGAGAAAATGAATAATTCTAACTACAACCCATTTTACAAATTTCTTTCAGTATCCCCAGGCCTACCTCATGATTTTCTCACCATGGGGCTGCCTTTTGTTATTGCAAAAACCATAGCTCAGTTGAGAACAGCCAGCAACTACAATATCAAATTTTCAATAAAAAATATCCATTATTCTATTAACCCAAAGGAAATCTGCACCCTCTGTAATAATAACGTATTTGAAGACATTTTTCATTTTATCTTGCATTGTCCTATTTACTCCCCCATTAGAAGGCAATTCCTCCAGTTTATCAACCAACCTATTGAAAATTCCCGATTACACGAAATCTTAAACAAAGCCTCAAAATTTGAATATATACACATTTATAACTATATAAAAAACTCCTTGAAATTGAGAGCTTCATTAATTTCTGATTGACACAATAATAATAATAATAAAAACACACACAAAAAAAAAATCCAACATTTAATATTAAGTAATCCATTTTTTGCACTGTTTTCTCTATCTAAAAATAATTTTTAATAATCACTTCTTGGTTAAGAAATTGCATTTTATATTTAGTACATGTATAGAAATACTCCTTAAATTTAATGCATAGAAGCTGTAATTATTTTCATTTATTTTAAGTTAAACTTTATTATTTCACAAAGTATCTGTATGTAAATAGAACATATGCGTAAGTTTTATGTTGGGGTATGTTTATGAACATATTACTAACATAGGACTAAAAACATTATATAAGGTCAACTCCTTGCAATGGAGAGACCCTGTATGCAATAAAATAAATTGAATTAAATTGAAATTGACTGAGAAAAGACCAGGCTACACAAGAATAAGAGCAGCTCTTCATCGAAGCTTGCAAGAACATGGACGACAGAAAGAGCAGTGACCCTGTTCTGCTGGTGGAAGGCTATTCCAGAGTATTGATGATACTTGCTAATCTTGAACAGAAACAGAGATTTGAAAATTCTTGAGCAGCATTGTGCCACCTAAATAAATCTTTAGAATTCACAGTTGTAGCCATTTCCCTTATCGCAAATGACCTACCTATAGCTTATTCGTATAGAAATCTTAGGCTTATATGATTCACGAAAGCTAGGACAGTGATGCTGGATTTGAGCAGAAGGGTATGGATTACAGGTGAGCATGAAAACAGTTCCATGTACAATCTGAATGAGGAAAATGACACACTTGAAAGACGTCCTATAATGAAAGAGTTCAGAAAAGCACAGAAAGGCAAGAGTGTCCTCTCTAGTGAGGTATGAAAGATGATTTTGTGCAGAAGCAACCAAAGCAAATTGTATTCACTTGTGTCTATAGACTTTGTGCAGGTACAGCCAATAATCTGGATAATAAATTTAATTATTGTGTTTATAAAATGTATATTAGAGGCCCGATGGCCGTGAGGGTTAAGGCGGGAGCACTTAACACTCCGAGCCAAGGATCTTGGGTTCGATTCCCCCTGGGGGTGGTGGCTTTTCTTTAGAAAAAAGAAGCCCTATCCTGGCTAGAAAAGGGTGGTAACCTGTCCTAAAATTTGTAGTTAATAATAAATGGACGTTAAAATTTAAATAAATAAAATGTATATTATATTTTGTATTCTTGCTTTATTTTTGTTGCAGGATTTATTATTATTTTAATTCAAGTTCTTTTCAAGTTAAGAGTATACAACATTTCAAATTTATGTTTTTGTTATTTTGTATTATTTGTTGTAAGACTAGTCAACTCTGGCATATGGACTATGTCCGAATCTGGGTCATTTTTTGCTTTTTTTTTTTTTTTTTTTTTTTTTTTTTTTTTTTTTTTTTTTTTTTTCATTTACTCTATTTGAAGTTAAAAAAAAAAAAAATGTATTGTTTATTATAGTGTAAGATATATTTACATCGTAGGGTGGTAACCTATAGATAACCCGTCCTAAAATTCGTAGTTAATAATAAATGGACGTTAAAATTTAAATAAATAAATAATATTTACATCGTTCATTTTTATAAAACATTTTGTATACATGTCAGGCTATGGCTGTAATTTCTACAAGGCATAGAATTACGTATATAATTAACACATTGGCTGACATACTATTTTTCATAAATCAGTGTTGAGAGTGATGTCCTGAGTCAAGCTCATGAATTGGAGCCCTAGATATCAACACAACAACTTTCTTCTAGTCCTGATTCAAGTGCAATAATTGTTGTTAACCTAAGACAAATTAAGAGCCCTCATGTATTAATTAATAGTATGAACATTAATAATTTAAAGTCGAATTTCCAGAAAATAATTATTTTCCATTTTAATATTGTATGTTTATTATGCATGTTTTAGAATTGCTATTATGAATTCTAGGATATGGCTAAATTTATAAATGTGATACACAGGGCCGCCACATCTCGGAGCCAGGCCCAGGACCAGATCACGGGCCCCCACTTCTCAGAGCCAGACTGAAAATTCTAGTACTTCGCTATAGGACTTTGGACATTTTAAAATTATTTTCATCTTGAGTTTTGAGCGAAATGAGTATAAAAGCCGTCAATCAGTGCAGAAAAGGTCACTTTCGGCACTTGTAGTTTTATTACAACTCCTAATGAAATATACTATTCTGGGACTGCACGAGTTTTTTCATATATGTACATTAAAAAAATTTAGATCCAATTCAAATAAATATAGGCTACGTCTATATTTCTAAACCCAATTCTTTTTACAAGCCTATAGATTTTTTTCCAATTAGCGAGGCCCGGCCCGGGCCTCCACGGCGCACGTGCCCGGGACAACAGTACTCGGCTACCTCCCCCCCATGTGGCGGCCCAGGTGATAAATACATGTATAAAGCATTGGCGTAAGCATATATAAGGGGGGCTGCAGCCTCCCCCCTCAAAATTATGATTTAATCTGTAACAATGAGTCATAAAAACCTCAAAAATAAATTAAATAAGATCGCTTAGTTCAGAAAAAATATTATTTTTTTCGTGCAATAGCGTTTCAGTTGGCTAACTATTTCAAGTTCTAGATTGTTAGTACAGTAGAAACTCGATTATCCGGACCTCCATTATCCGGACCTCCATTATCCGGAAGCTCTGTTATCCGGACAACAGAACGAAGCATTAGAGGAGGGGCGGGAGGAGATTTTACCAGCGAGGGGTGGTCGTGAGGAGGCGCGGGACAAGATGTAATTGAGTGGCTAAATTCTGATTTAAATGACCCAGGATTTCAGACTCTCACGGACGATGAAATCTTGGAGTCTTGCCTCGAAAACACGGAAGAGGAAGAGGACATTGACAAACCACCTGCCACAGTAACACCAGGTCCTTCTCATGCAGAAGCTCTTCAGGCCATTGACGTGGTGTTCAGGTGGCTTGAGAGCCAAGAAGAGGCAGAAGCTGTGCAGCTTCTACAACTCCAGCGACTTTGAGATATGGCGGCGTCCAAGAAATGGAAGCCAAAGAAGCAAACACAAATAATAGATTTTCTAATTAGTTTCTGTACTTAACTGTGAACATAGATTATTACATTTACATACATAAAAATATTATTAATTATTATATTGCTTTAAATTATCAATAAAGAGTTCATAGTTTTTGAAACTTTTTTAATATTCCATTATCCCGATTTTCGATTATCCGGACTGACCTTGGCCCCAAATTAGTCTGGATAATCGAGTTTCTACTGTATTCCATACCCCCAAATCCCCTACTGCTCCCAGCCATTCACTTAATTCTGATAGCAATAGGATTTAGAAAAGAGAAAATAACAGTTAAATTCATTGGAATATTTTTTAATTAACAACTTTTCATATACATATGTAATTTAAATATATAAAATTTCAGCATTAACCAATTAGTTATATGAACTATTTATATACTTAGGCATTAATTCATTTTTATCTTTATTCAATTTTATTAAATAATATTGGAGTATGTAATACACTTGTATATATATTGTGTACATTAATATACAATTATAAAAAATATATATATAATATATTGTTTTTATTCACTCCACTATAATTAGTTTACACTAAGACGCATTGATATTTTTTAACCAAAGGCAGTACTGTTCAGAATACTTAGTCAATAAACAAACGAGAATTTTTCATGCAATGGTTCAATAATTTAATGAATAAACCATTTTTTACTTTAAATTATGAACAACAATAAAATCAATTCGAAACAATGGCACTCATAAAACAAACAAGAACAGTGATTGTTGTTTCACTATACTCAATTTAAATCAATATAAAATATGAATATAAAACATAGCTAATATGTATATACAGTTCAAAACATTGTATATAATATACAAAAATATCTCTACAAATTAAAAAAAATGGATGAAAACAAAAAAAAAACATGCATAAATATAATACAAGACTATGTCTCAAAATATTATTCCAGGAATTTAAAAAAAAATATATTAAAAATGACAGAAGTGCTTAAAGCCTCAGAACATTCGATCTTAACTTTAACTTTACATGCTTCATACAATAATTGTTTAATAGACTCTGAGCAAATACATCTTTAATGAAATAAATACATATAACAGCTAACTGTAACACAATTCAATTGTATATTTCAGCGAACGTAATTCTGCATTCTGAGTGTCTCTTATCCCTGAGCTAGCCGACAGAATTCATAAACTGTAGGTTTTTTCAGACATTCGTATCATTTCTGAATGTCAGCAATTGCAAGACTTCCCATCAGTGATGTCCTCTGAGGATTCCAGGGGGAATTTAGTGAGGTCTCTAGCACCATTTCGACCATTCTCGCTCGAGCTATCATTTTGCACAATCTACAAACAATAAAAATGTTAAATATTTAATATACATCCTACATTGTGTTAGATTACAAGTATTACTCATTCAGTAAATTATATCTGTAATGTAAAAAGAATTGAGCATTTGACTGTCTTTCTTTCATAATTCCCTCTGGTAAAAACAACTATATATGAATATAATATTGCCCTACTAGAAGAACAATGACGTAACTGCAAAAATGTGTCAAATGGAAATATTTCCATAGACAAAATCAGGGGACATGGGCGCGACTGTAGTTCTGCTCAAGATGGGCAGAGAAAATTCGACCGACAACAGGCAGAAAATTTGTCTTCTCGAACAACAAACAATTTTTACAGAAAATATGAAATGATAGTAAAGTATATATTCTACATACACTCAATTACCACATTTATACAACTGCAAATAGTTTTTTTACTCTCCTGTAAAACTTAAGTTTTTGCATCACTGTTCTTCCGGAACTGCGATATGCCATGACTTGCTTTAATTAAAAATCCACTCATTTACTTATTTTAATTTGAATGTACTTTTCCTTGACATTAGTGGACCTGGGATTAGTGGCCTTCTGGATGTGCTTTCCTTTACAGCAAGTTAATTGTATCAGTTATACATCAATGATCCCAAACAATTCTTTCCATAACCATATAAGTGTTATATGTTTTATGATTGGCTGAAGTAACTTTTAGGTTAGGATTTGAGGAATAAGGAAGATGCAGCAATAGAATTATGTGCTGTTCAGCTTTGGAAAATAATAGATAGACCTTTCTATAAGCTGTACAGGGCTGTAAATAAAATAATTGTGGGTGAAATCACCTTCCCTTAAATGGCATGGTAGTTCTCAGCTTGAACCTTGATTATAAAACAAAAATAAATATATAAGTGTGTACGATCAAAATTTTGATTTTTTTTTTCTATATTAAAACAAATTACTTCTTTAGCCAGTTATTAAAATTTTAAGAACGAGAAAACCAAAATTTTCACTGTAAACCGACAATTGTAAGATTTGTTTGGTTATAAGTAATTAATAAATGAAAACCAATAGATAAGTTCAGTAGATATATAATGGACTTGGTCATCAAATATTTTTTTAATTTTGTACAAAATGGGGGCGAGGTTAGCTCAGTGGTAGAGCACTTGACTAATGAACTGGAGGACCCAGGTTCAAAACCCGAGCGCACATAAAGATTTTTATCTATTAGTGTCGTCGCTCGAGGCTTGGACTTAGGGTCCCAGATCGTCCCTAGGCTCACCCAGCCTTTAGTTAATTAATGGGTACCAACAAAGGGAAAAATCAGACGGCCGGAGCATAGTACTGACCACACTATCTCCCTAAAGTGCAGTATGTTCAAGAATCAGATACCTCTACAATATCTGCCCCTCTGGGCACTTGTGGCCTGCTATGGGACTGATTTTTTTTTTCAACAATGACCAGTAATGAATTAACGTTTGGATACATTACATAATAATAATCATACCTGATCTACTAATGTTTTAGCTGCTTCTTCAATATTTATATTCTCTTTAGCAGATGTTTCAAACCAAGCTGTGAACTTATGTTCTTCACAGAATTCATTCATTTTGTTTGGATTATTCACAATTCCTTCCTTCTGCTGATCGCACTATGATGAAGAAAGGGCAAAACATTAGAAAATATTGATTCTAAAATGTCCAATATCACTTTTATTGAATGTGAATTTCAAAGGTTTTTTTTTTTTTTTTTTTTTTTTTTTTAATTTATTTATTTTAAGGCCTTGCAAAAGAATTCAAATAAAATTATTCATCAAATTTATTCATCAGCAAAATATGAAAATTATTTATAAATTAAAATTTTAAAGGATACTAGAGATACATTAGTTTTTTTTAATGGATTTTGCATATGACTGCCATTATCAAATGGTTCTCTGAGAATATTAAAATAGAGATAAATGAACAAATTAAGATATCAAGTTGTTAAAATTACCTTATTTGCTAAAAGGACACAAGGAATAGGGCTGCCATCCGGTAGCTGAACCTTGGCATCTAAATCTTGTTTCCACTTCACTACAGCGTCAAACGTAGCCGCACGTGTAACATCAAAGACAATGAACGCACCAACAGCCTCTTTATAGTATACTCGTGTCATATTTCCAAATCGTTCTTGCCCTAAAAATTAATTATCATGAAGTTAATAATTATTTTAAACTATTAATATTATATTTAGTTAATGACTACAGCTTAAATAGGAAAGTCATTTAGGGTGCCCATACATGGAGAGGAAAATCTCATGATTTGGCCTACGCAGTCCAAACCTTAAGACATTCCTCACCATGATTGGGATATCCTTGAGGCCTGAGTTGAACTGTACAGTTCATCTAAGTAGAATTAAAACTCTGATGGCCTTGAGGTTTATTAACTTAGCATGTGTGTGCTAGACCTGTACAGGCCAAACTGTTAAGTCTCGGCCTTGAGATTTGAACTGTGGTTAATATCAATTTCATAAACACATGCATGGGAGCATAATGTGGATACCATTAATTGTAGACATTAGAACTGAGAGTTTTCGCATTTATAATAATAATTGTTTCTGAGTACGATAGCTGTATGGGAATCAGGAAGTGAAACCTGGCTGAATTTCTTTCTTTGTTTAATATACAACAATACATTATGACTCACATACTCATAATGACAGCATGCATTTATTATAAGTTTATAGAAAGACAAAAGCTCAGTTTCTTCAGCAATACAAACTCACCAGCTCGCCTCTTCTGGATATGACTGTGCCATTATAATAATAACTGATGTTTCACCAGACATTCTACAGGCTTCTTCGGGGCCTCTTCTAACCAGAAGACCTCGGGGTCGTAGGCAGCATAATAAGAATTAAAGGTTGAACTGGGTCAGAAATATGGAAAGGCCTCCTACGACCCCGAACAGATATAAATAGGCCCTGGACTGAAAATTATCTTCAGTCTCATAAGAAACCCTGAGGAAGCCTGCAGAATGTTGGTTATTATAACAAATACCTGATAATATCCAGAATAACTTAAAACATTAAGTAACTTGGACTGTGGAAGTCTACAAGAACAAAAGAGGATTATGTTTCAAAAGAGTAGTAGGGGGAATTAAAAATTCCAACTCAAAGCAATAATTTTTCCGAGGTGAGGAAATATGTTCTTCCACAGTTCCAAAATGGATGAATCACTAGGAAATAAAGCAAATACTACATATTTTCAAATCTAGATTTTTTTTAAATTACTGACTTGCTATGGAGGAATTTGAACACAGAATCTTATACTTATCTTATACAACTTGCATATTATCCTCAGGAGCTCTGACAATTAAATCACTGAACTTCATATCTCAGCATTAAATATTAATTCATATAATGGAGCCAAAGACAAATGGCACAAAGAAATATTTATTTGAAGTCAGACAGATATGTTATTGCCATATAGGTAATATATGGCAATAAGATATCTAAAAGAGTGCCTCAGAGTAGGGACCTTTTTTATCATTTAAATTCATTAAACCATTATATAATATACAGGTCAGTATAAACCACCAATGACTTAATATTCAAATCTTTATTTTTAGAAAAATTAAACCGCCAGTTTGGAATTTGACGCCAGATTCTCACATTTTATGCTTAGGTGGCTTAGTAATTGAATTGATCCATGCAAAAAGGGCTTCAGTTTAGATTCAAGTCTAGTTCTATGTTAAATGGCCTTCAGTACAATACATAGCTACCTTAGAAACATATTCTTAATTTTATGATTCCATACAGAAAGGGATTTTGGACTGAAACCCATTTTGCATGGATCTATTCAATTAGGCTTACCTGGCTTCATACCATGGCAAGTACATGAATCATGCTGCAAACTTTGTCTATAGTGTAATTTTAACAAATACATAAAATCTAAGTAACACCATAGACAATCTATTACAAAAAAAAATCGACACAATGTAAAAATTTGAAATGATACAAAATTATTATTATATACTGACCAGCAATATCCCAGAGCTGCAGCCTAATTATAGTGCTCTGGTCCCAGTTGAGCACTTTGAGAGCAAAGTCGACACCAATAGTGGCACGATAGTGTTGTGAAAAAAATTGATGAACATAACGTTTAATTATTGAGGTTTTTCCAGTTCCAAGCTCTCCGATAACAAGGATCTTGTATAAACACTCTCTCTTCAGACCACTTTGTGCCTGTAAAAAAAAAAAAAATCACTCAATTAAAGAATAAAATAGTTTTGAATTATAACTAGGATTTAAAGATAAATAATTATATGTCAATAATTTTTGGAAGTACAATGAGAAAATTGAAGGAACTTAAGAAACATAAAAATATTTATCCCATTTTATGGAAACCCTGAAAACTTTATAATTTTCTTTTTGTCATACAGAATCTGCTATGTTATTAGCTTCGAGCTGTCTACAGGTTGCCGCCCTTTATCCTTTTGACTGCTAGTTTCAATAAATGAGTATTGTGCAGGTCACTCGAAATTCATTTGGTCCGTAGTGCAAGCCTCATGCGGAGCTGATTTAGTTTTTCTCTTTGTACTCCTAATAGAGGAGATAGGAGCATCATATACTATCTAGTGGTGAAATAGGAGAGGTACTAGAATAACAAGAAAAAGCTCCTAGGTAGCACGAGAAGTCATTTTGAAGAGAAAATCTAGTCATTGTCTGCAAACACCACTGCAGGAGTAGCATGCGGACAGCGCCTTTGTCAGCATGCACCAGTGCAGGCGCAGCATGGGGACAGCGCCTTTGTCAGAATGCATCAGTGCAGGAGCAGCATGGGGACAGCGCCTTTGTCAGCATGCACCAGTGCAGGAGCAGCATGGGGACAGCGCCTTTGTCAGCATGCACCAGTGCGGGAGTAGCATGGGGACAGCACCTTTGTCAGCATGCACCAGTGCAGGAGCAGCAGTATTAGGGTTCATAACACCAACAGCAAGTGTTTTTCCCAGGCAGTCACATAGAGGGTGTTTATATTAGGGTATAGTCGTTGACTTCATTGGTTATTGCTTTTAAACTAAAGAATTACATTCAAAAACATTAATTTACACACAAAAATTAAGAATATATAATCTTAACTTTGATTACTTCAAGTTTTAAGAAGGTAGGGGCAGCATCGAATTTAAATGGAACCATTGTTAAATTATTAAATAAGGTATAATAAAGAAAATGTTTAAATCAGTTGAATAACATTACTATAATTCAGGAATAAGAAAATACCAAGGAAGTGTTTTATTTTTACAAAAATAGATAATTAACAGTTAATAGTTAGTACATTAATATAACACTTAAAATGCGTAGCAAAATTATATTTTTAATTTTACACAGTAAAATATATAATACTCCCTGCTTAGGGGGGGCTTGATTCCTGCTAGGGTGGTAAAGTAGTGTAGATAACCCCTCCTAAAATTCCGAGCCAATTATAAATAGACATTTAAATTTAAATAAATAAAAATTGCAATTACCTATTTATTTATTTTAATGCAATTCTTTAGTATTAATAAGGAAATTTCAATTTTTGTCTTTGAGTAAAATCTTTAATTCAAGGTTTGAACATTGACTAATTAGAACATTACCAATGGGTACCAATTATATTAAACTAAGATGAATAATGATGATTTACATTACTCTCCGACTAACTACATAAATACAATCATTTAGTCATAGAAAAAATTATTATATATACAGTCATTTATTCATAGAAAAAATATTACCTGGTAATGATTGTTTATAAAGAAGAAAGTATAATTATTTCATATTACTAAAGATAAAAACTCCTTTGCTTATTGCATTAAGAAATTTCATTCTGTAGATACAGTGTCTCACAAAAGTAATGGGAAAAACGAAATTTTGAAATTGAGCTTGTAATTACTTATGACAAGTGCAATTTTTTAAACTTTTTTTAAATAGTCCCATAACTTAATATTCCTAAGGATCAAAATAACCTGAAATTCGCGCAAAATAATTTATTCGTAACGAAAATAGAAGTAAGGATAGATTAAAACATAGAATTCTCGGGTCACAAAAGTAATCGGAATTTTCGGGTTTTCTTAATTCTGAGCACGTTTCTGGGCATTATCGTATCAACTTCATTCTTACGATGTACGAAAGGGTCAGTACTAGCCTTAACGTCTCGACAACTGCATGTTTCACCTCAATAACTACGAGCATGATGTGGTAAATACCAACGTCGAGTGAGACTCGTGTGCGCGTAGATTCTTTGCGCGAAAAGAGCTTTAAATTCAAACAAATCAGCCAAGAGATCTGTAAGCATATTTCAACGGTTAGTCCAGTCACCTGAGACAAAAAAGGGGCAAAGTTCGCAAAAAAAACGGGTAATGCTGATTTTTCGGGTTATTGTTCGGGTCCCGAACTTCGGGACCACCCCAGTAGTGTGTACCCAATTTGTCACCTTCGAAAGACCTGTGCTAACTGCGCAACAGTCGAAAAACATTAAAAATTTTGGACATTTTTTTGTTTTTTTTTTCTTATTAAACCGTGCATCGTACAACAATTTGTGTTCTATGTTTTTTTAAAGTGAATAACATTTAATAACTTGTGGCGCTAAAACAAACTTTTTACGTAGAATAACTTCCGAGATACAGCTCTTCAAAGTTTGGCTACTTTTCCCAAAAAGTGCAAAATTTAACTATCAGGCCTGTCTGGGGGGATATGCAGGGCGGAATAATCGTCTTACAAAATTTTCTTGAGAATGAAAGTTATAGTAAATTTTATGAGCTTCAATTGAAGCGCAATTCGAAGTCTATAGGCCCAGTGGGTGTCTAGTTGTGTTTAAAAAACAAACAACGTCCTTGTTTGGACTGGCTGAGCCCAGTTTATTACTTTTTGAGTGGACTGGGGGTGGAGAAAGGGGTAGATGGGGGGGGGGGGATGTGGTAGCGGTGAAATGGGGGGGGGGGGTCAAAAACCCCACCATAACTAGTGGCGGCGGGTCCTCCGTGACCCATATTTTAAATTGAATGTTTTGGGTAATGTAATTTTAAAAAATAATTATAAACACTAATAGTTTTTGAAATACTTGTCGTTTATTAAAATAAAACAATACAATGGTGAATCATATGTTCCAAATAATAATAAAATGAGTAACTGTTACTAGTTCTTGAAAAGTGTATGCTTATTATACAAAAGACCCCATTACTTTTTTGAAATCGGCATTAAGTTTTCTTTAAGGTAAATACATTTTCCAAGTTCACAAGTGTCGTTTTGAAACCGCAAAAACTATTAAAAAAATCGATATTAATATAAAACTCTTATTAGCAACAAATTTTCGAGATTCACTACTCTTCCAAATAATTCTGCATACTGCCGAATCTTACAAAAGTTGTCAAATTTAATTAGCGCTTTCCAAAGGTATACTCATAACTAAGATTATTTCTTAATTTCATAACGCGCTTGAAAATGTAGGAGGAAAACAACTGATAAATAAAACTAATATCATGTTTATTTTTGTGATTTTATCAGAAATAAATAAAAATTATTCTTGATTAAATTGATATTGAATGATTACATTGAGCCTCTCGTTAAAGTTGAATGAAAATTACTTTGAATATATAAAAGTTGCATCAAGTGTTCTTCTCCTTGCACAACTGGATTAGTCTGAAACGACCTCGTCTTCTTTTTTAGATGAAGTATTTTTTTTTTTGTAAAATGTTTTTGAACTCAGACCAATTTTTATAGAGAGTAGTATGTGAAGAAAGAAATATTCACATTTAGTAAATAAGAGCATCGAGAATTTAGTATATGTGTGACAGATACAAAATTTTAACGACAGTTTTTAACGTGGCTTATAGGCTAAGAGACGTCGACAATTTTCGTCAGTGTTTTCAGATTATGTCTTTGAGCCGATGCAATGCTTTCCGCGAGGAAGGAAACACGCAAAGTTGGAGCTATATGCATGAAATGGTCAAGGAAACATAATGAGAGTCTTCAGATCAATAATAGAAAATGCTTAAAGACATTTACAACAGAAGAATTTTATATCACGCATTTATATTTAATTATGTATATGAGTTATGTATAACTCAAACCACTTAAATAGGGCAGAAGAGCAAAAAGTCCGACTCGCAGGAACTGCAGCATCTTAGCGCGGTTCCGTTCATGTCCCTAGTGCCATTTGATAAGCTTAGAAAAGAAATAAACATATTTTTTTTTATATATCTCGTGAAAATTGTCAAACTCCTCTCGAACATCTCGAATAAAAGTGATATTAAGGCGTCAGGGACACCGACAGTAGCTAACTTTTACACAGAAGCGGAAATTACAGAATCTGGCTCTCATTCTAAAGCAAAGCTCTATAAATCAATACGAAATATGCCTAATAAAGCCTTTCTAGAGGATACAGAAGCATGGGCGTATATGAGGGGGCTGCAGCCCCTCCCGAAATTTTGAATTGATGATAAAAACTTCTCGTAAAACCCTTAAAAATAAATTAAATAAGATCACTTAGTTCATAAAACAGATTTTATTTTACGTGTAATAGCGTTTTAGTTGCCTAAAACTATTCCAAGCTCTAAATATTTAGTAGTCCATACCCTGGAAATGGTCTCAGCCCCCCCCCCAAAATTGTTTTTATATACGCCCATGTACAGAAGGATCAAGAAGAAGTACACAAGATTGAGTAGAATACCCTGCCTAATATAGCCTATATAGAATAATATGCCGAATAAAACCTATCTAGTAAATACACAAGGACAAATAAAAGTCTTGACGAATAACAAGTCAAGAAAAAAAACTTTATTTAACAAAATAAAACAAAGTTCAGTTGCCCAACTACAATAGAATAATATACCTAATTAAGTCTATGGAGTAGACACAAATGGACCAAAAACAAGTCTTGTGGAATATTGTTTTTTTTTCTAATTAAATACTTTTTATCAATATTTAGTATATAACCTTTGTTGAAAACTATTGATTGCTAATTGATGAATCGGTTTACAACTAAGTAGTCTTTATGAATATTTAGTATATAACCTTATGTTTGGATCTGAGTTTTTGGGGTGCTCTCCGCCTAGGCTTTGTATTTGTGTCGGCAGATACCTGGGGTATATATACAGCTCTTGAGGATTAACCCTTAGCAGGTAAATTTCCTGCGGTCCCCTTGTTTCTACGTGGGCATTGAACCGCTATATTCGCTCATAGGATCTAACCGTTGTGAAGTTTATTTTTTGGATTTAGGACTTAATATACATATGTAGACTAAATCATAGCAAGAAGTAATCCTCCGTCGTCGGTTCTTACCTATGTAGACTCGCTAATGTTATCCAATATTAGATACATCGAATTTAAAATCCACAGCAAAAACACGACATTTCATCAGAATCCCCTGCTGAATAAAACTTATATAGAATAATATGCAAAATAAAGCCTATCTAGTGGATAAAAATAGAGGAAAAAAGCCGTTCGTGGTGGTAGAAAATCTTAAAAGTATTTCGCTCAGAAATCTCCGAAATATTGTCACTAATTTTACGTATCCTGCGTTATAGCCAAATAGATTTATATTCTACAATCAATAAGAAAAACCTACTAACAATAAAAAACTATGGGTAACAGATGAAAATAGGGAATACCAAGAATAATTCTAAAGAACGAAATCAACACCAGTACTGTAATCTAGATATTCATACGGCATCTTCGAATTCTAACAAACAAAATATTGATTCTAATTATACGTATCCTGTTCTATTGTCAAATACATTTGACTACTATAAGCAATTAAAAACACTAGGGAATATGCCAAAGAACTCGAAGTAGGAGCCTCGACAGTTTCAAGACATTTGAAGGAAATCGACAAATCCAAAACTGACATTTCATACGGTACAGCCTGATATATTTTTAACAATGAATTGTTTTTCTTATTTTAATTAATCTGTTTTATTGTCAAATACATTATCCAACTTTAAGCAATTAAAAAATAACAAGGAATAAAAACAAACAAAAAGAACCGTTCGAATAAACGAAATCAATTACTTCAAAGTTTAAGCACTTATTTCTCCGATTGACATAACCTAATCAAAAATTGTTTCAGAATCTTTTTTGTAGAACATTTAGTAAGCCTTCGCATGGTAACCCTCCGTTTACCAATATTCCTAACCGTCTTCGAGATATTAGGGAATGTATACGAGGTTCCCAAAACATTTCACGTCTGTTAATAAAATATTTAATTCTAATCTTTCCTTAGCTCCAAACGTAACCAAAATTGTAACATATTAGTGTTGATGAAATTCAAAAATGCAGAAAATGTTTCAACTGAATCCCATAATTTTAAGTATCAAAATCAAAGACAAAAAGAACAGTTCGAATAAGCGAAATCAATTACTTTAAAGTTTTAAGCACTTATTTCTCCGATTGACATCGCCTACTTTTTTATGTCTGTTAATAAAATATTTTATTCTAACCCTTCCTTAACTCCAAACGCAACCAAAATTTCAACATATTAGTTTTAATGAATGTAGAACATGCAGTAAATGTTTCAACTGAATCCCATGACTCTAAGTACCCAAACCTAAAACGGCATTCAAAAATTATTTTTTCAGTTTTCTCAAAAACGGTTAAAGCTATCGCCTTGAAAATGGTTCCATTCGTTTTCCTAGCCCAAGAAGCCTATAAAAAGAGTACTTACAAGCTTATGAACTCAAAAACGTAAGCGTTACGATTTTTTTTGCGCGAATTTCGCCCCAAACACCATCTTCCAGTGGGCGGATTTTGCTGGTTAACGAACTTGACCTTTCAAATTGGACGAAAGATTTTCGTACCCAATTTCATCAAAATCGGACCATCAGGGAAGCCAGAAATGAGCGAACAGACAAATATATATATATATATATATATATATATATATATATATATATATATAAATATATACGTATATATATATATATATATATATATATATATATACAAATTTGAACCACCGTTATTTTCGGTCTCTAGGGGTTCTGAAGCGCGAAATTTTCTTGTCGGCACTTCCGGATTGTTTCATTGTATCAACCTTATAAGCGGGGTTCCTCCCTATGGGGGAGGGAGGAACCGCGCTAAAAACTAAAAAGAATATCTTTTTTAGAGTAGAATTATTATTCTTATTTGAAGTACTTTTGACCCAACTTGAGTGCAGTCAATTTTTTCGGTGCGTATTATAGAGGTCATTAAACAAATATTAATTCATATTCTTTTTATGTATCACATTATTTTATAAATTTAAACATATTTCGTTGCTTAAATAGAAAATGGTAATAAAATTTAAAGCGGAAGTCGTTCTGTGACGCTGTGAGTTTATTGGAAGAATTTTACTACTTATGGTTATGTAACGTTCTGCCCCAGGCTGTCTATATTTTATCGAATCTGTTATTTTTTTCAAACAGGTCAGCGCTGAATCTGTATGCTGGCTGCCTTCAGAAGGTATATCTTTCAAGTGTGCAATGTCCAAGTTTATTGTCAGTCACAGTATACCAATCAAGTAGCCATTCGTGTAATATATAAAATTTAACGGATATCGTTTTCGGCACCTGGTTGGTCGTGCACCTTCCATAGCTTCAATCTTTCGTAACGTGCTAAATATAAAGAGAATTAATCTTGATTTTACTCATTGACCTTTCTACATATTTAAGTGATTATTGGAATGTATTTTTAAGTAGATATCGTCCCTACCATCTCATGCATATTTTTAAGTAGATATCGTCCCTACCATCTCATGCATATTTTTAAGTAGATATCGTTCCTACCATCTCATGCATATTTTTAAGTAGATATCGTCCCTACCATCTCATGCATATTTTTAAGTAGATATCGTTCCTACCATCTCATGCATATTTTTAAGTAGATATCGTCCCTACCATCTCATGCATATTTTTAAGTAGATATCGTCCCTACCATCTCATGCATATTTTTAAGTAGATATCGTCCCTACCATCTCATGCATATTTTTAAGTAGATATCGTCCCTACCATCTCATGCATATTTTTAAGTAGATATCGTTCCTACCATCTCATGCATATTTTTAAGTAGATATCGTCCCTACCATCTCATGCATATTTTTAAGTAGATATCGTCCCTACCATCTCATGCATATTTTTAAGTAGATATCGTCCCTACCATCTCATGCATATTTTTAAGTAGATATCGTCCCTACCATCTCATGCATATTTTTAAGTAGATATCGTCCCTACCATCTCATGCATATTTTTAAGTAGATATCGTCCCTACCATCTCATGCATATTTTTAAGTAGATATCGTTCCTACCATCTCATGCATATTTTTAAGTAGATATCGTCCCTACCATCTCATGCATATTTTTAAGTAGGTATCGTCCCTACCATCTCATGCATATTTTTAAGTAGATATCGTCCCTACCATCTCATGCATATTTTTAAGTAGATATCGTCCCTACCATCTCATGCATATTTTTAAGTAGATATCGTCCCTACCATCTCATGCATATTTTTAAGTAGGTATCCTCCCTACCATCTCATGCATATTTTTAAGTAGATATCGTCCCTACCATCTCATGCATATTTTTAAGTAGATATCGTCCCTACCATCTCATGTATATTTTTAAGTAGATATCGTCCCTACCATCTCATGCATATTTTTAAGTAGATATCGTCCCTACCATCTCATGGATATTTTTAAGTAGATATCGTCCCTACCATCTCATGCATATTTTTAAGTAGATATCGTCCCTACCATCTCATGCATATTTTTAAGTAGATATCGTTCCTACCATCTCATGCATATTTTTAAGTAGATATCGTCCCTACCATCTCATGCATATTTTTAAGTAGATATCGTCCCTACCATCTCATGCATATTTTTAAGTAGATATCGTCCCTACCATCTCATGCATATTTTTAAGTAGATATCGTCCCTACCATCTCATGCATATTCGATAGTTTGTCATGGTAGGCACGATATGTTCATATAGAAGAACTATCTCTTGAATGAGGTCGTTTAATATTTTTAGCTGATTATAATGAATAATTTGTGAGTCCTGATTGCAATTAATTAGAATAAAGTACACTTTGAAGCCATCATTCTAGGAGATTGCTTGATGGCCTTGAAGGCACTATGTTTAATATAAGCGAGTCTATAAATAAATTTTGTTGAAACATTACGCTTGCATTTTCAAGGACTATCCCTGACATTCATGAATGGTGTATGGATGACATCGGAGACTGAAGAACGGCGGATTCTCGACTATCCCACAAAGCTTGATTGCACTGATTCACTTGACATGTGTCACTGCAGTATTACATAGGAAAGTAACAAGATATTGTTGAGAGGTATCACATATCAAGATCTGTGATTAGTAATAGATATTTTCGATCCAATCTCTGGGAGGCGTTATAGATTGGTGACTCATATCAGAAGGTTCCATATTTGTTTTTTTGACCGCGCATCGGCATTTAGGGCATTAGCGCAGGGCTATATAAAGGCGGCCACCATTCCAAAACATTATGGATCATACTGCAGGCGGGACTAGAACCCCGTCTCCCGCTTGAAAATCCAAGTTTTTGGCCACTGGACTACGGGTAGATCCTCGGCTGATTACACTGTTCTGCACGAAAATCCTCCTTCAAACCAAAACATGCTTTCTTACTGTTTTCAAATGTGCTGAACACGAATTTGAAGTCAGATTCTGTCTATCACGCACAGTTTCTTGAGAAATTCTAGTTTTTTATCCAAAAATGTAAGTTTTTTGTAAATTTGACGAATTTTTTTGGCATCAAAACATAGTGAAAAAAATTCAAAAGCCCGATGATTTTGAGCGCAATGAAGTATATTTGAACGAAAAAAAATTTGATGGGAATATTACAAGTGGTTGAAGAAATATGGCTAAAAGTGTTTTTTCAGTTTTTGATCTTGAGGCAGGGATTTGGTCTCTACCTGGATCTTTAGGGGAATGACCCTTCCTCTGAAATTATCCCGCTTGTTCAACACGTCATGAATCAGAGGCAATGCAATCCCGTGGTAGCCAACGAGATTTGTGATATTTTTAAAGTTGTATTAGAACAAAATTATTTTCTGTTTAATGGTGATTGCTACAAATCCACCCACGGATTAGTAATGGGATCTCCTATAAGCCCACTGGCAGCGGATATTTTTATGGACTGTTTAGAAAATAGGTATGTTATGAATAATTTAAATCCACTTAGAAAACATATCCGTTGTTGGATTAGGTATGTGGACGATTGTCTGTGCATTTTTCAGGGTCCAATGAGACGTTTGGAGTCTTTTCACAAACTCCTCAACAGGATGCACAAGAATATAAAATTTACTAAAGAAATAGAAGAGGGGGGTTCATTAAATTATTTAGATTTGACGATCCATAAAAAAGAGGAGGGTGGTTTGGAATTTTCGATTTTTCGAAAGTCTACTACCACCGATACAGCTATAGATAGGAGTTCTTTTCAACACCCGAGAGTTAAAATGTTGCCTTTTATTTATTATATTGATCGACTCCTGTCAGTACCTATGTCGGAGGGTAATCATCACCGTGAGCTTCTCCATATAAAGCATGTTGCGGAGAAGAACGGATATGAAGCTCTCATGATTGATGGTATTTACAGGAGAAGAAAAGAAAAACGTGCCCTTAAGACAGCTTTTCCCAATTTTCTGAAACCCGACGTATCTGAGGTTAGATGGTTCACCTTACCATATTTAGGCCAAGTCGCGGAAATGTAGCCTCCATTTTAAGTAAAGCGAATGTTAAGGTGGCCTTTAAAAATGCTCCCTCATTGGCTAATGCTCTCTGTGACGTCAAGGATAAGATAGACACGGGGAATAAGAGTGGTGTCTATAAAATCGTATGTGGCCTCTGTTCTGGATCGTACGTAGGGAAAACTGGTAGGAAACTCAAAATAAGAGCTAGAGAACATAAAACCAGGTCGGATTCAGAATTTCGTCAACACTGTCTCGCAGCGGGACACAGTGAGGCTGACCATTCACTATATATTTTACATTGCCGGAAGAAGTCTGCACAGATGAACGTCCTAGAAAGTATAGAGATACGTATAGATAAGATCCTGAGCTCCTGTAATTTAAATAAAAGGACAGACACGTATCAAACTGATATGGTGAGTCATGTCTCTGTGCAGGCTCTCTCCCTGCTTCCCTTCAGTCAGCCCTCAGCAGTGAAGCTGAACTCATTATAGGTGGGTCTCTCTCCTCAACTTTAGTCTTTTCATTTTATCACTTATGACTTTTGTTTTGTTTTTGTTTTTGTTTGCATTGTATTGTTTTTAATGTTTGTGTTGACGAACCAAAATTATTGTGATTATTTATTTATTATTTTACGTGTAGGTTTAGGATTTTAATATTAAGAAGATTACCATTATGCAACCAAAACTGTTTTATTGTATTAATTTTGTCACAGCTCTGAGGATGGTGGCAGGAGCTGCCGAAAGCGCAAGCGTAGAAAAATAAACTTTTGTGAAGGAACAGGACGTTTTTCATTTACCTTCCTTTCTCTTTTATGGTGGTATCCTTTTCATTCAAATCCTTACCTGCCCCCCTTTCACCCTCAATACCCCAACTCCCCCCCCACTCTCTTGTCACTATTTTCTTCTAGGATTTGATCAGTACTCTCGAGGCTTTCGCTAAACGCACTTATTTGGATATTCAGTTGTGCTATCATTGTTCTGGGAACAGTTCACTTTTTCCCTGTAATGTCACGACAGTGTATAAATAAGCCTGATTCCTTTTGCTATGTTTGTGGTGAAGTCACATTCAAGTCCACTCACAAACCTCTGACTCCGCTGGTGAAGAAGGCATACGAGTTATACTTTGGATGTAAAGTAAGTGATCAGGACAAATCCTGGGCTCCTAAAATATGCTGTAGTTCATGCTCACGTTCTCTGACTGGTTGGATAAATGGGACACATAAGTCAATGCCATTTGCAGTTCCCATGATATGGCGAGAACCTACAAATCACGTGACCGATTGCTATTTTTGCATGACCACAATCAAAGGTTTCTCGTTCAAGAGCAAAAAGAAAATTGTTTATCCCAACATCCCCTCTGCCACATGATGCCTCCATGCCCATCCCACCAAATCCGAGTAAGTTCCGTCTTAGTTCTGAGGAGTGCAGCGATTCTGAAAGCGTTTCACCTCAACCTGGAACCAGTCAACAAGAAGAAATTTCAAGTTCGTCCAGCCCCTCTGAAACTCAGCCTCAGCTCATAAATCAGAGGCGATTGAATGATCTTGTTCGTGATTTAGATCTCCCAAAATCAAAAGCTCAGCTGCTTGGGTCAAGGTTGCAACAATGGAATCTCTTGGAAGGAGGCGTAAATATATCTTTCTTCAGAAAACGGGAATCATGAGTTCTATGCTTTTTCTCGATGGAAGAAAATCTTGTATTTTGCAATGATGTATTTCATTTGCTCCAGGAACTTGATCTGCCAACCAATCCAGAGGAATGGAGACTATTCATTGACAGCTCCAAGTTTAGTTTAAAAGGAATACTCCTTCATAATGGAAACAAACATCCATCTATCCCAGTAGCTCATTCGGTCCACATGAAAGAAACCTATGACAACATGAAGATACTTCTACAAAAAATCAAGTACCATGAGTACAAATGGCGCATTTGTGCAGATCTTAAAGTGTTAGCCATGCTTACAGGATTTTAAGGAGGTTACACTAAATTTTGTTGTTTTTTGTGCGAGTGGGACAGCAGAAAAAGAGGAGACCATTATGTCGTAAAAAAAAATGGCCAGAGCGTAAGGAAAAAGTAGGTGAAAAAAACATTACCAATCCTCCATTAGTGGACAAAAACCAAATAATTTTACCCCCACTCCACATAAAATTGGGGATAATGAAAAACTTCGTAAAAGCGATGGACAAGGAAGGAGAAGGTTTCATGTACTTAAAACAAAAATTTCCGCATCTCAGCGATGCTAAGATAAAGGAGGGAATTTTCGTAGGATTCGTAAATCAGAGGGTGATAAAATTTTTCTGAGTTCAGATTCGGACTCAGCACACCTGAAAACATGAGAAACAGGCAAAATTGTTCAAGGGAGTGGAGAAAAGTTTTTTTTTGCAGAACAGTGTTATTGTAGGTCTTTTTAGATTTTTGCTCCGTCCCTCCAGGGACCCGCTTATATATATATATATATATATATATATATATATATATATATATATATATATATATATATATATAACCTATGTAATGTACTGTATAACATGTGGTCTTCTTTTTCGTACATGGGGCCGCGCATGCGCGAACGCCAGCGGACACAGTTTTGTGACACTTTTTTGTAACGTTTAGGTCCACCCGACAAAAGTATGTAATTTGCTTTATAACATACAGTCATCTTTTTCGTACATGGCCACTGCGCATGTGCGAACACCACTGCGCATGCGTGAACGCCACTTCACATGCACAAACGCCACTTCACATGCGCGAACGCCAGCGAACACTTTTTTTGTGACAAATACATTCTTCTTTTTCGTACATGGCCACTCCACTGCGCATGCGCGAACGCCAGCGGACACTTTTTTGTGTTATATACAGTCCTCATTTTCGTACATGGTCGCTGCGCATGTGCGAACGCCACTGCGCATGCGCGACAATTTTTTGTATCGTTTTTTCCAGTTTAGTTACCGCTAAAGCATATTTATGCTAATAAGGGTTTTCAGAGCTACTTATCTCCCCGCTCGTGCGTACTTCTCGTAGGTTGTTAAGGCCGTCTTCCACTACAATCGTGCCAAATTTGGGTTCTACAAGGATTATTTCCACTAATTTTGCTTCGTTTCCTAGACTAATCAGGCGATCACCGTGCAAACGTTTTAACAATTAGATTGCAGGAATTAATGCCAAGCATTTGCAAACTAAGCTTTCCCTGATTTTTCTAAATTAAATTATTTCAAGGGACAACCACGAGGAGCTACGATCTATTCTACGGATGTAAGGGACCGCTAAGAATCCTCTCAACAAATAACACTGACGGTCTTGAAATTATATGTCAGTTCCATTTCCTCTTAGTAATGAGGATACCTTCAAGACTTACATTTTTTTTTCAAACTCGACTAGTTTTGTTGAAGGCGTCACGGTCAAATAAAACTAGTTTATTTTTCCATGATAAGAATCAATCACCAAGATAGTCTTCTACCAAAGTTTGGCCTAATAGTGAGCAGTCTTGGACTGAAAAAGACCAAATTTACACACAAACGTCAAATTTAATATGAAGTTGTTTAGTAGGAAGCAAACTTTCATCAATAATTGATGAAATGGGCGAGACTAATTACGCAGGAACACACACAAAAAAGTTGTAATTTCCAAAGACACCATACATATATTCTTATGTATTTTGACTCGCTGAATCCGAATCCGGAGTCCGTTTCACCCCAGCACGTTAGGCCATTTGAAGGGCAAATTTTGTATAAATTCGTTTAAAAAGAAATAACTAGAGCTTCAATGGTTTTGATGGTCGCTGAATTCGAATCCGAGGTCTGATTCATCCCATCGGCGAAAAATCAAGGTCACGTCAAGGACAAAAAATGAATGTGCAGTGAAAATTCATTTTTTGCAAAATAGACATGTTTTTCCTTGATATGACCTTGATTCTGAGCCGATGGGGTGAAATAGACCTCGGTTCGAATTCAGCGATCCTCAAAACCATGGAAGCTCTAGTTATTTCTTCTTGAACGAATTTATACGAAATTTGCCCTTCAAATGCCCTAACGTGCTGGGGTGAAACGGACTGCGGATTCGGACTCAGCGAGTCAAAATACATAAGAATATATGTATGGTGTCTTTGGAAATTACAACTTTTTTGTGTGTGTTCCTGTGTAATTAGTCTCTCCCATTTCATCAATTATTGATGAAAGTTGCCTTCCTGGCAGAAACAGGATCTACGAATTATCTCGTAGTTGGCAGTCAATGTCCATAATTTTCCCCTCTTACCATAAAATACAGTTTATTTTTATTAATACTTCTGTCGTTTAAGGAGAAACTCTTCTTTCCTTTTGTGGATCAAAACTCCACCAAAGGTAAGAAAGTTTTTAACGAAAAGCTCGAGTTTATAACCGATCTCCTGCATATGGGCGTTTACAATGGGGCCACAAATATTGCGCATAAATATTTTATGCATTTGTTTTTCGTAAGCGTAAAGGCGAAGCTTAGATTGCAACCTTGTTTACAGCAATAAAGAAGATTAACCCATTTGTGATTTGTAACATGTTTCAGTAATCTCCCAATGAACTAAGTTTGGTCTGAAGAAGTAAAGTTAAGTACTTCGAGTGCTTAATTACCCGCTGACGATTCTAAGACTAACCACTGAAATGTATCAGCGAAGTCTTCTCTTCCTTCATAATTGAAATATCTTCTGAAAATTGAAGGATTCTCTGTAGACCTTGAGGGGTTTTTTTTTTTTTTTTTTTTTTTTTTTTTTGTATTATACTTTCGGGGGAAAAATTAAAGAAAATTCGCTTTAAATCAAATAAGAAAGTAAGTCGATCTGACTTGAATTGACAATTGAGTAAGTTATGTAACTACGCCCAACCGGTGATTATATAATGAAGAGTAATTTATTTTCTCTAAGTGCGTCAACTGGAAGTACTAGAAAAGTACTCCGTCATGAGTTATGTATGCAACAAAGGTTGGGGCTTTGAGAAAACCATTGCACGTACAAGAAAGTTGTTAAGCCGATTTATTCCAGTTATAAAACGTACGGTAAACCAGCTTTGGGAACTTGACTTACAATTTCTTTAGAGCTCAAGGTTACTGGGACCTGGGTGATTTATAACTCAAGGTTTCTAATCTATTTGCACAGAAGCCAGTAGCTGTTACGTAATTGAATTATCCAGAAAGGGTGGATATCATTAATCTTGAATCTCTCACAAGATGAGACCGTGAAACACTACAAAAATGCTTAAAATGTTAAGAGCAACACCTGCCTTTCAGTAATATAATTATTTATTTGATTGTTCAGAAACCGATGAACAATGGGTGATTTGCTCTATTGAACAAGTGGGGTGCAAAGAAGATTAAAGGCCTTTGAAAGTATGCAGCATAAAATGCAAAAGTTTAATTAAAAGATCAAAACAATTCACTCTATAAAATTGAACAAAAAACAAAAAAAAAACAAAAAAAAAAAAAAAAAACACATTTAAGAAAAGAATTTCTTAGAAACTGAAAGATAGTGTCTATGTGTACTACCATCCGTCAATAATTCATTCGTGTCTTGCGGTACGTTCAAGTTTCGTCGCCTTCTGCAATCCGTTAATAAAATAAGTGATAAAGTCGTATTACATTGACTACACAGTAGTATGTCTTGTTTTGTCATTATGTAAGAGCTTAATTAGAACTACTTCTTCTCTTCGGCAGGTTCTACAGCTGGAATTCCATTGTTCTATGAATGGCTCCCGAAGCTTGTTATCACCTAATGATAAACATTCATCCTCAAGATTCAAAAAAAAAAAAAAAAAAAAAAGATATGGGGTGTTCCATTTAAGACGGCTTAGCAGTGACAGAATAAAACTTTGAAGAGCTTGATCTTAGCTTTTAGAAAATTCACTTTGTTTGGCGTTTGAACAATGGGCAGTAGTGAACAAATGACCCCCTAACAATGAACCATCATGAGCAAGAAGAAGAAAAAAAATGGTACAAAGCTTACTTTGATATTTTCAATACTGACCGCGTTACAGAAGCGTAATTTTAATAAAAATGTAAATTTCTTATACTTTGACTGAGGCCAGTTAATATAAAATGTACTGACCTGCCAATGACTCTTCTTGAGTAGAGGCAGAAATTTTAAATAATATAAAATCTTCCTTATTTAAATTAGTTAATCACCTTTCAAAGAAAAATTTCGTCGATCCTGTATCAATAATCTTTTTCCTGTAAAGTACAGGCACGATGGACAACTAGTCAGGGGCCCGTGGTCTCAGGGGTGCCCGGCGTCATTTTTTTACTCGCATTATAACTTGAAATAACAAAATTATATGCCTAAGTATAATTCACATAATTATTATTGAGAACAACCAATGAATAACTTTCTAAATTCTCTATTTCTTATATATAAACTAGCTTTTAAATATTATCAGGCCCAAAATGTGTAACCCCAGGAAGTGCCAATGTACTTTAGACAATACACAAATTTTCGTACATTACAAATGTATTTAATTTTGTTTTCAGAGAAATGTCACTATTAAATATTTGTTGGTAATGTAAATGGAGAGGGGGGGGGTTAAGGGCCCCGCGGTGAAGTTATTTGGACGAGGGCCCGTAATTCCTCTCTGAGGCCCTGCCTATGAGGCTGTAATTTGACCAAGTTTCATACGGACAATAAAAACGATTTTCAAATTGTCAAAATAAAGAGTACCCAAATATTTAGAAAAAAAAAACACATATGCGCCAAAATTAGTCTAAAATGAACACAGGAAATAGCAGGAAACACATTTATTTCTGGGGACAAGACACCATAACCAAAGCTAAAAACGAAGCACAGAGTTTCTGGTAGATGTATTTTTTGTCCAAGACAAACAGAAAGCATTGTTTGAAAAAGAAAACAACGATTTTTTGTTGTTCTTGTTAAACATTTATGCATATAAATGCCCTGAAACAACGTCGTGAAGGTTTAGAGTACCTAAGCGATATGTACTATTTTACAGATTAAATTTGTATACTTTGCAAAAATATATTTAAAATTAAGTAGTACTTCTTTTGCCTTCTCCTATTCCTTAATAACCAATTTTATCTTGATTAAGAATATTATATTATTCAACAAAGCCATATTTTTGATAACTGCTTAATTGAATCGTTTATTTCAGAAACCCGTCAAGTGCACTTTTTAAAATTTTGGGGAAAAAACATGCTAATTTTAAAATTAGTAAAGA
The DNA here is from genome assembly GCA_946811695.1 of Gonocerus acuteangulatus. Classification (NCBI taxonomy): domain Eukaryota; kingdom Metazoa; phylum Arthropoda; class Insecta; order Hemiptera; family Coreidae; genus Gonocerus; species Gonocerus acuteangulatus. The sequence continues at coordinate 51,903,852 of OX328123.1, read as the reverse complement.
TTTTGGTTAGGGACACTATCAAAGTGTTTCTTATTGTATTACAAAAACGAATAATGCTTAGGATTAATTCTCAAAATTAGGAGTTTTTTTAGTTTTCTCAACATTTATAAAAGTTCACTGGACGGGTTTCTGAAATAAACGATTCAATTACAAATGAAGAACAACTATTATAATTTTATTATTTAAAAAAATACCATGTTTGAGCATTAATGATTATATTCTATAATATTGGCAATGGGGTTAAAAAAGTAAAATAATATAAAATATGCTATTTTAAAAACTCCTTTTCTTTTTTGGGATTTTTTTTATTGGGATGTTGTGAGCATCCAACCTCCCTACTTACGTTTGGGTAAACCACCTCCCTACTTAAAGGTTAAGGATATTTTTTTTAGTTACCTTGTCAATAAATAGGAAGTGCGCTTTATTGATGTAATACAGTGAAGTACCTTTTTTAACAGCTAGTATTACATTAATACGGGAAAACAGGTTTCGTTAGCAAAGTTCCATCCTCAGTACTCTAATTAGAGACTACAAAGGCCTTGTAAAGACCATCCAGCTGTAATTAGGACTCTAATGGTATCTGATGATGGAACTTTAATTCCGAAAGTGGTTTTACTAAATCAAGAAAACACTTGATTTGTAGAAGAAAAGAATAAAACCTACATCTTTATAGAGACCATCTACGCGCCTGTATTTAAGGATTTATTGAACTCGAAGTAGGATATTGATTTTAATGGATGCAATTAAGAGCATTCTATTCTGCAACATTCTAGTGGATGCGTCTGTGCGATAAACCTCCAGACAACTTGTAAGGCCGTTATGTGGTTTGTGGGGCTCGACGGAAATGAACAGACATACCAGCCCAGAGGTGTCAGCGGCGTGGAGGTTTTAGCGGTTTGTATGGTGGAAAATTCATTTCCTATCATCCAGGCACTTTCAAACAAAATTTAAAAAAATAAACTTCAATTTAATAAATTATTTTGTAAATTTCTAAGATATATTTTAGGTAGGATGTCCAGGTGTTTACAGTTAAATATTGAGATGCAAATCAGGATTTTTATGTTTTTATCTGGCAAAACACTTAGAGATGAAATGGCAAACGTCCGAGTTTGTAAAAGAAGAAGCATTAATTTATATTCTACTAAAGGAGAAGAAACAGTAAAAATGAAGTAGCCCAAGTCAGACTAACACGTTTTACAGGAATACAGGGTTGGTTGATTTAGGTTTTTAGGGCAAGAACTTCTTGGTTATAAATGCTCCTTTAGATGCAGGTAAAAATAAAATTAAATGATTTTCAAGACGATAAGTTTAACCATTCGAGAACATAGGAAAAAAAAACGTTCGAATGAGTACTGTCGATTTACCACGATTTCCCAACCGTTTTAGAGATATTTAAGAAATTATACGAAAATCCTAAAACTGCTCATGTCTGTTCGTAAAATATTTTTTTCGAATACTTCCTTAACTCCAAATGTGCTCAAAAGTTAAATATCTTATTTTGCATGAATTTAAAACATGTAGAAAACATTTCAACTAAATCCAACGATTATAAGTACCCAAACCGAAAATTAGTTAGAAAAACTAATTTTATCCATATTTCTCAAAAACTATTATAGGTATCTCCCTGAAAATGGTTTGTACCAGGAACCTACAAACAAAAAGCCGTAAGGCAACGATTAATTTTTTTCGCGGGAACTTCGCCCATGCAACAGCGTTCCGGTTAGCGTATTCTGCTGGTTTGTTACTAAATTTCATCAAAATCGGACCGTTTATTCGAAAACAATTATTTTCTATAAATAAGGTGGACTTATATCCATAGTACATTCTCAGTCTTAAGTTAATCTTTTTAAAGTTTTGAATTCGTTCATTTGAGTGCTCTAAGCACATTCAGCAGGGGATAAGATTAACAACAAGAATCCAATATTAAGGAGGACCTTTTTCACTTCACAATTTTCAAGAATATTTTTTGTGGGGGTAATGATGTTTTGAAGACGTGCTATTATATGATACTTAGGGCGGATGTAGTATTCTCTTCATTTTTTTTTTTATTTTAGCTGAGTTGGTGGGTTCTGTTTTTGGTGCTTATAAACCCAGAATCATATTGATTGGAGATTTTAACTAAAATATTATCATCTGACCTGTGGCTGTTTCTGGGTGACTGGTTTTCTTTTTGTTAAATCGGCAAAAGAGTGGACCTGAAACAGTGGAAGGACTCCGTTACCATTAGCATCAGATGCATTGTTCCGACATTTAAGGGAATAGACAACTTTAGTTAATTGCCCGTATAATTATTAATCAAATTAATCCTTTCCTTTCTTACATGTTTTGTGTTTTTTTTTTCTTTAAAAAAAATAGCTTTTTAAACAACGTGTCTAAAAGCAGAAAAAACAATTAAAAATGTTGATTAAACTATCTATTATCAAACAGGTCAATGGTTGGTCAAATCATTCATTAATATACGTTCTGCGGAAACACTTTCTGAAGAGGCAATTAATCTTTAGATAAACAAAGTATATTTTGAAATAAAATTAAATGTATTATTGTATACTATCATTAACTGGAGAAGTTTCAATGTATTAATGTGTAGACAGCTTAATATATACTAGGGCATTGAATATCTTATCAAAAATACTCTAAGCGAGTTAATATAATTTATGTAACTTACTGTTTAGCAAGGGGTAAATTCAGACCATACCATCACCCGATTTTCCAAAGTATTCCATTTTATTTTATTTATTATCTATAAAGTGAACTTTAAGTAATAAATTGGTGCCAGATAAATGAAGAGAATGTCCGTAATATGTAATAGTAAAAAAAAAAAAAAAAAAAAAAAAGGATGAAATAACTTCCTGGTAGCTGATCAATGAACTTTTTTGGTTTAATATTGAAGATATTTCTGAGTGCCCAGCAGATTTCTTTTAGAACCCAATAGCACTCAGCGGGCTAGTTGAGGTACAGCCTTACAGGCCTTCACTATTCTGGGCAATTCCCATTTGAAGTACTAAAAAAGTCCGACTCGCAGGAACTGCATCATCTTAGCGCGGTTCAGTTCATGTCCCTAGTGTCATTTGATAAGCTTAGAAAATAAATAAACTTTTTTTTTTATATATATATATCGTGAAAATTGTCAAAATCCTCTCGAACATCTCGAATAAAAGTGATATTAAGGCGTCAGGGACACCGACAGTAGCTAACTTATACACAGAAGCGGAAATTACACAATCCGGCTCTTATTCTAAAGCAAAGCTCTATAAATCAATACAAAATATGCCTAATAAAGCCTTTCTAGTGGTTACAGAAGCATGGGCGTATATGAGGGGGGGGGGGGGGCTGAGGGGACTGCAGCCCCTCCCGAAATTTTGTATTGACGATAAAAACTTGTCGTAAAACCCTTAAAAATAAATTAAATAAGATCACTTAGTTGATAAAACATATTTTATTTTACGTTTAAAAGCGTTTTAGTTGCCTAAAACTATTCCAAGTTCTAAATATTTAGTATTCCATACCCTGGAAATGGTCTCAGCCCCCCCCCCCGAAATTGTTTTCTATATAAGCCCATGTACAGAAGGATCAAGAAGTACTCAAGATTGAGTAGAATACCCTGCCTAATATAGCCTATATAGAATAACATGCAGAATAAAGCCTCTCTAGTAGATACAGAAGGACCAAGAAGAAGTACTCAAGATTGAGTACAATACCTAGCCTAATATAGCCTATATAGAATAATATGCCGAATAAAACCTATCTAGTAGATAAACAAGGACAAATAAAATTCTTGACGAATAACGAGTCAATATATAGAATAATATACCTAATTACGTCTATGGAGTAGATACAAATGGACCAAAAAAAGTCTTGTGTAATCTTGTTTTTTTCTAATTAAATACTTTTTATCAATATTTAATATATAACCTTTGTTGAAAACTATTGATTGCTAATTGATGAATCGGTTTACAACTAAGTAGTCTTTATGAATATTTAGTATATAACCTATGTTTGGATCTGCCTAGGCTTTGTATTTGTTTCAGCAGATACCTGGGGTATATTTACAGCTCTTGAGGATTAACTCTTAGCAGGTAAATTTCCTGCGGCCCCCTTGTTCCTACGGGCACTGAACCGGCTCTCTGTTCGCTCATAACCGTTGTGAAAATTATTTTCTGGATTTAGGACTTAATATACATATGTAGACTAAATCATAGCAAGAAGTAAACCTCTGTCGTCGGTTCTTAACTATGTAGACTCGCTATTGTTACCCAATCTTAGACACACCGTAATTAAAATCCACAGCAAAAACACGACATTTCATAAGAAACCCCTGCTAAATAAAACATATATAGAATAATATGCCAAATAAAGCCTATCTAGTGGATAAAAATAGAGGTAAAACGCCGTTCGTGGCGGTAGAAAATCTTAAAGGCATTTCGCTTAGAAATCTCCGAAATATTGTTACTAATTTTAGTATCCTGTTTTATAGCCAAATAGATTTATATTCTATAATCAATAAGAAAAAACTACTAACAATAAAAAACTATGGGTAACAGATGAAAATAGGGAATACCAAAAACAATTCTAAAGAACGAAATCAACACCAGTACTGTAATCTAGATATTCATACGGCATCTTCGAATTCTAACAAACAAAATATTGATTCTAATTATACGTATCCTGTTTTATTGACAAATACATTTGACTACTATAAGCAATTAAAAACACTAGGGAATATGCCAAAGAACTCGGAATAGGAGCCTCGACAGTTTCAAGACATTTGAAGGAAATCGACAAATCCAAAACTGACATTTCATACGGTACAGCCTGATATATTTTTAACAATGAATTGCTTTTCTTATTTTAATTAATCTGTTTTATTGTCAAATACATTATCCTACTATAACCAATGAAAAAACAACAAGGAATAAAAACAAACAAGAAGAACCGTTCGAATAAACGAAATCAATTACTTCAAAGTTTAAGCACTTATTTCTCCGATTGACATAGCCTAATCAAAAATTGTTATAGAATCTTTTTTGTAGAACATTTAGTAAGCTTTCGCATGGTAACCCTGAGTTTCCCAATATTCCTAACCGTCTTCGAGATATTAGGAAATGTATACGAAGTTCCCAAAACTTTTCATGTCTGTTAATAAAATATTTTATTCTAATCCTTCCTTAGCTCCAAACGTAACCAAAATTTTAACATATTAGTGTTGATGAAATTCAAACATGCAGAAAATGTTTCAACTGAATCCCATAACTTTAAGTATCAAAATCAAAGACAAAAAGAACAGTCAACAAGAATAAGCGAAATCAATTACTTTAAAGTTTTAAGCACTTATTTCTCCGATTGACATCGCCTAATCAAAACTTTTATTAGGACCTTTTTTGTAGAGCATTTAGTAAGCTTTCCAACGGTATTCTTCCGTTTCCCAAGATTCTTAACCTTTTTCGAGATATTAGGGAAAGTATACAAAGTTACCAAAACTTTTTTATGTCTGTTAATAAAATATTTTATTCTAACCCTTCCTTAACTCCAAACGCAACCAAAATTTCAACATATTAGTTTTAATGAAAGTAGAAGATGCAGTAAATGTTTCAACTGAATCCCATGATTCTAAGTACCCAAACCAAAAACGGCATTCAAAAATTATTTTTTCAGTTTTCTCGAAAACGGTTAAAGCTATCGCCTTGAAAATGGTTTCATTCGTTTTCCTAGCCCAAGAAGCCTATAAAACGAGTACTTACAAGCTTATGAACTCAAAAACGTAAGCGTTACGATTTTTTTTGCGCGAATTTCGCCCCAAACGCTATCTTCCAGTGGGCGGATTTTGCTGGTTAACGAACTTGACCTTTCAAATTGGACGACAGATTTTTGTACCAAATTTCATCAAAATCGGACCATCAGGGAAGCCAGAAATGAGCGAACAGACAAATATATATATATATATATATATATATATATATATATATATATATATATATATATATATACAAATTTGAACCACCGTTATTTTCGGTCTCTAGGGGTTCTGAAACGCGAAATTTTCTTGTCGGCACTTCCGGATTGTTTCATTGTATCAACCTTATAAGCGGGGTTCCTCCCTATGGGGGAGGGAGGAACCGCGCTAAAAGAACAGTTCGAATAAGTGAAATCAATTACTTTAAAGTTTTAAGCACTTATTTCTCCGATTGACATAGCCTAATAAAAACTTTCATCAGAAACTTTTTTGTAGAGCATTTAGTAAGCTTTCGAATGGTTATCATCCGCTTCACAAGATTGTCAACGGTTTTCGAGGTACTAACGAAAGTATACAAAGTTACCAAAACTTTTTTTGTCTGTTAATAAAATATTTTATTCTAACCCTTCCTTTACTCTAAACGTAACAAAAATGTCAACATATTAGTGTTGATGAAATTCGAACATGCAGAAAATGTTTCAACTGTATCCCATAATTCTAAGTACCAAAATCAAAGACAAACAACCCTCCCTAGGAAGGACGCTAGGCAGTTGAAAAGCTATATATTGGAAATCCATATCTCTAACATTATTGTTTTTCTTAACCTGTTTTATTTTCAAATACATTATCCAAGATTGTCAGTCTTGTGTCTAGATGTACTCCGAGATAGCGTATACTCTGGTCTTTTGGAGTCCAGAGAATTGAGTGATGACCAATTTTCAGCTCTGGTAAATCTTTATTTTGGAATTTTCTGAGAGAAAACACTTTACATGAAGATTTCACCGGATTTATTGCTAGTTTCCATTTTCGGAACCAGGATGACACCTCATCTGCAGCTTCTTGCAAGTGAAGAATCGCTTCCTTGACGTCGGTGCTCTTCGTGATGATGAGTGTATCGTCTGCAAAGGTAGCAAGGGCTGAGTTGTCAGGTTCTGGCATATCACTGCAGTACAATATGTAGAGCAATGGGCTTAGTATGGCCCCCTGCGGACACCAGCTTTGATAGTTCTTTTCGTGCTGAGTGTTGTCTTCACTCTTCCTTGGAATATCCTGCCACGAAGAAAGGAGGAAATGATGGAGTTGAGGTAAGCTGGAGGCTTGGTGTTCCGTAGCTTGTGCAGGAGTCCTTCGTGCCAAACTGAGTCGAAAGCGTTGGCTACGTCGAGAAACAGTCCAGTGGCGTATTCCTTCTTATTAAAACAATCTGTTATCATTTCAGAGACTCTTTGTAATTGTTGGACAGAAGAGTGCCTCGGTTTAAATGCGAACTGATGGTTAGGTATGCTGTCTAAAAGATGTCTTCTTAATCTAACGTCAACGAGCCTTTCGAGAAGTTTCCCCAGAATATTCAGCAGACTTATTGGCCGATAACAGCCAGCGTTGTTCTTCGGTTTCCCAGGCTTGTGGATGAAGATCACAATGGCATGTTTCCATCTTTCTGGAAAATGTCCTCGCCGGAGACAAGCATTGAAGATACTTGTTAACAGGCTGATGCATTTCCTGGGTAACTGTTTCAACACCGAGTTCGTTATTTGATCTTCTCCAGGTGATTTATTTTTAGGAAACCTACGTATGAGAAGCGAAATTTCTTTAGGCTTTATGAAGTCGATTGTACTGTCAGTTAGTCTTGTTTCTGAGAGTGAAGTACATACTGCAATGTCCGTCTTTGGGTCGTTGTGGTCTCCAGTTTTCAGTTTGTTTTCAAAACATTCTGTTAAAAGTCTACACTTGTCTGCGTCAGTTGTTACAATGTTTTGTCCATCTTTTAAGGGGGGAATTTCAGAGGATTATTTTAGTAGTCGTCTTGTCTCTCGCCAAAGCGATGGGTCTCCAGGAGTCATGTTTGTCAAGTAATTGCTTTATTTGTGTATCCTGTCTTTGTCAAGTTCAAAACGAATATTGCGCGATAAACGGTTTACTTGTCGCTTGAGTTCCGGGTCTCTAGATCTTTGCCATTTCTTTCGAAGAATATTTTTTTCATGGATGAGTTTTAGAACATGTGGGGGCGTGGTTGTATTAGATAATCGACAGCTTAATGATGGGTGCGTTTTTATGGAATTTTGTACAGCCATGTGTATCGTTTGAATGAATTTTGCTATAGTCGATTCAATGTCATGACTGGATTTGTATGTATGTGGAATGTCCGTGTTGTCATGCATTTCTGTCTTGAATTTTCCCCAATCTATAGGTCCATTGATGAGTCTTGGTGGGGGTGGTTCAGATTTTGGACTTTCATGGAAAGTAAGAATGACAGGTAAATGGTCAGAGTCTAAGTCAGTAAGTACGTCATGATATAATGGCAATTGGAAGTTCTGAATTATGGCTATGTCTAGTATGTCGGATCTGTAGCGTCTTTGAGTCGGGTAAAATGTTGGTTCGTCAGGTGATGAAATAATGAGTCCAAGATTTTCAGTAATTCTCAATAGTTGTGTCCCATTATTGTTTTGCTTATGGCAATTCCAAGAGAGATGTTTACTATTTAAATCACCCATCATTATTGTAGGAGCCCCTGTAAATAGTTTTTGAAAATCGTCTTGTATGAGCCGAATCCCAGGTCTGCTATACACAGATATTATATTAACACTACTCCTGTTTTGAAGTGCCAAACTAATTCCTACTGCTTCTAGGCGATCAAGGGAGGGCAGAACCAAACTATTGTGGGCTAAATGTTTCTTAATTAGAATTGCGACTCCACCGCGTCTAGATCGTTGGTCCGTTCTGTACATTCGGTATCCTGGTGTCCTGTATTTGTCAGTGCTAATGAGATGTGTTTCAGTGATGCAAGCAACGTCAATGTCGTTTCTGCTAAGAAAGTTTGTCAGTAAGGTCTGTCTTTTTTTTAGTCCGTTTGCATTCCAGTTAAGTAAAGAGAGATTGCCCAAATTAGGAACTGTCATTGTTTAAAGAAGAGAAAATAGATGTTAAAAAGTTAGTTATGAAAGCTTTTATTGTTGGAATAAGTGGTTTTATAAGGTTGAGAAGTAGGTCTGTCATATTGTTGATTGAATTTGGGTTAGTGTCAGTAAGGTTGGATGTTTTAGTCTGTTCTTCGTCTGTTCTATGATGCTGAGTCCATGCGTTCTGTCGCGGTAAAGAGGTTTGTCTTTGTTGAGTGTTAGTTGGTAGGTTTTCAGTTGGAGGTGGTGGTGGAGGTTTTGCTGGAGCGGGTTTAGAGGGAAAGGGTTTAGAACTCCTAGTGGGGAAGGATTTATTTTCAGAAGCTATTATTTTTTTTTTGCAGTATGTTTTTTAATTTTTTGTATTCCAGGCATCCTCTATAGTTTGCAGAGTGGTTGCCTCCACAGTTTACACAGTGGGATTCAGTGCTATTTCGATTAGGGCAAGCTAAATAGTTGTGATCTCCCGAACACTTAGCACATTTTGTGTCTAAACGACAGTAATTTTTTGTGTGTCCCATGCGGCAACAGTTTTTACACTGAAGAACACCCCTGTGTTGCTTCCTTTCTTCAACCGAGACTATTGAATAAAAAAGGGTCTCTAGGTTAAATATTGATTTACCGTTGGGACTATTTTCCAGCTCTACTGCAATAAGAGGTGTTGGGAACCGTTCTCTGTTCAGTAATCTAGTAACCTTGGAGACAGGGTATTTTTCTGACAATTCATCAAACAGTTCTTGATCGGTAATACTGTATGGCACGCCTCTAATAATAACCGACAATTTTCTGTCCGCGGGATTTTGGAAAGTATAGTACTTTACGTCCTCTTTGTCGTAAAATTTGGTCAAAGAACGGAAATCGTCAATCGAAGTTAATGTAACTTTTATTTTTTTAAAACACTGTTGCAAACAAAATTTTGACTTTACAATAGTTTTTATGTCACTTAAAACTTTTTGGTAGTCGTCAGCGTCACAAACGAATATTGGTGGGATTTTAACACTATTTTTATTTGTTTCTGTATTGTTATTATTGTCATTATCATTTAAGTTTTGAATTGGAGAGAAAGAATTATGAAGTTGAACAGGTGTTGAAACAGTATTTAAAACAGCTGATTTTGAACAATATCTATTTCTTTTTCTTTGAGGTTCAATTAATGGGTTTGATTTGGTCTCCAGTGAAAACAGCTGTTGAGAACTAGCAGTGTTGCCAATCGCAGGGAATTCAATATAATAATTAGAGGTTACCTGAGGTTCTGAAGTGAATGGTAGATCTCCCGTTGCCATGGAAACGTCTTCACTTACTTCTTCTGTACTGCCTAGGTTAGGATCTTCCTTCATACATTCCAGGCCTTTCCTCTTTCCTCCTTCCTTCCGGCGCCCAGTTTTCATACTTCTTCTTAAAGAAGGTATTAATCCGCGCCAAAGCGGATCAAATTCTTGCGAATACACTTTGTAATAGTTGCACAATATTAATCTTTAAACAGAGTGAAAAAAGAACCTAGTGAACACACTCAGCAGAACAGCTGATCTCAATTTGTTTAGAAGAATATGTATGAATACAAATGAAAAATAAACATTTTTGCTCTATTATATTTGTACTATATTATCATTTTTTTTAATTAATTTTCTTCCGGAGAATTCATATGCGAGATACTATACGACTTAATACCTACTCAAAAACTTCACATTTGTGTTTATTGATCTTGATGGATAATAAAAGCGTCGAAGTATATATATACATTTTAACGGGGGTCATTTTCGTTGTCTGGTAGGTTCCATCAATGAAGATTTGAAGACATCTTCGGAAAGTGCTAAAAGTGTATGAATTATGTATCCCCACAACCATGATTGAAGATGTTTATAAACGTTTTAGCGGTACTAATCCCCACCATTTTATTACAATTTACAAATATACAAATTACTTTCCTGTCGTTCACTCCGCGATCCTTATTGTAATGATAAAGTCACCAAACTGTAGATCAACACATTGGATTCAATTTTTAACGGAGTTAAGTGAATCAAGAAGCTGGACATGGACTGAAAATATTGATACTAGTCTATCGTCACTAGCTCCTTTACGATTCATGGTATCATCACCGCGTGCTCAAAAATAAACAACCAGAGGGCTACGAAGCCGAAAGCTATGAGGGAGCTTGACTATAAATCCATGGTTCCCTGACCTTACTAGGTACTGTTTTGTGATTCTTAAGAAGGCTACACACGGTCAGGAAGGCCTGTCAGTTAGACCTGAACAGCCCGCCAGAAGGGCGGTAGCCTGAACGTGTATATTTTCCGGCCCGTTGTTATGTTAAGACTGTTGACTGACTGGCTTTCAGGTGGACTGTTGAGGTCTAACTGACAGGGCTGCCTGATCGTGTGTAGCCTGCTTTAATCCTAAATATATTCATGGTTAGGTATGGTAGTGGCAGCATAATCAAACAAAAAAGGCATTTTGAGCTGCCAAGAGTATAGTATAAAAATGACTATTTATTGGCATACTTATTGCTATATTGGACAGCCGCGAATCAATTTCAACGTTTCTAAATAATGGAAAATTATTGGAAATGCCAATCTTTTTACGCCTTGGGATGGTCTGTAGCAAGGATTTATTTTGGAAAAAATATTCCGAGAATTTGTCGATTTACGCATAAAACAATTATTGCTATTTGTGTAGTTCCGAAGACATTTCCGCAAAAAGTAGAGTGTCATCTCTCTACATCCAAATAAAGCTACGTTTTTACAGATCCTCCCTGGATGGTGTTTGCTCTTCATGCAATCTTATAGCTTTCATTAATGCAGAGAATCAATGAATTCTCCTGCAATAAATTTCACCTAAGCTTAACGAGACAATTATCAGAGATTTAGCAACTTTTAATGGGATAATATAAAGAGTATCTGTAAGTCGAATAGCTAACTTAGATACATAGTAGTCAATGGTGGCTAAAGGGGGGGGGCTTAGCCCCCAGAATGAAAATTCACAATCTTTTTCGGTTATGTTAGAAAAAGAAATTGTTTAGGCAAATTAATAGTGATAAGTTCTAATTAATGTGTGTTCTTGGTTTATCAAATATCTCGTTAATGATTTCCAGGTGCCTGGTTATAAATATGTGATTCTTCACCCCCAGGCACGGCGGCGAGCCCCCAGAAATGTTTGCCTAGAGCTGCTTATGATTGTAGTATAAGCAAGTAAAAAGGTGTGTGAAATATTAAGGTTCGAAAACATTATACGCATTCGGAACTATTCCAAGGGGACGGTAAAGAAGAAGAGATTGTTAACTGCCTTGAAAGCGACTCGAAAACATCTAAAATGGCTCCAAGCCTTTGAATTTTAATCGTCAACATTTTCACGAAGACGTTAGAGGTCGGGGAAGTAAATTAACTTATTTTTTTTTTCTCAAATCGGATGTATATTTTAGGAATGATTTGTTTATTTTTAAGCCAATTATAACATTTTGAAACTATTATTATGCTTTAAAGGTTCGTAGGAGCACTATAATGAAATATGATTTGTACTATTAATACGGACTAAAACTGGATAACTTGTTCTAAATGTGGAACAGCATGCGAATAAGGCCACCGGAATGAAACGTATAAATGCAACACTCCAAGGTTTCTGAAGCCGTGTAAGTGAAACGTTCCTGCGTTTAAGCAACTTTCCCTCAAATAATTTTTTTCGTGGAATATACTTCGAATATGCAAATTCACATGCGCTTTTGGTTTTGAGAATATGTAATATTCTAAATAAGCACAAAATAACTAACAAATATCGGGTTTAAATGCATAGTTTCGTCAGACTATTCGAATCATTAGAGCTAAGACCCTTTTGTCAAATCCCCCCCCCAGTTTTAGGAGGCATATATCATTAGGAAAATGAACAGTTCTCGTTCGTTGTATTTCATGAAAAAATATATTTTTATATGACTTGACACTCATCATATCAGAAAGAAAATGTTTTTCGACAAGAAACAATTTCTCAAAACAAGAAAATACCGTAAATGTTTCAATATCACTGTCTAACTCCTAAAATTCTCTTCTAGCATTGCGTAAATGGATAAAACACAAGCCAATAGGAGCCACTCCATATATACAAACTGCATAATTACAAACTAAACATCTAAATAGAAAATGAACATGATGTTTTATTTTGGTATTTTATATCTGTAATGAACAGATGACTTAACTATTAATTTGTTTCTGGAGTAAACCCCAACTATTATTAGTTGGATATAATATGTACTGACAATGAGTCTCATGGCAAGAAAGAAAAATAACAACCAATACAGGCAAGTTAGTTACATATAAGGTTCCTCTTTTATATCTGTAATGAACAGATGACTTAACTATTAATTTGTTTCTGGAGTAAACCCCAACTATTATTAGTTGGATATAATATGTACTGACAATGAGTCTCATGGCAAGAAAGAAAAATAACAACCAATACAGGCAAGTTAGTTACATATAAGGTTCCTCTTTTATATCTGTAATGAACAGATGACTTAACTATTAATTTGTTTCTGGAGTAAACCCCAACTATTATTAGTTGGATATAATATGTACTGACAATGAGTCTCATGGCAAGAAAGAAAAATAACAACCAATACAGGCAAGTTAGTTACATATAAGGTTCCTCTTTTATATCTGTAATGAACAGATGACTTAACTATTAATTTGTTTCTGGAGTAAACCCCAACTATTATTAGTTGGATATAATGTGTACTGACAATGAGTCTCATGGCAAGAAAGAAAAATAACAACCAATACAGGCAAGTTAGTTACATATAATGTTCCGCAGTAAACTCCCATTCCTTATTGAATAATTTAGATTATTTTTACTAAAATTGGTGGGCACAATGTATGGAGAGTTTATTTTCAATGTAGCAAAACGTTTGGATGTTAGGAGCTTATTAGTAAATTGTGTCCACATTATGTTCCGCATCAAATCGATCAATTTTGCTAGTGAAAGATCTCGTCCGATCGTGTGAATGAGCGCCAATTTGCGCTTTTCTTCATAGAAAATAGACTGATTTTAATATGAGAATTTGAAGGGACGCTTTTCAGCGAATTGTGGATTTGAAGCGTCACAGAGTGGTCCAAAATCATCATCTTACCGGACAAAAACTTTGCTAATTATATGGTGTGATGTTTGTCCTTCCGATATGTGTCTTATATAATAATTCATGCAGAGCACGATGGTGAAGACAGAATTAATCTAGAGTCAACGAAAAAATGTATTGCTAATGGAAGAGGAATAATACAATGAACATAGATTCCTTATAAAAGTATGTCCAATGAAATTAAAGTAGAATATTTCACTATATTTTCCTTCTTCTGATAAATCTTCTAATTACTTCAATAACGAATAAAAAAAGATATTTCAAATATAAAATCACATTATCATAAACATTTTCGTCAATGATGGTAAATCAAGAATGTGGGTTAATCTAATGATAAGTGGATCCCATGAAATTAGGAGGTTATGCGTTATGTCTATGTTTGTTTCAATTCTAGATTTTTTTAAAGCATAAATATGCTTTAGCGATGACTAAACTGAAAAAAACGTTATAAAAAAGTGTCCGCTGGCGTTCGCGCTGACGCGGTAGTCAGCGGGCTCTAAACGAAATTATCCTTACAATGTCTCTCTCTAAACTGTATGAAGTTCATATGTTCGATTTCCATAACATCTTCAGATAGTTTGCTGCATCCCAGTAATTACTACAAATTCTGCCACAAACTGTTTATTTTTTCTTTTTCGAGATTTTTGTGAAGATAACTTAAATACTTTCAGGGGCGTTTCTTGTAACGTATTACTTGTTAATGGTATACATCTGTAAAAAATGGGGATTTGGGTTGTGAGTTATGTTCCTTGTTTCTTTATGAAAATCGGAAAACTTTAACGCCAATTGTCTATAATATATTTTTAAAATGGAAATCTTTTAAAGAAAGACTCTTGGTCTAATATCCCTAGATGAAAATATTTATTGAAAATAGAAGTGAATATACACTCTCATCGTCCTTCTTATTAAGAATCATAAATATCTCCTTATATGTTACGGCATACAAAGCTTCTCAGAAATAAAAATTAGACCACCGGATGGATACGGATGGGTATGATCTGAAATGGGATACACTCTAGAGTAATTATACAAAACATTCATGCAACAGTTATATTGTTCTCGGTTGTTCCTTTTTATCTAAAGCTTTGTCCTTCAGAATTTTTACGAAAATGTGACAGATAATCGATTATAATTACCATTTAATATTCATTTTAATTTATTATGCGCTGATAAATAGGTCACTTGCCCCTACTAGAAGAGTGAGGCTTGAACGGCATAAACCGAATGATCTGAAATAGTCGACTAATACAAAAGGGGGAAGATGCCCGTTTGAACAGGCCTGGATCAGTATATGATGTTTTGCCCGAGATTATCTTAATCCCTCAGGATAAGGTGACACATTATCCAGTTTCTGCAGTTATTCCCGGTCAGATAAATATTACTTAATTTTTCAGTCTTGTCTTGCTAGATTTCTATTTTGGGCCACTGTGCGTCGTCATTTCTCGTTCTTATTATTATTAGCGAGTTCTCTACCCATAGGATGGGAGGAAACCCGCCAATCCTAACTATACAAAGACTCTCTTACGTATCCACAATATCATCTTTCTGCGAGCACTCTCAGTCCCCGTTCACAAGTATATCGAATAACGCCTTCCATCATACGACCATATCACATTAAAGGTGATAAATATATTAGACCGACAGCCATATCAGCAGTGAGATGACTGAGAAAAGCAACGGCGGTTCTTTTCTCAGCCTTGGATTAACGAGGCAATGAACTTTAGTTCGTGACTCCTGTTAGAAACTTCTGCTTGAGACTGCATTCAAGTTTCCAATACCCTGCTCTTATTCGGAACACACCAACTGCTAGGGTACTTTATCACGAAATTCCTTATTTCTATACCTGAAAAACGAAAATTAAAAGGTAATATGATACCTATTCGGGTTTGGATCGAACTCTTCGAAATAACTACAAATATTTAGGCCAACTAATTTTTTTTTTTAGTTGAGTTCGTCACAAATTTTCAGCTTGTCGGAGTTCTACATATTTTTTCGTAAATTGACCTCTTCTTTATAGAAAAGTGTCTAGAAGAGAGGCCAAGTGCCAGAAATGTGTCAACAAATTACAAATGGTATAAAAAGATGCTTTAAAACAATTTCTTGACCTATGCGGCCTTTACAAAAAGGAGAAGAATATATATATATATATATATATATATATATATATATACTTTTTCTTCCATTGTTGACCTTAAACTCAATATACTTGTTTTTTGTAGCCAATAGGTCATAAAAATACTCCTTTCACTTCCTGTATTTTATTATTTTCACCCTAACCGGTTTCGAGCTATTCTGCTCCTCCTCAAAGGGTATTTCCTAAAATTATTTGTACATTATACATGTATAATTTGATTGGAAGAATTACATTTTTACAACATTGTGTGTATACTTACATTCGATGGTCTTTTCCCATCACGTACAATTATATAAAGTAATTTTAATATTGCATAGCAATATGCGTCTCAGGGTTATGAAACACTAGTATCCTAACCTTCCTCCCCGTAAACCTGTCTACAGTCCCCGTCATTTCTATTCTGCACTACAAGGTTCTGAAAGATTTTATTTAAGTATTTGATGTCCTTTTTTTTATTTACCACCTGTTCCTGTCTTTCTACAATATAAAGGTTTTCTTTAATCTTTCTTTTGAGGCTGTTTGGTTCTTTATCTAAAATTTTTGCTTCCTGAAAATTGAATGAGTGGGAATTTTCTGTGGCGAGTTCAGAGAGAGCCGTTTGACATTGTGAATGATCGTCTACACTTTTTGCATGCTGTAAGATACGCTTTTTGAGAATTTGTTCGGATTCTCCTATATATTTTGCGCTACAGTCCCCACATTCTAGCAAATCGACGTTATATTTAGTCAAAAGTTTGTCCCTTTTTATTTTGATATTACTAAAATTATTTTCTATTTTACTATTATATCTCCATGTTACATTCGCTGCTTTATTACAAATTGATTTTAGTTTATGTTCCATTGTCGGATTGTATGTGAAACTGTACCATTTTGCACTATTGTTGTCTTTGTCTATAGAATTGTTTTTGTCCTTAGTTGTCCGTTGTCCCCAAATATGTATATTACTGTTACCTACGTCCGTTAGTTGTTTGTAAAAATTAAAACAAACCAAGATGGACAAATTCATTATTACAGAACCGAAACAACTAACGGACGTAGGTAACAGTAATATACATATTTGGGGACAAAGGACAACTAAGGACAAAAACAATTCTATAGACAAAGACAACAATAGTGCAAAATGGTACAGTTTCACATACAATCCGACAATGGAACATAAACTAAAATCAATTTGTAATAAAGCAGCGAATGTAACATGGAGATATAATAGTAAAATAGAAAATAATTTTAGTAATATCAAAATAAAAAGGGACAAAGTTTTGACTAAATATAACGTCTATTTGCTAGAATGTGGGGACTGTAGCGCAAAATATATAGGAGAATCCGAACAAATTCTCAAAAAGCGTATCTTACAGCATGCAAAAAGTGTAGACGATCATTCACAATGTCAAACGGCTCTCTCTGAACACGCCACAGAAAATTCCCACTCATTCAATTTTTAGGAAGCAAAAATTTTAGATAAAGAACCAAACAGCCTCAAAAGAAAGATTAAAGAAAACCTTTATATTGTAGAAAGACAGGAACAGGTGGTAAATAAAAAAAAGGACATCAAATACTTAAATAAAATCTTTCAGAACCTTGTAGTGCAGAATAGAAATGACGGGGACTGTAGACAGGTTTACGGGGAGGAAGGTTAGGATACTAGTGTTTCATAACCCTGAGACGCATATTGCTATGCAATATTAAAATTACTTTATATAATTGTACGTGATGGGAAAAGACCATCGAATGTAAGTATACACACAATGTTGTAAAAATGTAATTCTTCCAATCAAATTATACATGTATAATGTACAAATAATTTTAGGAAATACCCTTTGAGGAGGAGCAGAATAGCTCGAAACCGGTTAGGGTGAAAATAATAAAATACAGGAAGTGAAAGGAGTATTTTTATGACCTATTGGCTACAAAAAACAAGTATATATATATATATATATATATATATATATATATATATATATATATTATTGAGTGCCATCTTAGTATCCGTAGTAGTGGTTACCGAAATTTGACATTGAGCAACCAATTTGTTTAATTGTTTAGAAAGAATAACACCAAAATGAATTTGCTACGTATTAAGATACTTATTTGAATAAGTCTTTATTTGTTTACTATTAGTCTTCTAATTGTCTACGTTGTATAAATTGCTGGGCTCTTAAGGCCAGTAATATTGTTACAATTTGCGTTTTATTCTCCTTTTTTTTTAGATATATTTGAGTTGAGATACATCTGTTATCGCCTTTTTATAGCCAGTTTAGGAATGATCCTTTGCCGACAAGAATATGCTACCACTCATAGTGCGAATAAAACTACTTATTTTTAAACACAAACTACCTAAAGCTCTGTCGCTTATTTTTTTAAATAATAAATAAAAACAGTCCTTTCATAATCATTCTTAATATCAAAATATTAAGTGGGAACAAATATCATATAGACAAGGAAAATAAAAAGCAACGTTAATTTGAAATGTTATACCATTGAATTAGACTCCTTGATTAATTTTTGAAAAAGATATTTTAGACCACATTGACAGAAAATACCGGAGTTCTCGACGAATTCTATCTTGGATGAGTCGATATAAGGAATAAATGCAGAAAAAGCATCCATAATCCATCAAAAAAATTAAAATAAAAAAAATGCTAGGCTGTGGAGCTCTAAGCTTTGAATGTGTTATCTTTATAGAATGCTATAAAAATTATCTCTATTAAACAGGCAGTTAGACAATGAAATAGCCTTAAATCACTGCTGGTAACAATTTAGAATTACAAAGAGAAGCAAAGAGCCCAAAATTTCCAATATTGTTTTATTTTGTCAGAACGTTGCAGAGACATGATCCCATTGTCAATGCTCTGTAACAAAATAAAACAATGAAGAAAGCAACACAATTTTCCTTAAATAATTCTATGATAACAGAATTATAAATTCTATAATAAAATATATATTTTCAGTGTATTATTTTGTAAAAAATCTATAATAATCATAATCAAGTAGTTAAATTATTTTTACTGTCTTAAAAATTATTGTGATGGTATTTAAGTTGTTCTGTTTGGTCACAAGGCAGAAACATTGTGCTGAGTCCCCGAGAACATTTAACAGATAATAAAACAACATTGGATTATTTTTTTATTTTTTTTGTTTCCATTGTTAGCATCGATTTGGACAACTTTTAAAATTCAGGAATTGCTATAATATATGAAATTATCAGTGTATCGTCTCAATAATCTATAGAAACTGTTTGAGGTAGTGGAAAGCAGAAAATAAGTAAGTCAAAGTGAAAATACTCATCTTAAGAAGAAGTCAACCCTTCTTACGTACCTATCTAGATCAGAGAAAGTTGGTCAGCAACTTCTGCCGACAGTATTCACACAAGTATTTCAATTAGGTCGCGGTTAAATATTACATTCCGCCCAGGCGTGGGGAAAATATTGAATGTGTCCTAATGCACATTACTGAACTAAAATCCAAATTTTAAACGCGCAAGTGACAACTCATGAATAGGCAATAACATAACAAAACTTCAGACCAGGGAAACTATAGCGACAAGACAAATTAATAGTATCCTTGTTGATTCCGTTGATTTATCATTATCCTCAAACGATAATATTATTTTTTATATTTTTTGTATAACTAAAAAATGTTAGTAGAAGCTAAACTTCTCACAATCAATCGTTCATCATATAAGCTGGAAGAAGTGTGTGAAGATTTAGTGGACTAACCTACAAAATATCATTTAGAGAACTTTATACTACTGGCTGAATTTTATAAAATTACTAAATTAATCCTCTCTCACATTTCTCCAGCGGTGTCCTGGTTGCTACGCCTACATTTCACCGAAATCCTATTGGGCTTCTTCAGACATCCTGAGGTTGGCAGGAGCTATATGCTACATGCTACTATCAAGACGTCTGATGATCAATACGATTCGGGCGAAAAATAACGCATTTAACCAGGACACCCCTGGAGAGGGATGCCGGAGGGATGTGGGAGGAACAGGATCCCAGCGAAAAAGTTTAAAGGAGAATAAAATTAATTTTTCTTTGGGTCTACAAAGTTATTAGATGCATGGAATCATAAAAATACTTACTTTTAATCTCTAGCTCATTGAAATTTAAAAATAAAAAACGTGTAAGTTTGCGCTCTGTCTAATCAAAATGGTCCGATCCAAAATTGCTATTGTTAGCTCCTGTCTAACTCAAAGAAGTACCAACCAAGGTTGATTGAGCTCAATGGGATTTGGGCGAAATATAGCTGTCATAAGGAGGCCATCGCTGGAGAAAGAAACCGGAACATAGGAACCACATGAAAGGAATTGATGACTCAAATTCTCTACTGTTTCTTCATTATTACGCCCATGAATAAACACAAATATTTGTTCGAAACAACCGTTTTTTACATAGTTCAGGGATTATACAGAATTTGAAAGAGTTTTTTTTTTATAGTTTTAGTTTTACCCGAGGGCGTTTTTCATCAATCAAAAGGAGTCAAGAGGACGAGGGCGGCAGAGACATAGTTCCTCTAGGGGATACAAGCTTTTCTCAACTATTCATCGAAAGAAAGAAGTTTTATTCCTTTATTAATTATTTTAATTAAAATAAATGAAAACCTGAAAATATTTTCAGTATTAAGAATATTGGCACCTTGGCCAATGCCAGCTAGTTTATAGTTATTCCAAAGAAGAAAAAGAAGAAATTTCCCTGAACTAGTAAATTGCTTATTTCTACTTCAATGATGACATACAACCATGTCACATTTATGTCATCATTAGTTTGCGATAAATTATATAAATAATATTATAAAATTTATACATCAATTATGATGCTAATTCCTTAAGTTTTCACTTGACATTCATGTCCAAATATTTAGAGGTCAACGCTTTAATTTAATGACCGAACGCTCATTCAGGTAGTCACTAATTGCCCGCGATAAATAAAATATCTTTAAGATAAAAAATAAAATGAGTATTAAATAACTGTTTATAAAAATATGTATAATATGGTTAATAATTATGAAAGTAATTTACCAGTAAAAAAAAAAAAAAAAAAAAAAAAAAAAAAAAAAAAAAAAAAATCTGTCTCGTAATAGTTTATAAGGGGCAGATACTGTAGAGGCATATGTTTCTTGACGATAGGACACTCTATAGTATTTGTTTTGGTCAGTACTATGATTCGGCCGCTTGATTTTCCCCTTTGCGGGTACACATTAATAAATTGAAGGCTGGATGGGTCCTAGGGACGGCCTAGGACCCCTAATTTAATCCTCAAACGACGGTTGATACTAGAAGATAAAATCCAGCATATTAGTCGAGTGCACTACCACTGATTTAACCTCGCCCTCAGGAAATAAAATAAATTATTTTATTTATTTAAATATTAGTGTCAACTTATAAATAACACAGATTTTTAGAACAAGTTACAGCTCCTGCGCCTATTCTTTTTCCTAAAAATCCCGAGTAGGAATCAACCCACAACCAAAGCAAAACGGCGAGCCCAAGCACTAATATTCCCAAGAATTAGGCCCACTAAAATAAATTAGTAGGCGATTAACATTATAACAAAAATCTTGGTGTTGAATTCAAATCATTGGTTATGTTTGATGTTGCTATATTTTCAGTCAGTAATTTTATTTTCAACAAAAAAAAAAAGGAATTAATTTCAATAATTATATGGGGACATAGTGATTTCATATACTTACTTGGGTAGATGATTTTTTTTTTTTTTTAGTTATTTATAGGAAAACATGATACTAGACTAAATTTAAAATTTGATTTATTCATGAGATTGCTGGAGATTTCATAATTAGGGAAATAAATATATATAAAAAAAAGGTGGCCAAACTGTTATGCGTAGTGTTCCGATATACTAATTTACATATGTAATTGCTCATCCTAAATTGAAACAATATTTTTTGCCCTTGTTTAACGTTCCAACGGAATTCCGAGAATGTACAGACCAAATTATTCATTAAAAATTAACATAGTTTCAATGATCTATAAGCCTTCTATAAGTATTTTTAATTATTTCAATTATTTTAATTGAAATTGTAGTAAATCAGTAATAGTCGGTATAAACTTTAATGCCCGTGTAGTGAAAATATTTTGTCAATAAAAATACGGTTATGGGATATCAGAAGTTAACACTTCCCGAATGGCATTCATAAGGGAATACATAGGGAGTACAAAACACATAATAGAAAAATTTGAGTCATTAATTTTTAGTAGTATATTATGTTTATAAAAGCAACTGGGTACATTTGCTGCAGATTTAGGATGCAATCAAAATAAAAGATCTATAAAATCAAAGATATTTAAAGGTAAAATTTAAAAAACCTCTAAAATTAAATATAATTGAATCTTAATTTGTCTTAAAATCAACAACAACATTTGTCCAAAACAAAATTATTTATATTATTTATTTTTAGGCACTTTTCTTTTATTTTTTTTTTTTTATTTTGATTTATCTTATTCCTTATTATTTTTGTCTATTTTTTTATATTTTTTAATATTGTTGATTATTTTTTTCGGTCTGGGAGAGATTTTTAATGTTATAAACCTGTGAAAAGAAACCATCGCCAAAGTTGAGGGACTCAAACAGATAAATAAATATAGAATTAAAACTACTATAAATTACTTACCATACATATAAAAATATAAAGATAAAAAAAAAGGATTTTACTTCTTAAAATAAAAGTTTAATCTTCTGATGAAGTTTATTAACCTAAAAATTGATTGATATTATAGGAATTTTTGATTTCCCAGAGAATCAATTCACATAGATATTATACTGATAGCATACTAATTTGTAAATTTATAGATACTAGGATGACGGGTAACAGAAATATTTTATATTCCTTGCCAGCTAGGCGGAGGAGCCAGTTTCTAATATGTGTCAAGAGTTATTATATAATCATTCTAAAATATTTTTCAATGATGGGCTTCCTGCGATTTACATTAGAAAAAATTAATTAGTGGATTGTAAGAAAGAAGAAATGTGTTTTACTTATAAAGATTTCACATAAAAAATCTATGAACATAATATTGTGATTTTAAACGACGCGAAAAGAGCGTTCGTTTTATTAGCGAGTAGTCTGAGTATGAACGTCAAATAGCTTTTATTTGATCTTGGCTCAACGAAATGCTTGAATGAAATATCAACTTTATATTTTAGTTTGTGCAAAAAACTAATACCTGAACAACCATAAGCAAAATTAATCATGGAGAAAAACCCTGCTGATGATTAGGAATGATATTAATAAATAATGCCAACAGAGAAATAGAAAATTTAAAACTATAAGAACTACCGGTAATTTTTAAATTTTATCTTATATATTATCTTATTTTTTGTGTGAAATTATCACAATTTTTGATGAAATATGTAAAAAAATTCTATTTTACTATGAATATTACACAACCATTAGGTCTAATATTATTATTATATAAGGTATCCCTCAAGGTAGAGGAAGTATGTTTCTAAAAGAATGAAATTTCAGTTCAAGATTCAAAAGTTAGGTTGTATTTAGATAGTATATACAATGAAGATAGGAAAGAATATATAACTATCTTGTTTAATGCTATATTTTCCCTGCATGGTTTGTCAATTATTTCTTATTTATGATTAAAAGGTGATATGAATTATTAGGTTTTTATAGTTGGAATCTCTAAATGGAACATTCAAATAATAATATGAGATTTGAGCTAATTTTGGTTCAATGCATCAGCTCCTGATGGGTTTCACGAGCAATAATGCAGTAAGTTATGATTTTTGCTTCAAACCTTAAGACTCAAATTTCCTTGAGACATTGTCATGCACACGTTTCACGTAACTCCATGGAAAACATATGTACACATCACAGTTATAGGTTTGAGTTTTAGTATCATAACATAAATTAGTTTTACGCAGGTCAAATTCCCCGCAGCTACTCAATGACAAGGAATGTATCGTACGAATATTTCTAAAGTGACACAACTCAAAAATCGGGGTTTTTCAGTAATGAATATGAAAGACATGGTAAATATCTCTTTATCAACCATCAAAACTGTATGTACCTAGCTTGTTCACCAGAGGAAAATTGTGCCACCCTTCCTGTATTAATGCAACGCCCCCTACATAGGCAAGAGTGACACATTTTCAGTTGAATTTTATTTTGGGTGTCACTTTAGAAATACTAGTGCACTATGTTCAGTGTCTGTGTGTGTGTGTGTGTGAGAGAGAGAGAGAGGGAGAGAGAGAGAGAGAGAGTACTACGCAAGTTGCGTAACACTTTCAAATATTTTTCTCGTTATATTATTAATCTTCCGTATGAAACTATTGGATACAACAATTATATAGGTATACGAAAACACAGAATCAATCATATAAAACTGTTTAATGTCCAGAAAATGTGTCATCCCTTCTGAGTCATATTACAACTAATGCAGAAATTGTATTATACAAAGATCATTATTTTTCATTTTTATTGTAAATTAGGAATTATTTTAATGACAGCTTTATTTCACAATAAATTATGAAGGGTATTATCAAAATATTTCTATTCATGAGAAATTACTCTCAGCATACAATTTTCCCGGAAAGTAATTTTCTTAAAGTAATTTATCGTCGATCCATGTTATAGGTGTCTTTATAGTCTTTGTATTTAGTATTTCGATGAATATTAGGTTATTTTGATCAAGGTTCTTGGCATGGGCTTTAGAATAACAGTTATGGACCATCGGAAAACTTATAGTGATGACGTTTTCATACAAGGATGCCATTACATGAATAATTCTAAACAATATTTCTGAATAAATATTATTCTACAGAGATTTAGAGCTGTGGAAATATTAATATTGATTTCAGATAAACAGATTTTCAAAAAAATATTTATTTCAACTTGTTTAGTTTCATTATTTCTTAAGTTTAAGGACAGGGCATAATTTATTTTAAATCAGAACTAAGAAACCAGTTTTATCTTGTTTTAAACCAGTTTGTTAGTTCATTCTAAAAGTTATGCTTTATACATATATAGTTAAGTTAATGACGACATGTAAAACTAGGATTAAGCAGGTGCGATTCATAACATCTTCATTAATAAATCAGAGCAAATCATTCATTATGTTAAAAACTCACTCTGTTACTACAAAGCAAAGTTAACATTTATTTGTGATTACAGGGGAAAATACAAGGGACTCTTAAGATACGTAGGTAATAATTCATATCAAGTTGTTATATATTTCATTTCGATTTAATATATTTAATTGAGCTACTTCGGAATTTTTTTGCGCCAAAGAGAGAGCACACAGAAGAAAGGAATGGAACATAAAACAAATCAGCATAAAAAAGGATAGAGAATTTTATGAATACCTCAGGTTCGGTGCTAGTTGCTGTGTCCATACTGGTTGTATCTGCATCATCTTCTTCGTCTTGTTCTTTAGGAATTTCTGCTACTTTTGGAGCAGATTCCGGCAACTTGGGAAAGTTTTCATCGTTTGTCATGTCCGGTATTTTATCTACTTCTGGGCTTATTTTTGCATCATCCGGACTTTTAGGCCTCTCTGCCTCAATGAGCTTAGCGTTTTCAGCTAGTGGAGAGTCTGTTTCCGGCTTTTTTGGGGAGTAATCTAGTTTTTCTGGTTCAGGTTTAGGCGATGCTTCCTTTATGGGCGTGCTAGTATTCGGTAGAGCCTCTGCGTTGAGAAAGTCTTCCGAAGTCTTAGCGCTATCATTAAGTACATCTGATTTCTCAGCTTGGTTCTTCTTGGAAGATTTCCCCTGCTCCGGTGATCCTGGATCGGCATCCTTCTTCTTTCCCTTCTTCGGGATGTGGAGTTTCCCGATGATGGCCTTGGACAGACCCGAATCCCCGTCTTTCTTCTTCTTCTTCAACGGCTTGGCGGCCTCAGCCCTCCCTGGGTTCGACATGACTGCTTACATAAGCCCGCCCGACCCTAGAACTCCCCACTCCGACTCCGTTCTCCTGTAGATGGTTATATAACCAGCTCCTGTAGGGCTGTAAAGCCGAACCCGCAATACAAACGGACATCCTTAGCTAATCCAGCTATTTAAAAGGTTGAATTTGGATACCCCAAAAGGAAGAATATGGACTCAGAGAGTTACCTTTATTTTTTCGTTTGTCGAATTTATGATCTTGCTAACTTTCTATATATGACACTTTTTGAGAGAAGATGTTGCGAGGAACATCTTTTCTCAAGTACTCTACAGGGCTCCAGAATGACTTAAGCAATAATTAAAAGGCTGATTCGCAGGATGTGCGTCATATTAGCGCGTTTCCTTTAACTTTTAATCTCTAGTGTAATTAAGAAAGCCATGCACCATACATATTACAATTAAGCACTTACAAATCAAAATATGAAACAAGTTGATGTTTTAAAATTCCACTAAGAGATAAAATAACCCAACACGCACAGAAACAAGTGTGTGCGTGCGTGACTACAAATAGAAAGGAGTGCTTGTTTCAGAATAGAAAAACAAGTCCTTATAATTAAATCTTCTCACAAGCAATCATGATTATTATCTTGTCATAAAACATTTGGACATGTTTATTTAAAAAAAAAAATAATATATACTTTTTAATTTCAAGTTTTTAGCGCGGTTCCTCCCTCCCCCATAGGGAGGAACCCCGCTTATAGGGTTGATACAATGAAACAATCCGGAAGTGCCGACTAGAAAATTTCGCGTTTCAGAACCCCTAGAGACCGAAAATAACGGTGGTTCAAATTTGTATATATATATATATATATATATATATATATATTTGTCTGTTCGCTCTCTAGATAGAAGACGAATGGTCCGATTTTGATGAAATTTGGTACAAAAATCTTTCGTCCAATTTGAAAGGTCAAGTTCGTTAACCAGCAAAATCCGCCTACTGGAAGATGGTGTTTGGGGCGAAATTCGCGCAAAAAAAATCGTAACGCTTACGTTTTTGAGTTCATAGGCTTCTAAGTACTCGTTTTATATGATTCCTGGGCTAGGAAAACGAATGAAACCATTTGCAAGGCGATAGCTTTAACCGTTTTCGAGAAAATTGGAAAAATATTTTTTGAATACCGTTTTTGGTTTGGGTACTTAGAATCATGGGATTCAGTTGAAACATTTTCTGCATGTTCTACTTTCATCAAAACTAATATGTTGAAATTTTGGTTACGTTTGGAGTTAAGGAAGGGTTAGAATAAAATATTTTATTAACAGAAATAAAAAGTTTTAGTAACTTTGTTTACTTTCATTAATATCTCGAAAAAGGTTGAGAATCTTGGTAAACGGAAGAATACCATTAGAAAGCTTATTAAATGCTCTAAAAAAAAGGTTCTAATGAAAGTTTTGATTAGGCGATGTCAATCGGAGAAATAAGAGCATAAATCTTTAAAGTAATTGATTTCGCTTATTCGAACTGTTCTTTTTGTCTGTTTTTTATTCCTTGTTATTTTTTAATTGCTTATTGTTGGATAATGTATTTGAAAATAAAACAGGTTAAGAAAAATAAGAAAAACAATTTAATGTTAGAGATATGGATTTCCAAGATATATAGCTTTTCAACTGCCTAGCGTCCTTCCTAGGGAGGGTTCTTTGTCTTTGATTTTGGTACTTAGAATTATGGGATACAGTTGAAACATTTTCTGCATGTTGGAGTTTCATCAACACTAATATGTCGAAATTTTTGTTACGTTTAGAGTAAAGGAAGGGTTAGAATAAAATATTTTATTCACAGACAAAAAAAGTTTTGGCAACTTTGTATAATTTCGTTAGTATCTCGAAAACGATTGACAACCTTGTGAAGCAGAAGATTACCATTCGGAAGCTTACTAAATGCTCTACAAAAAAGGTTCTGAAGAAAGTTTTAATTAGGCGATGTCAATCGGAGAAAAAAGTGCTTAAAGCTTTAAATTAATTGATTTCGTTTATTCCAATGGTTCTTTTTGTCTGTTTTATTTCTTGTTATTTTTTAATTGCTTATAGTTGGATAATGTAATTGACAATAAAACTGGTTAAGTAAAATAACAAAAACAATTTATTGTTAGAAATATAGATTTCCAAGATTCCAAGACCTTGTCACTAGCGGGTCTGTTTCTAGTGTAGCGGACCCTTCCAGGTAAGATTGTAAATCATGACCTTTCAAGACTTTACTACTCACAGGAATGGCGTTAGTGACCTTAAGGGTTGACACGCCATCATAATAATTAATTTTAAAAAAAAGACTGGTGGAACCTAAATAATGACTGAATTCTATTTTAATCTTTCCAAATTAGACTAGGGATATGAACGGAACCGCGCTAAGATGATGCAGTCCTGCGAGACGGACTTTTTTTTGGTTGGTTTTAAGGCGTGCCGACCTTTGTGGTCATTAACGCCAGTGTATCAAGTTTATGTCAACAAGTAATTAGACTTGTAATTTTATAGAATTATCCTTTAGAATTTTTTTAATAACTTATTTTAGATAAATATATTTATTAAATTTCTCATATTTATGTACACATATATATGTGTGAGTGTGTTTTTATGAATATTTTTATAATATTTATTATAAAATAAATAACATACAGGCTCATCATAATATAGATTGTTATTTTTATTTAACTTCTTAAATATTTTACCAAAAAAAGGAAACATTTTGTTGATAATATGTACTTAATACTGTAATATTTTTTATAAAAATTATATTTTTTACAATTTTTTTTCTATATTCCGACTGCAAGAAATTGAAAATATTGCTTGGATTTTGAATAACTTCAAAGTGACTTACTAATGTTGGTTTTTAAGTAGTAAAAACAAGTAATAATAATAATAGATGTGCCCCGAGAATAGAAATAGCTTCTTTCTTTTTTTTTCTATACTGCTTTCTAAAATACAAACCTTATCAAGCGAGATTTCCAGAGGTTACCATCTTAATGGGTCGGATAGGAATGTAGCTTTTACTTTATTGATAGAACCCTTGCGCCATGGAAAATGCTTGAAATTAGATCGTACAGAAAAAAGAGACTGGAAATCTTCTGTTTTAATGTTAAACATCTGGTCCCATAACGGCGTCTATAATCGCTCATAAGCATTTCAACTAGATCGAAATAATTGGTCAATTAAAATTCCAATATATAATTTCGTAAGTAATCATGTGATTATATAAGTGCAATGTCTGTCCATTAATTAAATACACATTTTTTTGGTTTTTAAAACGTGTATTTGCTTGATCTGAAATCCAGATTACTGTCGACACCAAAATTTTAGTCTGGATTTTGATCAGATGCGAGCCTTACATTTATTTTCTTAATAAGTTGTATATTCTCGTTTCGAACTTCCTTACATAGGGAGGAAACCCGCTTTTGAGGTCTATCTCATGACACAGTTCCGCAGTGCCGACTAGAAAATTTCAAGTTGTAGAACCCATAGATAACGAAATAACGTAAGATATTTAAATTTTGGGTTTAAGAAACTATTAAGAAAAAATTATCAGGCATGAAATGTTTTCGGATTTTCTTAAATATCTCGAAAATGAAGGAGAAAAAGTGGATCATTCGAAAGTGTACTAAATTCTCCACAGAAATAGTTCTGAACTAATTTTCGGTGGTAAAAGGAATCTTCGAAAGTGTTAGTTTCGACTCATTGAATGGTTCTTTGTGTTTTTAATTGCTGGTAGTTTTTTAATTGATTTTAGCAGCAATATTAATTTTCCAGTGAAACAAGATAAGTAAAATGGGAAACAATGTTTGTTTGTTATAGATCTGGTTTGCGAGCAGAATTCGAAGAGCCCGAGTAAACAATTTTTGCAAATATAACTTAGTGACGTCTAAAATTTAACTTCTCTTCATGTTTTTTTTTTTTTTTTTTTTTTGTTTTTGTTTTTTAACGGTGTATTAACATTTTTTACATTAACACCGGGCTATTTACAGGTTGCCGCCCTTTTATAATGCCTACAGCACGTAACAACGGGCATTAAATATCGTACAGAGTAATAAAATTGGTACAAACCATTACTGCTAGGATATTTTCATTTAACTGATATGCCAAAGGTATGGACTTCGCCCAAAGAGTGCGAACAGACAAATATACATCTATATATTTGTCTGTTCGCTACCAGATAAATATTCAGTATAGGTTTGTACAAATTACTCGACATTTTACGATTTATCTATTCTAAGCTTCCCAAATGACACAAGTAATAGGAATGTTATAGAAACGCGCTATGATGACACAGGTCCTGCGAGTTCGAATTTTGTATCGCAAAGCGGCGAAATTAATTAATACAGCACAGAAGAAATATGTGTCCATTCGGAAGGAGTATTTACCTAAAAAAAAATTGAATAGGGCTTTCTGGGCCTGTGAAGGTTACGTTAGCTCGCATAATTCTACTTTTATCGCATCGAATCTTCCTGTTTAACATTCCAAACTAATTATAGATAACAATCGGCCGACGAAAATTTAAACAAGGCCGTAGTCATATCTTTCATATATATTGGGCCTGGGGACTATTAATTTCATTTGCATTTATTAAAAATCTATTTGGAGAGCCGTTGGCCGTGAGTGTTAAGGCGTGAATACTCCGTGCCTAAGGCTATGTGGAGAGGTGGTGGCTTTGCTTTTCAAAAAAGAGAGAAGAGACATCGCCACTATACTCGCTATAAAAAGGTGATAACCTGCATGCAACCCTCTTCCCCAAAAAGTATGTGTTTTTACTAAAGAAACGCTAAGGCACAAAACAAATTAAAACTAATTGAGTCAGCACGTTAAGTATTTTCCTCTATGATGTCTATGCGTTTCTTATTAGTTCTAAAATCTGTAGAATTTAATTTTAATCGACATTTTACACACACACACATATATATATATATATATATATATATATATATATATATATATATATATATATATATATACATATACATATATATATATATATATATATATATATATATATATATGTGTGTGTGTGTGTGTGTCCGTATGTGTGTTTATGCTCCGTTTTACATTTCTTCGCCGGAAATTAAATGTTTTGGTTAAAGGCATCTTTCTCCAGAGAGGTAACATCTCTGCTCGTAACAGCATCTTGCTGGTTGGTAAGGGAACCCTTACAGACCAGCAAGGATGAGTGACAGCCAGAAGAAGCCGGAAAGGAATCCGACGAAATGTTGCGAAGAAAAGAGGAGTAAGACCGCTGGAGAAAGATGCCGTATGACAAATATATATATATATATATATATATATATATATATATATATATATATATATATATATATATAAGGCGTCTAGAATGAAAACAAGACAGATCACTATTTTTAAGATTTTGTAATAACAGATGATTTTACAAGTTCGAAATGTCCTCTATATACTAGTAAAGAAAAGGATTTTCAAACCTCAATAGATCAAGCTGTTTTTTAATGCTGAAGTGGAAAGTTGACTTCAAAATAAGACATACATCAGTGGATTTTAAAACTAAGTAAGACACATCAAAAATAACAAATAACCTTCTCAAGAACATTCTTCAGTGATACCTACTTACAACTTTTAAGAAAATAAGGATATGCCGTGGATTCAGTTAGATGTTAAGCTTATATTTGTAGAGATCTCGAAAATCTATAGAACATATAGTTTTTAGCCCACAGTAATAACTATTTTCCTCTCACCCTTAAATTTCTATAGATTTTTCCGAGGAAAACGAGGTAACATTTTAAAGCAACTTTTGATGGTTTCTTACATTTGAATGTATTGTTTTCGCTTTTTATCTGCAGGAAGAGTTTTTTGGATACAATTTAAAGTTATTGTAATGTACAAACCAGTACACTTATAAGTAGACATTTTATTAAATAGAATAGAATTAATATTACAAATAAAATAAAATAAGTATCCAATGTGTTCTTTTGAATTCTTTCACCCTTGAGTGCGAAGTGTCCCCCCTACCATTCATCAGAGCAAAAATTGTGTTTACGTAGTGTGGGAACGGTTAGGGAATTCACTGTTCAGCCATTCCGTGCATTATCAGCTGGGCAACCATCCATTTGAAACCAGAGTGACTTAATATGTGGCAGATGGGCTTGTTTAGTAAACGTCATGTAGTTTGGGAAGGATGGGACATCGCCATGATCGTGTGAAATTAATGAATTTGTTCAGAATGGCTGCTTCACGCTAAAGCACATTTATTGGTTTTGACTTACAAATCAGAGAAAAATAGATTGAAATAGATTTCTTTCTTAAACTACGAGGTACCATTTTGAAGCTTATTAAATAATGCAACTTTTGAGGCGGAGGCAAACCTCTAATTCTAAAAATAGCCGATTAGGAAAATATTGAATATTTTAATAATACACTAATGTTAAA
This sequence comes from Gonocerus acuteangulatus, assembly GCA_946811695.1. Taxonomy (NCBI): domain Eukaryota; kingdom Metazoa; phylum Arthropoda; class Insecta; order Hemiptera; family Coreidae; genus Gonocerus; species Gonocerus acuteangulatus. The sequence continues at coordinate 51,871,463 of OX328123.1, read as the reverse complement.
CATTCTCATTTATATGGCTTTTGATGTAGCTCTTAACTTGCATGGTAATATTTCAATAACTGGTGTTTCATATTGGAATGTTAATGTATATTCTAAAAAATGTTATCGTTATTTACCATACATTGATTAAAAATCCTAAAAACACAGTTTTTCTTTAAAAAAGCCAGTAGTTTTTAAAATAGACAAAAGATTGAGTAGCTCCTCTACTTTTTTGTAGAGGATATATATATGTATATATACATATATATATGTATATATATGTATATATATATAAAAGTCTAGGCATAGGAAGATTGACGCGGGTCAGAGGCACATTTGGTTGGAATGCGAGGAAAAAGACTTAAAACCTTAGAGTTGAGAGGATTTGGAAGCAAGGCGGATTACAGAGAGGACTTGCTATCTACGCTAAGTGAAGCCAAGGTCTAACTTGGACCATGAAGTGAGCTAAGTAAGTATGCCCATAAAGGGAAATGGAATTAAATCTCATGCACCATAAGGAGTATTTACTAAAATAATCCT